>OZ001262.1:13353794-13714862 GCA_963924015.1 Macrophya annulata
TTGACAAAGAGAAGACTTCTTTATGACGTTGGCCAACGACTATAGTCAAGTCAGGCGCGCGAAGTCTAATTTTAATTTTTCAATCAATCGCCAAAATTTTTTTTATTTATTTCGATAAATTTCGTACAAGTGTTGAAGGACCCCCTCCCCCGTGCCATAACAAATAGTAACAATCTGATTTGACTCCCCCCCCCCCCCCCCCCCCCCAACTCTGTTGAGTAATTGAAGTACGGGCTCTAACTGAAACGTGACTTTTCAAATCATTGAGAAACCTTGTGAAAATTAAACCTAAAATTATTTTTGGTACCTAATTGAGATGGTTTGTGTTGTGTGGATTTCCCGGATGAGACATCTCCTAGACGTATAATATGTAGAAGTAATTACAGGAATACAACATGAGGCCCTACTGTTGCGTGAAAAAAGAATTTTTTTTAAATAGAAATGTTCAACATTGCCTGTAGAATGACCTATCACACATTGTTGAACAACTTTCGGTATAGTTTACGGAGTTGAGAAACATGAAGCAGACAAATAGGACAGTCTCATCAATTATCCCAATACCGAATCTTTGGAAACAATTAATCATTCCGAATAACAACGATATTTCATAATTCATGTAAATTAGAATTTATAGTATAAAATAAACGAACAATCCTTTCAAATTTCGAAACTTTGTACGAGTCAAGAGGTTATAAATGGATCTGACCACTTTTCCGGAAACGCTACAGTGCGGTACGTGATTACGGTATGTAATCTGCAGTACGTTCATATAAGGATTGCCTATGATTGTCAGTAGAGTACCAGATCTGTGGAACAGTGGTAGAGAGTAAATATTCAAGTTAGATGAAACGTAATAATAAAATAAAATATAATATAATAAAACGTAAAATAAATTTAATAATATGCATAATTTGGCTTCTTCTATGCTTTGCTAACTCACCAGCCACATATTGTGCATTATATTCATTAGAAATTTTCACCTGTTGAAACCATTCTTCCTTAACGTTTTGCAAACATTTTTTTTACTTTCTACTATATTATTTCTTTTGTTGGAGTGGTTCTTCTTGGAATTGTGTCATCTCTTTGCCGATCGTCATCTCCTTTTTCTATTGCGAATACAGTACGTTGCAGTTAAGACAACGTAGGTATGTATTTCTTCTGTATATGTTGCAAATTTATTTCATCTTTACAAATAATCCAATTGTACAAATGTTTACATGAGGTTATCCCAAACAAAGCGAGACATAAAAAAATGTTTCAGATAAGAGTTACAGGGTTTCAAAAAAGAAAAAAGATATTTTCATTGAATTCTTCCCTAAGCGCAGACGTCCAGGTCATTCGAAGGACGATTTTGATTTTTTAATTCGGAAATTCTGTTCAAGAAATTGAGCATTTGATAAAAGTTTCGTTCTAGTACATTATAGTTCACACACTAAATCCAATGTTAAGATAAACTGATGACTGTTATACCATCAAAAGAGAATAAAAATATTTGCAAACGACATACATACATCATCAATCTTGGAACTTATATGCACTTTTATACAGGCGAGTACGAACTGATGATGCCAAAAAAATATTGACATTGTCGGATTGAAGATTACAGACCGCAAGGACGATGTTTAAGGTAAAACATCAAGTTTTTGACCAAGCATATCGGAACATTTTTGTTAACCAACAATTTTTGTTTTTTATTTTATTAAAATCCGTTCGGTAATTCTAAATCAGATGAACCTCCTTAATTTCCAGTCGAGTCCAGACGAGGAATTGATACCCATGCGGTAGTAAGAGTTGCCACGTGTGTGTTACTACTTCTATAGTCAGCTACTCCTCAAGGCCAATAGTTAGCCTATAGGTAGTATTCATGCGCATTTTATAACTCTCGTAATAAGAAACCAAAAGAATGGGAACTTGGGATATAGGTGGCTGATAATGCGTCAGACGGAGAAGCAGCTACAAACACGATACACATTCTTCCGCCACTAATACTTATTTGTTCTTGTGTATTTTCGCATATAGGATCCTTCTGCGAAATTTGTCGATGTGTGTAATCGTGAATAATAACCTTGTACTGCGTGCGTCAATATAGTATCCCCACTATTCACTGATGCCCGGTTCATCTCGCATCATGGTCCGTCATGATCTTCGAATCTTTCAAGCAGTCATAGGTTTTTCCTCGATTTTTTCCTTATCGTTTTGTACATAGTTTATTTAACTCTCGTGTGTTACACTTCTGAGTAAAACTTGTTGTATGAATTGTGTTTAATATCTATGCGTTTGTAATCTTTTCCGGCTTCTTTTTCATCCGTTAGTGTTGTGTGTACATATCGTAGTGACGTTTAACATACAGACAGTATAATCGAATAGGTGACCGATTCGACCACTCTTTGAAAGGTATAGAAATTATACAGGATATCAAAATAATTAGTGGAAAGTACGTAATACTTTGTAATTGTAATACTTGTAATTGTCGTACGATACCTTTGGAACGAATTAACCGATTTGAATGATTGTTGCGGCGATCGCAAGGGTTCATCAAGACTTCGATCTGAATAGATTTTGGAATCGATCGGTCGAGTAGTTTCAAAGTTATTCGAAGAATAGAAATTGAAGAAAAAAAGATTTTTATAGGAAAAACTAATTATACTTATAACCTTCTTTAATTTATCATAAACACAATAGTATCAATTAATTGTTACGTATTTAACACAGCGGGAAGTTTTCGGGTTGACCCACAGGTCAACCGGTTTCCTGATTTTCTTATCATGTACTATTATTATTCACGTAATGGGAAAAAACATCAGCAAATCAACTTTTCTTGAACTACCATTAATAATAATAACATTTATATAGGTACACGAATAAGTATCGAACCGGTACGGTATATCGATAAGTCAATAATTGCGATGTTTACGCCACTACGTCATTAATTGGCACGCGGATCAAAGCATCATGCTATTCATGTGCAGTGGGTCGTGCAGATTACTATGAGTTCATACGCTACTGGGTGCAGGGAATATGTTACATATATTTTGATACGCATATCAAATTGACTGATTCAATCGCAACTGCGTTCACGCTCACTACTGCTGAGCGAAGCACTGACTGCTTATACGAGCTAGGAATGTTGTGGTCAGAATTCAATGGACTAAAAATAGTTTCAAGACTCATTTATGAAAATATCGTGTGCTTTAGGTATATGTATACATCATTCCAAACCAACACGTGGCGTATCAGTGTTTTACAAGAATTACGAAATTTAGTTGATTTTGACGATTTTCCATATGCCCACATAACTCCGGTGTCTTTAGATTTCTTTAGATAGACTTCAGAGGTGTCTAGAAATAAGTTTTTAGGGAAATGAAAAGGTTTGGGTATCTCGTCACCGATACAGGGGAGATGGGGATAAATCGGTCACCGTCTTGAATTTCTTAAAAACGGCTTGTTTCAGTTTTCTGACGTTATACTTACACAAAGAAAATGCGGAAAATAAGTTAAATTGTTCATGAAAATTTTTCCAAGTTCAAATCGAGTTAGAATTTTTTCAAACGGTCGTTCAGAACTTTTTTCCAAAATTTGTAAAGCTGATAGTTTTCGTGGTGAAAACCGAAACATGCTACTTTTTGTAAAAAAAAAAAACAAAAACGTTTTTTCTCCAAAAACGTGTTTTTTCATCGTTCCCCAATTTTTTTTTTAAATTTGATATTTTTATCTGAAAGCCTACAGTTTTTTACTAAAGGAACTGTTTCTTTTTTAGGGTGTTCGAAATGGGATCAGGCGGGAGTTGCATTTATATTTATTAAATTAATTAGGATAACATTTCTTTTTATCTCTGATATTATCTCTGATTTTCTCTCATTTATTTCCCTGATATAATACACGAATATGATATATTCCCGAAGTCAAAAGACTGATAAACCTGTTTCTTCTGAACGGTAAGGCTGAAAGGTCTGAAACTTTTGGGATTCTTAAATCTCAGTAAACATCACATTATAAAGTATCAAAATTGCAACAAAATCGAAATTTTGGCCCCGGATCATTTGCAGATAATTATTGAATCTGCCCATATATACATCCATCACCCCAATCTCCATAAAGTGCAACTATAGTTAACTCTCCATGACAGTCACCATAGATATAGTGCCTTATATCTATGCAGTCACTATATCAGCGAATTACTTTAAACTGGTGGAACGTGATTCGTGGAACGAATTATCAATGTTCAATTATCAAATCGAAATTAAATTTTTTTTAGATATAATGCGTACGTTAATGTACATACGTGGCGCAAGGTTCTTGTACGTGAGATGCTTTTGAGGGGATTTCGATTTGTAAGAATTGCGCAAACGAAAACAGATTTATCAAAACTAAAAAAAACGAAAAGAAAAAAAAAAGAGCCAAGAGAAATAATGTAAAATTAGTCACATAATTATTAGTCATACGAAGGACATAAACTATAATAAGGACATTAACTGCAATATATTTTCGTAATTCGTTTTTTTTTTTGGGAAATTTTGACAGTATCTCATTTTTTGGGACCGACCATGATGATAATACATTTGGGGCATTCAATGCCATCTCGATCAAGATTCTACGTCGATGTCTCAGATTGGTTTGATAATTTTTTGTATAAAAGTACACGACAAACGTACACGCAATCGTAATTTTTTTCAGAATTTTTCGACCCAGCGTATCTGAAGTATGATTTGAAAACTTGAAATAAAAACCCCCACTTTGTAAAATCTGAAAAAATTCAGAAAAACCTTATGAAATATAACAAAATTTTTGACACCTATTAGAAGATGGAGATTTCATAACTTCAAAAGATAAATACGGAAAATAAGAAATTAAAAAATTATTATCATTCCATTGCATTTTTGACATCAGATTGAAAATAAAAGCTCTCTATGATATGACCCGAAAAATGTCTATTTAGAGAGTTACAGGGAATCAAAAATATCAGGATAATATTTATATTTACGAATTTATATTTTTCAATATTATCCTAATATTTTTGATTCCTTGTAACTCTCTAAATAGACATTTTCCGGGCCATATCCTAGAGAGCTCTTATGTTCATTCTGATGTCAAAAATGTAATGGAATAATGATAATTTTTTTATTTCTTATTTTCGGTATTTATCTTTTGAAGTTATGAAATCTCCATCTTCTAATAGGTGTCAAAAATTTTGTTATATTTCATAAGATTTTTCTGAATTTTTTCAGATTTTACAGAGTGGGTGTTTTTATTTCAAGTTCTCAAATCATACTTCAGATACGCTGGGTCGAAAAATACTGAAAAAAATTACGATTGCGTTTTTCGTCGTGTACTTTTATACAAAAAATTATCAAACCAATCTGAGACATCGACGTAGAATCTTGATCGAGATGGCATGGAATGCCCCATTTATTATTTTAAAAATTCCTTACATTTTGCGCAATGGCAATATCTACAGATGAACAGGAGATACATTTGTAACTTTCAGCACTTCTAGCAGAAGGGAAGTTATTGTAATCACCCCGGAAATGAAAAGTTGAGTTTTCACCAGATTTCCACGTCTGTGTGTGTTGCGTGTGTGTGTGTGTGTGGTCAGAACTGACTTAGAATTGAATCAAAGAACGAAATTTAGAAAAAAAATAATTCAATTGACGATATCTCGAGAAAGGATCTACGAATTCCAATAAAAATTAGTATATCGATGTTTTTTTCATCGTTGAACACGAATACAAGACCAAAGTTTTTTCACCCTTATCATCCGAAATTTGCTAACTATTAAATTCGAGTATCTTATTAAGTGGGTAAAAATTGAAAAAAAATTTCACCAAAAACACATTCTATATTGAAAAATATTTGCTCAATGCAATTCCCGTGATATTTTCAGCCTGAAAAATAATCCTCATGTTGTACGTAGCTATTCTCGAATTATCTCAAAATTAAAATGTCTGTAAAACCTGATTTTTTTCCTTAAAAGATTTCACAATTTCTCAACTGAATCATCTACTTTCATCTAATATCGCTTGAGATTTGAGACTTAGCTTCTATAAAGCAAACGAAAATGTTGTAAAAAAAAAGATCTAACAAACGATAAATTATTAAATTAATGCTACTGTCTATAAAAAAAGCTCATGTGTTTAGATATCGATACACACGTATGTAAGGAGTGAAAATGGAGCGAGGACCACCAGCAGTACAAAATGTACCAGTCCGGAACCCCCCCATGCAATGCGATTGCTTATATTTCGGAAGCTGGCCAGGGATATTCAAGATTGTTCAAGCGGTAGGATCACATTTTACATCATGATATGATCAAGCGCTAAAAAAAGAAATTTTTCACAAGACTATTATTTATTTTGATTTTTCACAGGTATCCAGTCTCATTGCCTTCTGCTGCCTGCACTACATCACCATACATGGCTGCGGAGGTTGCGATGTATGGTTTCAAATAGCGTCCATGAGTGGAATAATAGTATCCACAATGTTTTTATTACTCTACTTCCTCCACTTGATCGAAACATGCGATAACATTCCATGGCTCAAAATAGTGAGTTTTTTATTTTAACACAAATTTAAATAATCAATTAAATGATAGCGATGCAGTTATTTCATTGTTCAATTAATCAATTCATCATTCATTCATTTGAGATCGCTGAAATAGAAATAGTAAATTACAAGTCATGAACTACAAGCTTGAAATTTATTTCCAGGAGTTCGTCTCGTCCATTATCTGGACGATATTCAACTTATCAGCAGCCGCGAAGATGGCTTCAATTCTCAGCTTGTGTCAGAACCTTGATCATCGACATGCTTGTTCGCAGGCTACTGCTGCTACAGTAAGTAGCAATTCACTTTATTTAGTCAATTCTATTTCTGCAGGGAATCAAGAGTTTTGATGGTCTGAAAACGACCACGAGAATTATCTGCAAAGGAATAGAGATACCCAAAGATATTATTGCAATCTTTATTGATACTAACTTGATAGAATAGAGATATTGCTATACGAGTGAAGACAGTTTTGTCAATAGGGAACTTGCATGACTTCAAATTCCACCAATTTTTCTATTCGGATTCAAAGTTGTATAAAAAATAACGTGTTTTCTAAGACAGTTTTTTTTTTCATACATTAGGTAATTTTTTATGAACTTTTATTTCTCAACTGTATTTTCGAGTAATTTGAATGATGCGTCGTATGACAATACCCTGCATCGAGCGCCTCTGTCGGCGGGTATTCGTAACCAAAACTATAACAAATCTCAAATGGTATATCTTATGACCTGAAAAGCATATAAAAGCCATAAGTGATTTAATTTAGACGAAGTGATCGATTCAACTTGACCACAGTAATTTGTTAATTGATAAAGTAACTTTTTAAGTTACGCAATATACTATCTGCGATTGTGTGGTCTTAGTTGCCAGATTCCTACGATAGAGGCATTCGACGCAGGGCACTGTCATACGGCGCATCATTCAAATTACTCGAAAATGCGATCGAGAAATGAACATTTAAAAAAAATCAAGCAAGTTATTTAAAAAAAAACTGTCTTGGCAAATGTATTAATTTTCATCGCTGATCAAAATAAAATTAAAATAAAAAATCATGCAAGTTCCCTATTAAAGGCAGGATATAAATTTACCCAATTATTTTTGCAGGCCTTCGGATTTATCGCAATGATAGCCTACGCATGCGACGCGGGACTTCAACTCTATCGAATTATGAGACGAATTCCGGCTCAGGGTTAGACGTTAGTCGAACAGGACGAGTACTTTTATCGAAGAACACTGTGATCATGATGATTTACAGATGATATGTTTCCATTGTTTTACATTTATGTACATTATACGTATAATAATTCTCCACTCTAAACTATCAAAGGTAAGACTTGTTCAAGAGACTATGTAAAGATGAATGAGTAGAGTAAATATGTACACGATTTTGGCGAAGTTATCCTGACGAATCTTTTATTCAATGAACATTTACCGATGCCGCAACGCAGAGTTACGAAAGATCTTAGTCCATCTATGGTCGATGTTCTCCAGCAATCTTCAGATTTCTGCTGCAAAATAAATGTGATTATTGAAAGAAATGCAGCTGGTTTTCATGGTAACACAATAGCTTTATTTTATATGTGGGTAATTTTCTCAATTACCGCAAGAGTTTTGGATCTTGAAAAATCGATTTGCGTCATAATTTTTTACCTGATTATACCTAAACATTTTTTTTTGAAATATGAATTTTCATATAATGAATTTTCAGTAATTTATTACAAAAAATCTGACATAAAAAAAATTTTTTAGGCTTGCCGTAGTTAATTTGAAAAATAGCTAAGTTTTCGTAAAACATTATTCAGGAAATTACCTAACATCGCTATTTGTAGTAACAGTGAATTTGTTGCTTATTGTGCAAAAAACAATTTTTGCGTGTTAATTGAATAGAAAAAATTGAGATTCAATGTGCGACATCTTGGAATTATCCGATGGGGTTCAAACTTTTACAGAATCATTATACGGTTAAATACTCTGCACGTTTGAAGCTGTTCCAAACTCAATGGACAATCAATTTTTTTCTGGCCAAGTTTAAGGTACATATTCATTCGATTTCGAGATTTAATATTCCCCGTCTATGTCATAGTAGCATATAAAACTGCAAGCGATTGACCATTTAGTTCTTCACACATTCTCACCAGTAAGATATACAGGGTGATTCAGTTTGACCACACTAAATTTTGTGGGTGGATTTCCTAAGATATTTTATGACCTTATTTCCTATACCGAGAACTCGGGGATTTAATAGTTTCCGAGTTGCGGAATATTTTAATTAACCAATCGCAAAGCCTAGAGTTGACCAAGTGAGGGCCCAGTCAAAAGAATAAAATTAACAGTGGCCATGGGCCTCAGTCTGTGAAATTTCATTCTCATTTTTCGACAGGTATGTCGACGTCATCGCCGAAAAAATATAATAAAATTTTATAGGCTTAGACCCACGCGCAATGTTAATTTTATTTTTTTTACTCGGCCCTTACTTGGCCAGCTCTGTGATTGGTCAATTAAAATATTTCGAAACTCGGAGACTATTGAGTCCTCGAATTTTTGGTAAATGCAATAAAGTCTTAGAATGTCTCGAGGAATCTACCCACTAAATTTAGTGCGCTTAACCTGAATCACTCTGTATAGTTCTCATTTTATTTAAATCACTCGATTGTATCACCACCACTCTAGTGGTTGGCTTATCTTATACGGTTAATTAACCAAACATTCACGCGTATTCGTCTCAATGTTTAGGAATTCCGATATGCCGAACTCTTTCTCCTAGTATTCTTGTAAATTATTTTTCCCATTCTTGTATGTTCAGTCGTAGTTAAAGCCGGTTAATTAATTCCGTAAATCGTGTCTTCGGCATCTTCTCCACTTCGTTTTCTTCATCTTCTTCTTCGTCTCCTTTTTAATTTTCAGTGTTGTGTGTTTTCCTGGAGCAGGTGATTCATTGGATTAGCTTGTAGAGACATTCTCATCACCCAGTGTACCTGAAAATTCGCAAAAAAGTAAGTATGCAGTGGAAATGTTCCTCGTGAAAATCTTCGATAAAAAGTAAAAAAAATTTCTCTCATCTTGTGGGGACTGGGAATGAGAATAATATCGTTAGGAGTGAAATTAAAATTCTGAAGACACCCTGTGCTACTTTATAGATTTGTATTTGCTATAATAGAATGAAAATAACCCTATCCACGTGTTAACCTATCTGCATATAAATCGGTTACGGAGCTCATTACAGCTTTTAAAGAAAATGTGACTGTACGTTATCAAAATGAAGAAAAATATACCATTGAGTAGTTTTCGAGGCTGAAGAATTGTTATACGGTTCATATATCGTGTATATAAAAATATATGATCGTCAATGTATTGTAGTAAAAATAATTAGGCAGATGACATCGGTACCAAAGATGCAATGAGGTATTTGTAACTTAATGTCAAATATACCTAATGAACCTCCAAAAGCACCTTGAATGCAAAAACCTTGCGCCAAGTACATTAAAACGTAGTTGCTATCGATAAAATTTTGATAAACAGAATTCAAAGAAGAAGTATTTGATCTACAAATAAGTATCGAAATCAATGGACGTTGCCGAGTACAATTACATTCGCTCCCAATTAAATTCGTTTGTGACCTGGTCTTAGTTTACGGTAGGTATTTACATTTCAAAATACATTACATGCGTAACACGTAATAACGTGCTACATGTACGAATTAGATTAAGGACAAAAACCGAGAAGAAAAAAAAAATATTTCGAGGTATTGGTACTTGGCGGGAATTTTTGTAAAAATTACAAGAAAATATAATCTGAACTATTTCAATATTCTTATAATATTTAAAAATCAGCTCGCCAAGTACCACGTACTTCAAACATTTTTTTTCTTTTTGTTGTTTTTCTTGATTCCAATTTTAATTGATCTTTTCTTATGAGTACGTATGTTGTATGTTATTATGTATGGCACATGTAATGTTTATGGATTGAAATGTAAATACCTACCGAAAACTAAGACCAGGTGACAATCGAAATTGATTGGGAGCAATTGTAATTGTATGTAATTCAGAGAAATGGTATCTGTCGCCTGCGCCGCCTAACTTGATGCAACTGAACATACAAGTAGTTTTAATTTCCTTAAAGTTGGCACGAAACAAAAGCATCCTTTGCTCCTCTGTTGAATCAGTATGCTGTTTTTTATTTCGTGACAACTTTGTAGATCAAATACGTCTTCCAATTCTGTTTATCAAAATTTTGTTGATAGCTACTACGTTTCAACGTTTTTTTCTACAACTACTACTTTTCGAGATCTTCAACCGTACCGTTTGAAATGGAACACCCTGTATAATACGCTGCAAAACGCAGTTTTGTCGTCACTTTATGCCTAGTTGCAAAACAAAAACGACACTTCCATTCGCCGAGCGTAATTTCGAATTAGACTCAGGTTAAATACAAATTATTACTGGGATTTGTAATTTGGGTTATATTACTCATCAATGCCAACCACAATTGTAGTTGGTAGTCAGTACATTTACACAACTGTAGTTTGTAGTCAGTTCATTTATGAAGTACTATCCGAAAATAGCAATCGTAAAACAGATACGATCTCATACTTTTGAGATTTAAAGCGAAATGTACCATATTATTTTGCGCCTAACTGTATTATTCCTGCGATACAGCAAAAGTGCGAGCTGCGGCGAGCTGGTGCCGTGCCGTGCAGTGCTGCGCCGCCCGGCAATGCTGTACGTCAGGCGTTAATGTACTTGGCGCGAGATTTTAGCACTTGAGGTACTTTTGGGGGATATTAGTTACTGGATCGATCTTCTGGTAAGTATAGAACCATAAGTAAACCAGTTTTCCTAAATGTTCGGAACAATGACGATTTGAGTCTCTCACAAAATCTTTGGAGTCTTTAGAATCCAGAAAATACTATATCGAAAATTTGGCAAACTTTGGTCGAGTGTACTTGTAATTGTAATTGTAAAAGTATTTCCTCTCACATAAAGCAAGGTCCCTGTAATTAAAAACGATAAACAAACAGAAAACCGTTAGTATAACAATCGTTTTGTACCATTTCCGAGATAGAAACTGATGTTTTTCTGTCCGATCAGTGTCGAGTCCATAACGAGAAAAGTAATTATGTTACCAATGAAAAATGAATCAAAAATACCGTCGCTATAATCTCTCTTCCCACCTGCTGTGCATTACACGCTGTTTTGAATATCGCTTCTACGCGTTCTTAATATCAAAATACACTCACGGAAAATCGACGAGTATCTCCGACAAAGCTAAGACCCATGTTCCTATTTTGTGTGAAAATTTGAGAATTGTTTGAAAACTTCGAGACGCAGCAGCTTCAGAACTTCATTTCCACTGATTTCATTAGAAAATTTATAAAATTAAATTAAATCAAATTAAAATAAATAAGAAAACAAGGAAACTGGATATCTAGGAAAAAAATAATATAAACGTCATCTTCTTAATTGTAGTTATAATTTATTTTGAATTCAAATAAACGTATGATTAGAAGATCTTTCATTTCTTCACCGTCATGTGTTGTGAAATCTCATCCTGTCGCATAAATAATTTTAAATATGGCTAATATAACGTCGAGAAACATGGCAACCACATTAGATTGTGATTCTCCAAGATGTAGTTTCTGCATTTTCACAAATTATACACGTATTATGCATCTGAAATTGAACAAGATCCGCATTTTGGGCTTTCCATCTGAAGTTCAGGTAAAAATGAATATTTTCACGTAATAACGAACGAAAACTCTTTTACCAAAGCATGCCGTAGATGTCGCAGATAAATGAAATCCTACTCATTTTATTTACCTAATAAAAATAACTCGCCAAATCAGGTCTGCTGGTTTGACATGAAATACCTCAGATATTCCTGAATGCAGACGTTGCGTTCTCTTTAACTAGATCAATAATAAATTATTATAAAAGGCAATGTAATACCTAGAATTAATTGATTTCTTATCCAATGCAAATCGCGTTCCGAATGACAGAAGGTCGAGCTCCGTTTAGCCAGTACTTATGAAATTGAATTGGCGAAATAGTCACAATATTATTTGGCGGATCATCTAACATAAAGATATAAGTACGCAATTTGTATCAATTCAGCCGAACGAAACCATTATTTAATGTACGTACCTATGTAACTTCAAAGCTTCTACAATAGGGAATTTGCATGATTTTTTATTTTAATTTTATTTTGATCAACGATGAAAATTAATACATTTGCCAAGACAGTTTTGTTTTAAATGACTTATTTGATTTTTTTTAAATGTTCATTTCTCGATCGCATTCTCGAGTAATTTGAATGATGCGCCGTATGACAGTACCCTGCGTCGAATGCCTCTATCGGAGGATTCTGGCAACTAAGACCATAACAATCGCAGATAGTGTATTGCGTAACTTAAAAAGTTACTTAATCAATTAACCAATTACACAATGGTCAAGTTGAATCGATCACTTCGTCTAAATTAAATCACTTATGGCCTTTATATGCTTTTCAGGTCATAAGATATACCATTTGAGATTTGTTATAGTCTTGGTTACGAATACCCTCCGACAGAGGCGCTCGATGCAGGGTATTGTCATTCGGCGCATCATTCAAATTACTCGAAAATACAGTTGAGAAATAAAAATTCATAAAAAATTACCTAATGTATGAAAAAAAAAAAAACTGTCTTCGAAAACACGTTATTTTTTATACAACTTTGCATCCGAATAGAAAAACTGGTGGAATTCGAAGTCATGCAAGTTCTCTATTCAATTAAATCTAGGGTAAAAATACGCTCACAATGAGCATACAGATCTGCAGTAAAACTACCCCAAGATTTTTATGGAAGTGTGAGGGATTTTCTGAAACGTCGATAAGAAATGTCATCAGCGTGCGACGATGTCCTTAGCATCACTGATGATCAATGATAATTTGTTTCGATTAATAAACGACAAATTCACTATTACTAAAGATGTGATTGTCAAATGATATGAGAAAATTTTTTTAATAACACTAAAGTATTTCTTAAATAAGCTACGGCGAGCGTGAATTATTTTTTCAGTATCAGACTTGATGTAATAGATTATTGAAAATTTCTGAGTTTTAGTATTTGAATAGGAGGAATAGGAGATTTTCGACTCTCCGGTCAATCGGCTTTAGCAGGTATTCCTGCAGAAATCTGAAGATACGCTGTGACTCTCTGCGTCGAAAAATGTTAATTGAATCAATTCAAATTAAATCAAAGATTCATCGGGATAAATTCGCCAAAATCAAGTATTTATTCCACTCATTCATCTTTAAACAGTCTCTTCAACAAGTCTTAACTTTGGTGGTTCAGAATGAAGAATTATTACATAATGTACATACATACATAAACGCAAAATAGTTAAATCATAAGATCTTTGAGTTGTCATGATGACAGTGTTTGATGAAATTACTCGTCGTGTTTGGCTAACGTCTAGCCCTGAGCCGGAATTCGTTTCATAATTCGATAGAGTTGAAATCCGGCGTCACATGTGTAGGCTATCATTGCGATAAATCCGAAGGCCTGCAAAAATAATTGAGTAAATTTATATCCTGTCTCTGATTGGCTATTTGCTATCTTAACTCATAGCAACATCTCTTTTCTATCAAGTTAGTATGAGCAAACAAGTCTGCAGAGTAACTGCAATAATATCTTTGGGCATCCCTGTTCCTCTGCAGAGAATTCTCGTGGTCGTTTTCAGATCTTAAAAATTTTTGATTCCCTGTAGAAGTAGAATTGACTAAATAAAGTAGATTGGTACTTACTGTAGCAGCAGCAACCTGCGCACAAATATGTGGATGATCACGGTTGTTACATTTGCTGATAATTGAGGCCATATTCGCGGCTGCCGATAAGTTGAATATCGTCCAGATAATGGACGAGATGCATTCCTGGGAATAAATTTCAAGCTTGTAGTTCATGAATTCTAATAGGGAACTTGCATGACTTTGAATTCCACCAGTTTTTCTATTCGGATTCAAAGTTGTATAAAAAATAACGTGTTTTCTAAGACAGTTTTTTTTGTTCATACATTAGGTAATTTTTTATGAATTTTTATTTCTCAACTGTATTTTCGAGTAATTTGAATGATGCATCGTATGACAGTACCTTGCACCGAGCGCCTCTGTCGGAGGGTATTCGTAACCAAGACTATAACAAATCTCAAATGGTATATCTTATGACCTGAAAAGCATATAAAAGCCATAAGTGATTTAACTTAGACGAAGTGATCGATACAACTTGACCATTGTGTAACTGGTTAATTGATAAAGTAACTTTTCAAGTTACGCAATACACTATCTGCGATTGTTATGATCTTAGTTGCCAGAATCCTCCGATAGAGGCATTCGACGCAGGGTACTGTCATACGGCGCATCATTCAAATTACTCGAAAATGCGATCGAGAAATGAACATTTAAAAAAAAATCAAGTAAGTCATTTAAAAAAAAAATGTCTTGGCAAATGTATTAATTTTCATCGCTGATCAAAATAAAATTAAAATAAAAAATCATGCAAGTTCCCTATTAACTATTTTTATTTCAGCAGTCTGAAATGAATGCATGATGATCTGATTGAACAATGAAACAGCTGTAGCGATATTATTCAATTTGTTTCAACTCCTGTTAAAACAAAAACTTACTATTTTGAGCCATGAAATATTGTCCCATGTTTTAATAAGGTGGAGGAAGTACAGGAATAAAAACAATGTGGATACTGTTAATCCACTCATGGCCGTTATTCTAAACCATACAACGCCACTATCCGTTGCAAAGTCTAGTCCATATACGTTTTGCATACAGAAGAAACCAATGAGACCAGATACCTATGAAAAATCAAAATAAATATTAGTCTATTGTGAAAATCTCTTTTCCATTGCTTGATCATATCGTGATATGAAATGTGATCCTACCACTTGAACAATCTTGATTATGCCTGGCCAGGTTCTGAAATATAAGCAATCGCATTGCATAGGGGAGTTCCCGACTGGTACTTGCTGTACTGCTGATGGTCCTCGCTGCATTCTCACTCCTGAGATACGTATGTATCTAAACATTCGATCTTTTTTAGGGGCTGTGACAACAAGTCAATGATTCATTGTTTTATAGATGACTTTTTTTTACAAAAATTCTATTAGCCCTGTTTGAGATAAATCTCAAGAATGCGAGTGATATTAGATGAAAGTAGACGATTTAGTGGAGAAACCGGGGAATTTTTTAGAGAGAAAAAAAACCGGTCTCTAAGACACTTTAAGTTGAGGAAAATTCAAAAAAAAAAAAAAAAAAACTACGTGCAACATAAAGATTATTTTTTAGGTTAAAAGAAGACCGGGATCGGATTCAGGGGACATTTTGAATTATAGAATGTGGTTTTTGTGAAATTATACAGACTTTCGAACACGTTGTCAACAAAATAATAAATCTTCAAAATAAATATTCTAAATTTCAGGAAATTCGTGATGATACAAACAACGGTCTTACAGCAAAATCGCTTTTGAAATTCTTTAGACCGTATGTGAAGGAATACCGCAAACAAATTTCAAAAAAATCGAAAACCGAAGGGTGTCATCATTGGTCGATGTCTTAAAGAATGACTCCCTTGTTCATCTGCGGATACTGCTATTGCTCAAAACCCAAGGGACTTCATATACATAATAAATGTATCATTATCATGCTGACCCCCAAAAAATAAGATATCGTCAAAATTAGTCAAAAAAAGTAATCACAAAACCAAATTGCAGGATTAGACATAATATCCTGCTTATCAACATCCATGAAGTGCTTAGTTTTATTTTATCATGTCTCGACTCAAATTCGAGTTCAGCATCGAAGAAAGTTGTAGTCGTTTCAGTCAAGAAGATATTGTCAAGTTTTTTTTATCAATGTGAAATAGGTAACTAATCAATAATTTAATACTTTGTTGACAACCAGCGTAGATAAATTTTTGACTGTCAGTCATTTCCTATTAGATCTCACAGTTCAAACGCAAGAATTATCATCCACGAAGAGCTTGATCTCGTACATACACATCACTTTCCAAGGAAAGCCCAAAATTCATTAAAAATAATCTGTATTGGTGTTTTCAATAAAACTAAGCAACGGGCAGAAGTGAAACCAGGCAAAAAATTATGACAAAGTTGCGTTTCGCATCATATTATATGTTGATAGATATTTTCATCTAAGAATTCCTCAAATCAATGAAGACGAGCTGATAGGATATATTACGCAGAACTCCGTAGAAATCGAGGTAGAAATGATCCCCCAAAAGCACCTTGGGTGCAAAAACCTTGCGCCAGGTACAGCCGGGCACTAAAGTGCATCAAGGGTAGAAATTTAGGCTTAAGCGTTTCAGTGTCTACGCTGTTGAGCAGGCCCCTCGCTCCGCATACCCCTCTCCCTAAGCCCATCGATGCGTTACGGCTGGTCAATGGGCTAGCTTACCCCGGCCGGTGGATTTTTCGGAAATTAATTTTCATTTCTTTTTTGAAAGTATTTCGTACTTCACTTTGAGTAGGTAGTCTGGAGAGGGGTATGCGGGGCGAGGGGCCTGCTCAACAGCGTAGACACTGAAACGCTTAAGCCTAAATTTCTACCCTTGATGAACTTTAGTGCCCGGCTGTACATCAAAACGTATCGTAGCTATTTAATTGTACTTGACAACGTCCATTGATTTCAATACTTTTGTAGATCAAATACTTCTTCGAATTCTGTTTATCAAAATTTTGTTGATAGCTATTACGTTTTAATGTACTCGGCGCAAAGTTTTTGCACCCAAGGTGCTTTTGGGGGTTTTTTATATTTGGCATCGAGTTACAAATACCTCATTGCATATTTGGTACCGATGTCATTTCCCTACTTATTTTTACAACAATACATTTACAATCACGTATTTTTATAGAATATGTCAGGATTTCATATACACGATATTTGAACCGTACAGTAATTCCGCATCCGCGATAACTAATCGACGACACATTTTTCCTCATTTTGATAAAGTACAGTCACGTTTTCTTCAAAAGCTGTAATAAGCTCCGTAACTGATTTATATGCAGATCGGTTAACACGTGGATGGGGTTATTTTTATTCTATTACAGCAAATACGAATCTATAAAATAGCAAAGGGTGTCTACAGAGTCTTGATTTTCAAATTCCAGGCTCTTTTCAGGTTTTCTAGGCTAATTTTTGTGAAAATTTAAGGCCACTTGAAAGTATCTCGAAAAGTCACTATTGGATGAATTTCGGAAAAAAGAATAGTTTTTGTCCAAGATTAGAAATTTTTTTTAAATGAAAATCATCCTAAATTTCACTAGCAGTAGTCATATAAAACGATGCCAAAATTAATAGAAAATTGAATTTCGTACGGAACAAACAATTCTCAAATTCAGAAAAATTCACGGTATAAAACAAAAATCCATGACATGTCCAGCATTTCAAGGCTCTAAAAAAATTTCACGCTTATTCTAGGCTTTACAAGATTTCCAGGACCTATAGACACACTACAGCAGGTATGTACTGCGATGGTGGTTTCGATTTTTAGGTGTTTAATCTCAAAAACCGTGCCCTTCGGCGTTTACTCTAATTGACCAAGAAATACTATAAAATTAATCAGTTGGGCGCCAGACCTTTTCACGCCATTTGAACTACAGGAAGAACTAGAAAAATTAGAGATTACGGCGGAATTTTCCAGATAGCTCAGGATATAATCAAACAAGAAAGGTAGAGTGGCTGGATTCACCAAATAATTTAGCAACCAGGGTTAGTTAAGCAAAATCATGACCGATTTATTAATAAATTCGGGATAAGCATCAAACAATCAGCATCAATGCGGGAATATCAAGAGTTAACAAACAATAAATCAGAAAAAAGAAGCTATACAATACAAATTATAATTCACAAAAAGCTCGGATAATTCCGGGAAAGCAATCAATCATATACCAAAAATTAGATTTTCGAAAAATAATACAACTAAATATAACAGAATTTACAGCAGTTCTGCTCGATACAATATTAGGCGTGAATTTACGGGAATTAGGCTATTTTAGCCTGAGGAAAGCACTTCCTTGCAAGGAAAGACTCTAAATTATACAAAAATTAGGGCTACAAATCTATCTTAACAAATAAATTACAAACTAAATAACAAATGCTTGCTTCTACGCTCGCTAGCTCCGGGAGTTACGCTCGACAGATCAATCGATATCAGAAAAGAAGATAAATCAGATAGAACTTAACTAAAGATACTAAATCGCATGCTCAAATTAGAGAAATTTACGCATTTTACTACAAAAATAAGCAAAAAAAAGATTCTAGAGAAATTTATACTATAATCAAGCGAGAAATAATTCGCTAACCGGGAGTCAATTCAGAATTCCGTTTTTAATCAGACAAAAACCATACAAAGTAACCGGGACGAAGTATACTGACTCAACGTACCATAATCGTGAACTACGTCACTCTAAATCTCAAATATTATCTAGAACATTAGCTAAAATGAACTAAACGGGAATCGGGATAGACTTGTGGTCGTACAAGAAAAAGGTCTTACCTTAAAGATGAATAAACTCGTGAACCTCACAAAAATACACTAAATAACTAATAATTACATGTTCAAAACGGACTCTATACAATACTAGGAATAAGAAAATAAGTAAGACATAATATATAATGAAAAACTCTCGGGAACTGTTCGGGATTCCGGAGAATTCGGGACGATGTTCTTGGCTGGTAGTCGCAATGACGGTTGAGCGTAGAAGTAGGCAGATTTCCTCGTTGTTCTTCCTTCTATAATTTTGGCGATCCTCAGTTTTTGAGTTGAGTTGAGACCCAAAACCGAGCGTAGAGCTTCCAGCTCCGGTAGGTTGATGGCGGAGCGTGTCAGCTTGCTTCAACATAGCTTGAGTGGCGCTCGGGACTTTAGTGCGCTGTAGCAACTCGGCGGGAGGATTCAAACATTGTTGGCTGGCTCTTCTGTCTCGTTTCCCCTGGTTCTCGTCTTGGGGACTCCCCGGGAACATCATCTGGCGAAGTGCACTCTGGCTGCGTTTTGACGGGAAAAACGGACCAGACAGAGGATCCGGCGGAATCTTGATGCCCCGCGAACCGGATCCGCATCCGAAGATTCCCCATGTGCGGTGTGGAAAGCTTAAGTCAGGCTTGCATCACACGGTTGCATCTTCTTCTACCGGGACCTTTCTTGAGTAACACCAGTAGTAGGATAACGCCGGGAAAGCCGATGGTGAAGTCTAGCTCGACACTAGGTCGATTGATCATCGGCGACGGGAAGCATTTACGTGCTACTCAGTTCACACTGCTTTATTCGACCATCACCAAGACGTCCAGAAGTAGTGGACGGTGGTGGTCCAGCCCCAGGCTGATGAGTCTTCGGGAACGGGAGGAGCTGGCTCAGAGAGCCATCCTGTTCTACCGCTCCGGTGGCATCCACAACCGGGAGTAACGGAGTGATATTTTTCAGAAAAGGCTGAAGAATAACGGGTATTTCGGTCCAAAACTCGATTCTTCGGGAAGAACCTTAATCCCAGACGTCGAAATCCCTCGACGTCCATGTGATGTCTTCTTCCCAAGTTCCGAGGTTTACAATATTTCATAAAACAAAACTCAGCAAAAAGAAAATAATAAATATTCTACTAATTGAGCGTACTTTAACCTAAGATCTGTCGCATACTCTCCGGAAGCTTCCGCCCTCACGACTTTTAGCCGCGAATTACGTCCTTTGTGACGTGTTGCGAAAATGCAACGTCACAGTACATAGGGGAGGGTGGGGTACGACGGCCCCCTTAAGCCGGGTAATACTTTTTTGTGGCTTTCAATCATCAAATCAGTTTACTTTTGTTCTATCTTGCCCAAATGCACCGACATTTTGCCAAAATTCAAAAAAAAAAAAAAAAAAAAATTTTTTGTGGGGCACGACTGAATTCCACGTTAGCCACCTTCCGTTGCCAGAAAAATAAGTATTTAAATAAATATAAGTAATTTACTGCCAACTCTTCGTTATAATTGCGATCAATCGTGACAAATAATTCTCATAACCTGAAAGGCTCAATCTCGGCAAATAAATGAAAAGATAAATATGATTATTATTCTATAGCACTCCGGTAATAATTGTAAAGAACGACTATCCCTTCATATTCAATCCAAGAAATTAGTTTTTGTAACGCATGCACGATTTTCATGTTTTTTTTTTACCTATTAAGCGGGCCTAAAGTAACCGTTTTTAGACCGGTGGTTTATTATCTAAGTAATTTTCCGGATTTTACGGATAGTAAAAAATGATCGTAAAAGTGTACCTTTCGATTCTACAAATAATCATATCTCAACTATCCGTACACCGATTGCAGTGATATTAGGCTTAGATGAAATCTCTATGGCATCTTTTTTCTGTACTACATCGGCGAGCCCAAGATATTGGCTATACGCTATAATAAAGTAATATGGTTACCCCCACTCCACGCCGAGCTTTCGATTTGGTAAAAGATAGTGGTAGAGTTAAGATGAGAGGATTTTTCTTTTGCTTTTGATGAAAACGACATCTTCACAAGCAGTTTTTTTATCAAAGATTTTCACAAGGAACATTTCCACGTGCATACTTACTTTTTGCGAATGTTCAGGTACACTGGGTGATCAGAATGTCTCTCAAGCTAATCCAACGAATCACCTGCTCCAGGAAAACACAACACTGAAGATTAAAAAAGGGACGAAGAATATGAAGAAAACAAAGTGGAGAAGATGCTGAAGACACGATTAACGGATTTAATTGACCAGCTTTCGCTACGACTGGACACACAAGAATGGAAAAAAAAGTGCAAAACTTCAAGGAAAAAGAGTTTGGCATATCGGGATTCCTACACATTGAGACGAATACGTGTGAATGTCAATTTAATTAACCTTACAAGATAAGCTGACCACTAGAGTGGTGGTGATACAATCGAGTGATATAAATAAAATGAGAACTATACAGAGTGATTCAGGTTGAGTGCATCAAATTTAGTGGGTAGATTCCTCGAGACATTCTAAGACTTTATTGCATTTACCAAAAATTCGAGGACCTATATATTATTATTGCTATTATTTTTGATAAAATTAATCATTTTTTTTATTTGTTAAATATTCTTTGATGAGGACAGAACACTACTGCCGACCACTGCGACAAACTTTAGCTTGACTCGACTAGATTTATTTGCATCTTTCCCATTGGAAATAATGAAAATTTAGAAGGTCTAAAACGACTTCCAAAATTCTTTGCACTCATAGGTATAGAGATACCTGAAGATACTCTTGCAATTACTCTACGTACTTTTTTTAAATCCAGCCACTCAACCAACAGAATAGAGATTTTGATACGAGTTAGTATAGGGCAGTGTCTGGCCAAATAGGGCAGACAATAAAATCCATCCACTAAACAAACAGAATAGAGTTAAGGCAGTATCTGACCAAATAGGGCAGGGAATAAATTTGCTCAATTATTTCAACAGGTTTTTGGATTTCTCGCTATGTCAGCCTATGCATGTGAGCAGCACTCAAGCTCGTTCGGATTATTAAAGGACTCCCGGCTCATCAATAACAGCAACCAAACAAGACGAGTACTTTTATTGATGAACATCCTGTCCTAGTTTGATTAGGCTGGGCAATAAGTATTTGAAATGGAAAATGGCATTTTGCTATTTAACATTTTGAATAGAAGTTCGAACGGCATTTTTATTTCAGATTTTTTTGAGGGTTATTCAGTTCAGATTGCTAACAATTTCCAGCTATCAGGAAAATGTTTTTAAAATATTTATGGATGCATACGTTGTCACTGTATTCTGTTCGGAGTCGTACAAGTGATATTTGAAAAGACTTCTGATTAAGCTTTTTCCTCTTTCGGAAGTGGTAAACCATATCGTACTTTGTGATTATTCTTGTCACAGAGTACTCGACGGCAAGGACTCTGCACGTTTCAAAGATAACATGATTTATTTCAGTCCGAGATGATTTGAGAATCATTTAAAAGAGAATTCCTTATAAATAACAATTTAGAGATTACTGCATTCGGTGAAAATAAACATAAATAGGGCCATTCATAAGCCAGCGTCCTAGCAGTATGCCACTGCGAACCTAATACCTATTACACATCATTAATTAATATTGAAATTGTTATATTGATTCAACTCATGTACACATAATCACTTAATTCATAAGATATTCACATCATTCAACATGAATGAGTATCCAATAGGTATATCAACTCACAATAACTGTATTTATGCATCTATAGTATGCTCTGCATTCTCTGTAATTTATAAATTCACACTTGAAAAACTATTTCAAATATCTAATTTCGATTTTTCATTTCATATGGACTTTGAAAATATCCTTCTACTTTTGATTTTTAGCACATTTTGAAACAGTGCGAGAAATTCGACTTTTGGTTGTGTTTTGCGTGCGGGAAACGGGCACTTTGCGCAAAAACAGGCACTCAAAGTCGAATTTTGCACACCGCGTTATAAGATAGTATGTCAAGCGACTAGTACGCAAAAAAGACGAGTAAGGGAGACACTTGTTTTGTGTACTAGTTGGGTATACTATTTTTCCTAACAGAGTGCGCTAAATTCGATCTTACACTAAATATATCGACAATATCTATTTTTCGCACTCATTCGGGTGTGCAAATTCGAGTTTTGCGCACTTAGTTAGGAAATAGTATATTTTAATACTAGTGCGAAAATGTTGATTCTCGGACGAGTGTGAAGTTTTTCGCCCGAGCGAAGCGAGGGTGACAATCATACGAATCGAGAATCATCTTTCGCACGTGTATCGGACTTTGTTTTTCAACACAACGTGGGGAAAGTTGAATGTTGTGTACGCGAAGCGTGCGCAAAATCAAACTTTGCGCACGGCGTGTGGAAAATACTTTTTCTTCTCCAAAGAACAATGTAAAATCATTTGAATATCATTCGAATCATGGCCATAGATAGAGTCAAAGACAGTGAATCTATTGCACCTGAAATATGCAACCGAAATTACACCGTGCTTAAAGTTGTCAATGCCCAACTCGAAGTCTTTGACTGTATGTACAAGTGAATCGTATCGTAGTGTGCAGCTGTAGCATATTTTTTTCTGTATTGATCATGAATTAAAATTTCAATCTGGTGTATTTTCACTCGTGGTACACTGAGGCATTATGGTACACAATCCTCTTGTAATAAAATCATATTATTTGACATGTAAATAAATGCATTTCCACTACTACTTCAGGGGAGCAGAACACCCCTCGCATCTAAAAATTTGCTCAGTTTTAATAAATCGGTGCAAAGCTGTTAATAAGAATAGACAAACGCTCTCTTCAAGAATGTTCATTACAACATTAAAGAGTATGAAAATGTAGAAAATAAAAATTTTCGGGAGTATAATGATGGCCATTCAGCGTATCGGTGCGGAGGGTCACAAACACAGTTTGGCCACGATTTCAAAACGCATGATGACGAGTGCGGACGAACTCCAACCACAACTATCTCTGTCTCATCCCCCCCCCCCCCCCCCCCCCGCCCCTCCCACCACTCCCGACGTGCGCGTTACACTATATTATAGAGTTGAGTAGAATGTAAAAGATAACGACGTTGAAAACTGCTATTTAAGTGCGCTGCAGTTTCGTCAAGACGGGGGATCCTCTAGTAAGGGATGAGCCATATATGTAATACTCCTATATCGCTAATTCCTATAAGTGGAGGGGTTAGGAACTAAGAGAAACAGAATACATCTCAAACTCACGTCTTCACAATCAAATTAACATGTCCTGCGCAGCTGCGATAGTAATGGCGGATTGGCGGGTGTTAAGAGTATCTAACGTTAAAAATGAAATATAATTTGTGCTTGAACGTGAATGAGTTTATAAAATATTTTTAGCCAATGAAATAATAATACGAAACGTATGAGCGAATCGTCGATTTAATCTTAACCTTGAAAACATTATTATACGTGTAAATGTTTTACGCAAGTGCCAGATGTTGACTTGCGCAGAAAGCTCTGATTTGAAGGTGATAGAAAGACCCCTTTAGCAATATAGGAGTATTACATATATGGGATGAGCATATCGGTATGTAATACTCCTATATCGCTAGTCCCTATAAGTGGAAGCTTCACTCTTGAAGTACAACAGATAATGTTTGCTGTGCACGCATATCACGAACCAAGTTCCAACGAGACAGAGAGGATAGACATTGTCTGCATCGTAATGATTTCGAGTCTCTCCTGTCTCTAATTGGCAATATAGGGAGTATTACATATATGGGAATGAGACAACGGCCGCCATTAGTCGGATAAGCGGAAGTGACGAACTTCACGCGCCATTATACAAATATAAAAATGACAAACCACGGAAGATACACATAAATGTAGGTCTTACATTAAACTTTGTGGATAAAATAACATTGCTAAAATGATTTATTAATCAGATCGTTGATTATAAGAACAGCATTTTTAAGCAGAAATATTTTTATTTTCTCGTATAGTAATTTTTGTAATCGTGATTTTATTTATACTTAGTATTTACAATTTTAAATGATTTACAATTCAGTATAATTTGTGAAAGTTACATATAATTCTATAAAAAATTAAATTACATAAAATAATTTTTCATTTAGGTTATGTTATATTTTCCATATATTTTTACAATAATTCCACGGCAGGGGCGCTTTTAGTAGTTCAATGATAATAAAAAAAATTGTGGACGTACCTAAATGTACACCCTTTTAAATGAACGAAACCTGATTTGAATTGAATAATTAGTTATCAAGATGAAAAATCTCGAATTTTACCTACTTTTTCTGCAGTCTAAACGTATGTACCCCCTAGCGTTTAATATTACTTTGCCTGATGTTATAGTTATTGTTATTTGTAGATGGGTACTTAGAGATGCGTTCTCGAAATTACATTTTTTAGGAGTCTTATACAAAAAATCATAATATTACGTGAATTAATTTTGACCTACATTGTTAATGTAATATTAAAACTAATCAATATAATAATTCGTAGTCAATTCTTTTAATGAAAAATGATAAATTTAACAATGCAAAGGTCTGCGAATTCGCCACCTTTGTGATTTTTAGTCATATAGTATAAGCAAATCCACAAAACTTTCGTCTTTTAGCAAAATGCGATAAAATTAAAAATATTTCTTAAAAGAATGCTCTAGTCCTACTTTACCGGCCGAACAATTAATTCGCGAAAAACTCCGAAATGATGATCAAAAATGATATACATATGAGGTATTCGACGCCAACTCGGCGGCATTTAATCCTGAACCTCTACGATTTGTTTTATTATTTTCTTATTTTATTCAACCCACAGAAAAACGTACTCTGAACTTCTTCTAGATTTTTGGGACTAGCCGATCTCTCAAAAAGATTTGACGCACCTCGCTTTTTGAAAACACAAAAGCCCGTTTTGAAATTTTTCAAAAAATTCACTAAAATTCTGTGTCACAAAACAAGAATTTTGAGCCATCAAACATAGTGGAAGTATTTTTTTTTGATTTTTTTAATTTAAATTTTATAAGTTCGACAAAACTTTTTTTTTTCTCATTTTTGTACATTTTTTGTACACAATGGGTACAGCAGCACATCTTTGTGAACATAAAGGTGAGCCAAAAAAAAATAACCTATCGCAGTTATGGCTTCAAATAAGCCTATATACTGAGAAAAAAAATTCTCCCGTTAGGAAAAATTTTTAGCTCAATTTTAAAAGGTGTCGCTGGCCATTTGAAATTTCCCATTTAAATAACACGTAAAACTTTATCTTTCACTAAAAATATTATAACTTTCGAACCGTTTGAGATAAAAAATTGGCGCTAGCATATTATTGTAGGGCATTAAATTTTCTAAAAAAAAGTCCCGGGAGTCGAAATTCTAAACCCAATAATTCGTATACTTACGGGCCATGAAAGTCTAAGATAAATTGTATTAGAGAAATTTTTATTATTGATTAAAACAAAAATTAATGACTAAAAATGCAATGAATTACAAATAAAAAAGTTAAAACTCTATTTAATTTATGAACTTAGTATGTAAATTACATTTTTTACTCACTTTATCTAATTTTAATTGATATTTTTGATAAAAAAAAGTCCTACATCTGGAAAATTCTGTATATTTTAGACTTTCATGGCTCGTAAGTACCTATACAAATTATTGAGTTTAGAAATTTGACTCCGTGAACTTTCTTTTAGGAAATTTAATGCCCTACAAGAATATGCTAGCGGAAATTTTTTATCTCAAACGGTTTAAAAATTATAATATTATTAGTGAAAAAAAATTGTTTTACGTGTTATTCAGATGGGAAATTTCAAATGGCCAGCGACACCTTTTAAATATGAGCTAAAAATTTTTCCTAGCGGGAGAATTTTTTTCTCAGTATATAGGCTTATTTGAAGTCATAACTGCGATAGGTTAGTTTTTTTGGCTCGCCCTAGTGAACATATACACATTACAAGAATATGCTGCTATACGCATTATTTGCAAAAAATGTACGAAAATAAGAAAAAAAAGTTTTGTCCAACTTATGAAATTAATAAAAAACGTACTTCCCATATATTTTATCACTCAAAATTCTTGTTTTGTGACACAGAATTTTCGTGAATTTTTTGAAAATTTTCAAAATGGGCGTTTTTGTGTTCAAAAAGCGAGGTCCGTCAAATCTTCTTTAGAAGATTTGAAGATTTTCCCAAAATCAGGAAAAAAATTTTGAATACATTTTTCTGTGGGTTGAATAAGATAAGAAATAATGGAACAAATCGTAGCGGGTCAGAATTAAATGCCGCCGAGTTGGCGTGGAATACCACATATACAGAGCGATTGTTAGGAAAGTGGGCACCTTAGTGGGTACGTGAGTCGGTCTTTTTCTAAACTGATAACATTTTTGGACAACCATATCTACTGATATCTAGACTTGGCGAAGAAACATCTGGAGTTGTGCGCACATTCTTTTGTTTTCTTCTTCCTCGTGGTTGTAATAACAAAAAAGAAGACAATCGAATTTGACTGGAACTTCATATATGTCAGAATCAAATATAGACGATGTAGCGATAACTATGAAAACATTAGGTTATAAATAGCTGTTAGTAGTCAAATTTACTGGTCCGATCGGAATAAATTAAATAACCTTATGGGAATCGATAATAATTACTGGAAGAGCTTTAAGAAATTATTGAATTGATTGCGGATATGAATTTCTGTTTTTTTTTTTATATTGTTAGACTAGAACTCTGACAATTATTTCTAACCCTATGAGCTGAAATTTACCGCTACGTCGTCTGGACATTTCAGTAGATATATGATTGCCCGAAGATGTTGCCAGTTATGGAAAAAATCGAATTGCCTACCCACTAGGGTGCCCATTTTCCCGACAATCGTCAATGCATTTATTTTATAATGAACGATGAATAAGTTCGATCCAGCAGGCAACATTCATCGAAATTGAAAAAAATCAATTTTTTCATATTCGTCAAGTGTGGGCGTGTTACGTATTTCGGTTAATATCAAAGTCTACGTATCACAAATGCAAAAATCGGCGTTTTACCGTCATTTCACTTGCAAGTCTGAACACAACTATCAAAGAAATTTTTTAAATCATGCAACAATGGGGCCAAGAGGTCGATCTCTTTGTATTATCTGTAAATAGTGATAATTATCAATTGTCAACGGCTGAGAGATGCCGTGATCCCTGGTTCCTGAAACACCCGACAGATCTAGCTCATGAATCATTGTGAATTATAGAGAGAGTGAGACAAAGCCATCGAAAAACCCTGCAGTGCGCAGCAAACTAAAGACTTGCTGACAGCTCTGGCAGTATTGATATTTCAAAATACACCGTTTACCCGCACGGTGCTTGACGCGCAGAGCCATCTGTCGGGCGTTTCGCGAACCAAGAATCATGACGTCTCTCAGCTGTTCACAATTGACAATTAACACTATTAACAGCTGATCTGCGGGGGTCCGTCTCTAGGCTGCATTGTTGCGTGAATCAACAAATTTACCAGAATCTGTATAAAAGCGTTGAGTCACAAGTTTGAACAGTTAATTTTGCTAATAGGGAACTTGCATGTTTTCGAATTCCACCAGTTTTTCTATTCGGATTCAAAGTTCTATAAAAAATAACGTGTTTTCTAAGACAGTTTTTTTTCTTCATACATAAGGTAATTTTTTGTGAATTTTTATTTCTCAACTGTATTTACGAGTAATTTGAATGATGCGCCGTATGACAATACCCTGCATCGAGCGCCTCTGTCGGAGAGTATTCGTAACCAAGACTATAACAAATCTCAAATGGTATATCTTATGACCTGAAAAGCATACAAAAGCCATAAATGATTTAATTTAGACGAAGTGATCGATTCAACTTGACCATCGTGTAATTGGTTAATTGATAGAGTAATTTTTTAAGTTACGCAATACACTATCTGCGATTGTTATGGTCTTAGTTGCCAAAATCTTCCGATAGAGGCATTCGACGCAGGGTACTGTCATACGGCGCATCATTCAAATTACTCGAAATTGCGATCTAGAAATGAACATTTAAAAAAAATCAAGCGAGTCATTTAAAAAAAAAACTGTCTTGGCAAATGTATTAGTTTTCATCGTTGATCAAAATAAAATTAAAATAAAAAATTATGCAAGTTCCCTATTGAAGATCAATTATCAGAACCATGTTGTAAATTTACCTTTTCGTGGAATTTTACATTGCGCATTATCCACGTTGTAGGTCTTTTTTTCTGTACCTCCTTGCTAAAAAATTGCTGAATCAAAATTCAGAGCCGAAAGCCACGTGATCTTATGATAGTTAGGCAGAAATGAAAAATATGAATATACGGGCGCGTGTATATAATCAGATTTGATATATTTCTGGATCGGGTAAATATAATAAAGTACCTGAATGAAAAAATATTTATTGCGATTTTCTGCAACGAATAGGTACACAAACGTCACTTAAACTTCGAAAATACAAAACGAAGTACCATAAATCTATTGTAGTTTCATGATTACTCAGCATGAATGTTGTTTCTTGTCAATAGTTGGAAGGTTACCATAAATGATGTAACTCTATCACTAATCCAAACAAAACCATCATCGGAGAGTGATAATCACGTAACCTCAAGCTCTCACTATACTTAGGATCAGCAATTTTTGAACAAGCATTTACGAAAAATTTCGCCAGTCAGATATTGTGTAATGGAATATTTAGACCGAGACGTGTTACCGAGAGTCTTAGGTGAAATGTTAATAACAGCCAATTTTTTGCCCTTAAAATTGCAAAAAAAAAATTTGATTCCAATTATACAAAAGTTTTGGTACTTCAACACTCTAATCGCAAAATATTGATATTTTTTTAAACATACATACTGCAGACAGAATATAAATCTTGTAGAAAGGAAATTTTGATAAGGCTACTAAAAAAGTATATCTCATTCCTGATCTTTAGCGAAAGCTGGTAAAAATCTTCTGAAGTTACTGAATTAATTCAAATGATCGATAAAATTTCTCTGATAGTTTTATTTTTTTTTTTTTTTTTCATGACTGCGGAGGTGAAATGTTTCATATTTTCCTGACATAAGTCATTATTTGTAGTTCATAACATCAACGAGGAAATCGTCAGGCTAACCATTTCCAACACTTTTTATTTCTGAAACACAAAAATGCGCACCACGATTCACGATTCAGTCCCATAAAAAAACGTGTATTTATTAAAATTTTTGTAACACGTTTTTCTCGAAATTTCGGTCGGCTACCAATTATTATTATTTATCCTTGGGCCTATATCCTCGCGGAAAGTAACCAGACTCGAGTTAACACTTTTTATTTACTTCTATACTCTTTATATGTATTAAATTTATACGTGTTTCTGTTTAATTGATTGGTTTTCATCATTCTAGTATTAAGGAGCTATTTCCGGCACGTCGCGAGTTCATCTCCTGGCGACTCGAATAACGCACACCACAAGGTAACTATTTCTGCCCTAAACGCCGACTTTACTCCGAAAATACTTGCGACACACAAACAATTATACGTTTTCTACCATAATCCGCTCATTATAATACTTTAATTATCCTTACATCAAAGGATTGAACGGATTCATGGATACTGGTAAGAAACGCGGCTGGCTCGGCAACGACCGCCATTGGACCCGGTCGGCGACTTCAGGTTTTCATAATACAAATCGAAACGATTAGAGTGTAAGGAATATTCTTGTATAATTTCAGTGAAATGAGTGCTTTTATAAAAAATCGTTCGAGCCACCTTGATTATCTTGAAAATACGGGAATTATGAGTCCGGAAGGGATGAGGTTATGATCTATAAATAGAATAGGTATGAAATCTTACCTTAAACCGAATCTCAGACACAATACACAAATATAGATATTAATATTCAATAAGTGACGATGATGAGTTATAACAAAAAATAGCAGTTATCAAAATACGTCTACACTGTTAACACAACAATGTAGTAATGGACGCGGTGAGAGCGGTCGTGGTTATATATAGCTGACTTACGACAATCGGGAAGACGGGAAATACAGTCTTGAATACTGGCCGCCTGAGTGCGCTGGTGTTTCATCAAGACCCAACTGCGGCAACTTTTAAACGACATTGTAGGAGAAATGGAAACATAATTTGTAAATTGATCAATGTGGTAATGTAAATTGTGATAAAATCTTGTGAAGATGTGAAAAATTAACAAATGAAACATCTGTCTGCCCCAAAATCTCCATATTCTGTATAAAAGTGGAAGAGTCCATCTGCAGCTGCAGGTCCATAAAATAATCGTAATGAAATTTTAATGCTCCCGTGGCTAACATATCCCTAAAAAGATAGAAAAAATATGTAGCCAATACTCCAGATTCCTATCTTGATTCTAAGGTCTACCCCAAAGCCATTTAATGTTCAAGCTTAAATAACAGGATTTTTGGCACTCCCGGGATAATGATTTTTTTTGATCGCAATCTTTGATCAACTAACTACCTGCCACCGGAACGGACTTCACTTTTTCACGGTCGTGATACGGGAGTGCTCCCACCAAGTTTATTACCACATCGTTGTTTGTACGCAGAACGAGAAATAAAGAAGGATTCGACTAGCGATGGCGTAGATTTTTTTCATTGAGGGGGGAGGTATTCCCAAATCTATGTGGCAGTGAAGCTTCCGCCTAAGGTGTTGCGATGGGCCTGGCAGGGACTTGCAGAACTCCGAGCTTTCGCCAAGACGTAAGGGAGCCCACGATGCTAAATGGAGATTTACTTGGACGTTGTGGGGGCCCTATTAGATTTTGAAGATTAGATGTTGGAAAGAAAAGAAGGTTATATGATGTATACCCTTTCACCAGTGGAAGTAGCGTCTACAGGTTTTCAAAAATGTAAAAACAAAACAGTCACATGGAAATACTCGAGCGCATCAGATATTGATAGTGCATATGTCTCACGTGTCTCTGATGACGGAGGTATGTTAATCTACCGGTTTGCATTGTGGGGGTGGCCATACGGAAGGGTAAAAAATGGGGAAAAAAAATTTATTTGTATATAGAATTATCGTCATACAGCAAGTCCGGTTCGATTTGGTCATCAATTTCATCTACAGCTTGCACATTTGTAACAAGAAATCGTTATAATACTTAACAATATTTTATTTATTTCATGAGAAGCATGTTATTGAGGTATTGAACAGTAAATATACCTGAATCTAGAGTATCCCCTACAATATCTGGTGTTATGACTACATTTTCATTCGTTTCTGGTAATTGATCACCAACGGACTAGGTCATTTCCAATTTTTCATTTACTATCTATTTTACTGATCTATCCATCACACTGCGCGTGATATTCTTCATTTAATGATGTTTCAGCCGGAAGTACGACATTATTGTACGGTGTCCGTGATTTCCTGAGGACTGGTTTGCTCCGACGATACTCAAAAACCGTCTTGCATTTTTTTTATTGTTTCCGACGTAAATTTAACAATTTTTTGAGATGTATTTCGTCCATAAAACACACAGTTTATGATATTATGATAGACGAAATGTTCATAGATGGATAATTAGGGTGAATATTTAATGGCGAGTTATACCGGTTGTAAGAAATTGATTGCATCTTCGTGCGCTTTATCGTGGTGTTCACTTATTCAGCTGTTAACTTAAGATCTTATGTCATTCAGACGAGTCTCTATCCGGTAATCATCCGCATCACGTTAAAAGAAATTTGCGTAGCATTGGAAGTGTTCGACATAGGCTTGTGCCGCGTCATACAAGTACTCTCCTTATTCCTAAAAAAAATGATGAAAACTATTAATTAATTTTTGGCGTCTGGCTTCAGGAAAGTTTCCAAAGCGTCTAATCATTGCGGAAAATGATAGTCGTTGTCGGAGTCTTCAATTCTCAATCCTCTAATCATCATTTAATTATAATTGAGTAGGGGAGACTAGGACAAAATGGGATACCGAGGCAAGAAATGAGACACCATATGTTTCGTAGGTGTCTGGCGCAAAAGAAAACACCATTTTTAAAACAAAAAAAATTTTTCAGCTTTCAATAGTGAACCATTTTGAATCAGTCAGCTTTTTTTCAGTTCTCAATGAAATGATTCAGACAACAAATACTTTGAAAAACAACATTTTTTTTCGAGACTATTAACCATAAATAACTTGGAAACGGTTAGATTCATCGAAAAAGACCAAGACACCTTTTTTGGGAAGCATTCAATTTTAGACGAAAGTAGCTACACAGAGTCATTATATGAGTCTTGAATATTATTATTTAGAGGTCATTCATCAATATTTTTCAATTTTCATTTAAAATATATCGGAAATGTTTTGATGGCACGTTTCGATTTTTATATGTACCTCAAGAACTAATCTCCTTGTAAAGATTCTGCGTAGCTGCTTTTGTTCGAAATTGAACGCTCTACAAAAAAGGTCTCTTGGTCTTCTTCGCTGAATCTAACTGTTTCCAAGTTATTTATGGTAAATAGCCGCTTTCACTTGATGTTTGATGCTCCATATTTCAAAAACTGTCTATTCTTCGACCGCGTGTCCACTAACACTTTTGATCAGGATGACATGAAGCACATTATACTATGTTTCCGGCAAATTTAACTGGGACCTAGTTACCATAACATTTGTGCGGGGTCCTCTGGAAATGGCCGCATTGCCTGGGCTGATTAGCTTTCCCAATTCTTTTCTACGCGCCGTTACTGAGCATTTTCAACCAAAAAGAATCATTTTGTCGAAAAAAGGGTAGGTATACGATAAACATGGCGTCTTATTTCACCCTGGGTTCCGCTATGAGTCTCACCGTGAGTTAAGACTTGAGTCACACTCTTTCTCCACAGACATCCGCTCCAATAGAAAACTCATCACCAAGTACAAACTGCAGCCCGTTACGCCATCGCTGAAACAGGCATAAATTAGTGTCAGTGAAGAGAAAATTTACCGAAGGGGGACATTCTATTATCCATAAAATCAGCTGGTTGTGCAACTCACTGACAAAGAACTGAGGTCTGGCCTTCCTTTCATGGAACTTTTTCCGAGGCTCGCCAGAATAAAATCAAAGCTGTAGGAGGCGGCGGTTTTTAGATTGTGCCACATCTCTAGCCCTTGCACGTCATCACGGTCAGCGACTGTGATCTCGCGTTCGCCTGGATCGTAATCGAAATCGAGTGAGTCTCAAGTAACTAAATTGCAAATGCATGACGAACAAAAACTATTTCGTAGTTGACATATTTGCTATTTTGATTACCTCCGAGGTTTCAGTGAGCCGGAGTTTCTCGATTGTGAAGTACTCTCGCTTGTTATGCCCAGTTTGTTTTTCAACTTCTATCTTGAGCAAAGGGGCGGTGATCGATTCGTTCTACATCATGTCGCAGCATGTCTTGAAAGAAAATTTTGGTCACGTGTAAATTTGCGGCAGAATCATACAAGCGGTACACAAAATTATGATTATTCATTCCTCAGCCAAAGTGTTTGTATTGTTAGAGTCATACTCACGGGATTTCTTGGGTCAGAGCATTGTAGAATTATGATCAGTTTTATGTTCCTTTCGACGATAAATTGCCAAAAATTAGGAAGGGTCAAGAGTGAAGGCAGCCGACATGCCAGGTATTGCTTCTTCGCCTTTACGACATCGATGCTCATAGCGTTGATCTGATTGCGCTCTCTCTCGAACACATTGTTACAAATCAGTTCGGGCTGGTCTAAAATTGTACACGTATCTAGATATGTGAAAAAAAGTCTTCTCTCACGTCTATAAGTTACGTTAAATTTAGTTGAGTTAATTGAGATTTTCAAACCTTGAAAGAGCTCCGCATCATTGGTTGAGTGTTTCGCAGTAAGGGGATTGACCGTAGCTGAGGATTGCAGTGCCTGCAGCTGCCACAAGGTATCGCTCAGCCTACATCAGAAATGAATCCTTGCGAAATTTGTTTTCCCATAATGTTGAATGAATAATTAAGGACAATTCCTCAATTCCCACCTTGTCATATCGAACGGTAACTGAATTCTCAATTTATTCATACGATTCGACAGAACGTCTGCGCAAGATATCTGCGTGGGCCAAGATGTCAAGCTTTCCGTTATGATTATGTGAGCGAGTACATACTGTTGCAGGGTGCCTACCATATTCGCGCGGCTGTCACGCATCCGAGCAGTCACCCCCATTACGTCGATGACCTAAACATATTCGATTGCAATTAGAAATCGTCATAACTTATCCTACTCGTAGGCAAGATTACTCACCTATTCCGCACCAGCCTGGCGTAGGCAGATTGCGCATAATATGATGGTACCTATCCGATCGTCACCGGTACTGCAGTGTACAACGACGGGGCCGTTTCCACCGGATGTCCGTTCAAGTTTTCTCAAGTAGTCAACGAGGGATTGAGGATATGTCGGCACCCTAAGATCTGGCCATCCCGTGTAGTGGAGGTGGGTAACCTGGGACAAAGATAAAAAAAAAAACATCACGGAATCACGAGAGAAAGGGGAATTCATTAACTGTTGAGCTTCACCAATGTACCTTTCACGTGTGCCATTTATAACTTAGTTCAAACGTTTTGAAAGTGTAATCACTTAACACTTGGACGTTGATGTTCGAGACGTCAGAGACACCGTACTTCACCCCGGTGCAGACCTCTGGCCAGTACTTCTCGCACTTCGCCTGTGACATATATTGCGAGTTTAATGATTATTGTTTCTCCAGGCTTCGTCTTTCTGCGATTGACTATCGATTTATTCATAATATCGCTACCTCGCCACCCTCTACGACATTTGTCAGCATACAAATCACTCTGACTTTTTTTTGCCAGACCATTCTCCAGAAATCATTCACAGTGTTCGGCTTCGGTCCTTGGGCTGCGATGTACGCTCTCTCTTTTTCAAAACGCTGCAACATGTTGCATTCGACGAATTTAGCGTTGTTTTCCATATGATGCTGATGACATTTGATCTCACCTTTATGTAACTGGCATTGATATAGTCAGAGTGAGGATTACCAGGAATTTTCTCGAGAACAACTCGGGAATGGTCATCTACAATTGGCGGTAGATAAAAAGGAAGCTCATTAGCCGAGTAAATCAAGCAGAGAATAGGCGTAATTCAAAATTGAGCAGCTTAGATGCTTTCCAAGAAATTTTCATTAAAAATGCGACGACTAGACTAATTGTAGAGCTAGTTATCAATGAAATAGGTAACAGGTTTTGTACAAGATATCACAAAATCATAGAAGCTAGTTTCGTCCGTTCAGGACTAGTCTAACTATATAAAGTGCATAATAATTACTAATGTCACGTACACGGTATCACTTCTCCGTTCCTGTTCTTCGGCACATTTTCAATGGCAAAATACGGTGCAGGATCTTGAAAAAAAAAGAAACCAAAAATAAGATAAGGTATATTCAAATTATTTTGGTGGTGTTTTGAAATAGTGCTGAAGCCAACTGCGCTGGCAATCTATACGTAACACGGGATAGTTCATACCGTCTGTTCCGAGGTTTGTTCAATGACCATCACGCATCTTAATGAACTCCGAAAATGTACCGTCAGTCTGAATATCTTTTCTAATCTTTTGAAATAATTTCACTAAACTTATATATACATCACGTCTTTGAATTTATTTACTGTCCACCAGCTGAACGTCGGGGGTCACTTCACCTATATTCCTACGAATGGCCCGATGTATTTGTAAAAAAAAAGTATTATCCTGAGAAGTATAATAGGGAACTTGCATGACTTTGAATTCCACCGATTCTTCTATTCGGATTCAAAGTAGTATAAAAAATAACGTGTTTTCTAAGACAGTTTTTTTTCTTCATACATTAGGTAATTTTTTATGAATTTTTATTTCTCAACTGTATTTCCGAGTAATTTGAATGATGCGCCGTATGACAATACCCTGCATCGAGCGCCTCTGTCGGAGGGTATTCGTAACCAAGACTATAACAAATCTCAAATGGTATATCTTATGACCTGAAAAGCATATAAAAGCCATAAGTGATTTAATTTAGACGAAGTGATCGATTCAACTTGACCATCGTGTAATTGGTTAATTGATAGAGTAACTTTTTAAATTACGCAATACACTATCTGCGATTGTTGTGGTCCTAGTTGCCAGAATCCTCCGATAGAGGCATTCGACGCAGGGTACTGTCATACGGCGCATCATTCAAATTACTGGAAAATGCGATCGAGAAATGAACATTTAAAAAAAATCAAGCAAGTCATTTGAGAAAAAACTGTCTTGGCAAATGTAATAATTTTTATCGCTGATCAAAATAAAATTAAAATAAAAAATCATGCAAGTTCCCTATTGTGCAACATTCGATTTCTTTATTAACGGGCAGAGCCGGATAAGATAGGTAAATCTGCTTCCTGCGAGCCTTCTGACGATACTTGACCAGTCGAATCCTCACTGAAAAAAAAAAATTTTCCGAAAATCTTAACTCGCTAACTCAATTATTTCGTGAGTAATTGGAAAAAATGTAATTTTCAGTTTTGATTTTTTCAAAGATTGAATATTCATCATGGACTCTTGTCCATTTTTAAAAAAATACTTATTCATAAAAACTATCAAAAAAATATCTTTCCAAATTTTTCAAAGTAATACACGATTTTTAACAACAAATAAAACATTGAAAATCACAATTTCAATCTGTTCTTGTCGAGAGACGATTATGAAATTTTTACAAAATACTCGTTATTTATGCTCTTTTATACTCAATTTTTTTCGATTTTATTGAATTGGTGCAACATTGTGAAAAAAATTAAAAATCATTTATTTAATTTGTTCTCGTGATGAAAGTCATTGGATATCTTTATTTGAGAAACAAATTATATAAATTTAAAAAAAAAAGAAGAAATAATTATCAAATATTTCATAATAAACCTATTTCCCGCGCTTTAGATGTATTATGATCTGCCATCTTACGGCATAAAGTAGAAACAAATTTATTTGTACAATAAAAATATTTCATATTATTTCTTACTTTTTTTTTCAGTAGCAGATACTGACAATCGAAAGTTCGGAGCATTTCTAAACTGTACAATTATATTAATAAATATTAAATATTTTTTTAGTTTATGCAATTCATTTGTGATAAGATTTAAAAAAAATTTATTACATATAGATTTGTCAATAACCAATATTTTCAGCTTAGTTGTTTAGGGTAAAATTTATAGGTTTGTATTTAATGAAAACACACTTCTAGCCAAACTAACCATAATTTCAAGATTAAATAGGGATTAAGATCATATAAATAGTTTTTGATTTTTTGACTTCTTTCGATAAATAAGAAAATTAATTATATTGACGTATATTTTTTTTTAATATTCCATTTAAGTAAGCCTTTTTACATTAAATAAATATATATTATCAAAATTAGATATAAAATATCGATGAAGTTTTGAACTTTATACCAGATTCATAAAAAATTTTTTTTCATAATTTACAAAAAAGTAACTTGTTATTATTATTATTGATTCTCAGCTCCTCAAAGCTGTACTAAGTAGAAAAATAATTACTTCATGATTATTATTCCTTTTTTTCTAATTTATATAATTTTTTTTCTCAAATAAAGATATCCAATTAATTTTATCACAAAAAATAAATAAAATAAAGATATCCAATTAATTTTATCACAAAAAATAAATAAAATAATTGATTTTCAATTTTTTTCGCAATGTTGCACCAATTTAATAAAATCGAAAAAAATTGCGTATAAAAGAGCATAAAAGACGAGTATTTTGTGAAAATTTCATAATTGTCTCTCGACAGGAACAGACTGAAATTTTGATTTTGGATTTTTTTTTTTCGTTGTTAAAAATCATGTATTACTTTGAAAAATTTGAAAAGCTATTTTTTTGATAGTTTTTATAAATAAGTATTTTTTAAAAAATTGACAAGAGTTCATCATAAATATTCAATCTATAAAAAAATAAAAACTGAAAATTACAGTCTCTTCAATTACTCACGAAATAATTGAGTAAGCGAGCTGAGATTTTCAAAAAAATTTTTGTTTTTAGTGAGGATTCGACTGGCCGAGTATCGTTAGAAAGCTCGCTGGGGGCAGATTTACCTATCTTATCCGGCTATGCCCTTTTCCGAGCACTTCAAATCTTTTCATGGAACCTCTTGATCATTGCTCACTAATCTTCCGAACCAATTGCTTTGAACTGCATGTATGTATGTACAGTACATACATACAATACATAGGTCACACATCTTTCCTATCTGTTGCTGAAAATATGAATTTCCTACCCTGAACTGTGAACACGTTCGGCAACGTATACACGTGACCTAACGATGGATTCTCGGTCGCTTCTAGAGCTAACTGAGATGAACTAGCGGTGGTGTCAAGGGCCGGCCAGTCGTTTATTGGCGTTGTTGTTGGTGAGGGTGGAATAATTTCCAAGTCACTGGGTTGTCGTGGTATGTTCGGCTTTAGTACTCGAGTTTTCAGGTGCGTCGAACTGTTGTTTGTATCTGTCGGTTTCAACGATACTGAAATAGGTTCCACGTAGCTGGGTTGCCTTGGCTGCATTGCAACTAGTTTTCGCATTCTGAAAAATTATGTGACATTAACATCACATTCTATGTTGATTTACAGTCATATGTGAATTTATGAACGGAGTATGTTTTATTAGGTTAAAATAATTCGAATGTTACAGTTTTGAAAATTATTAATAATTTTTTGATTCATCCTCCAAACCTGGATTTTTATATTCTTTGTTTTCTTTTTCATCAGTCCACACTAATGAATCCTTGATATTTCTTTATGGTTAAATTTTATTAGGGACGATCGTTATAGTCAACAGAGTGCCTTATAGATTCTCCATCGTAGAAAAAATCGGATCGAGGAAACTTTGGTCGGATGAAATTTGGATTTGGATGAAATTCGCACAAAATACTGCTTCATTGTCATGTTTCCAACTATATGTTACACCTGTTATGGTATATGTAGAACTGATAATTTATTTACAATATCTGATGCATACTCAAAGATAATTATTCACTGAGACAACGATTGCTTACAATAATAGTTTTTCAATTGAGAAGAAGAACTTATTTACAATATGTATTTGCTATCCGAAGGAGGAGCAAAATATTATTTACAATATTGAATTTTTATTAAACAAGAAAAATGGCAGACGCGTTATCGTAGATAGCAATAGTCAGGTAGCTCCGGATATAATAACGAACGATTCAAAAAGGTGAACTAGGTTTCAGTACTACTTCAACTATTCTTTAACAGTGATTGGGAGGTATAGAGTTTTGAGACTACAGAACTGGCCAAGAAGTCTTGTGGCAGCAGAAACATAGAATTGTTGGTCAAATAATTCACGAAAGACGTGTAGCTGCCGAATAAAAAAAATGCGCCCGGTTGAAAATTGCAAGTATTAACAAATGAATTTCTTCTCCCACATATTATACAGGAGAGAAAGGAAAGTACTTGATTATCCAAAATGAGTCGAAGTCAGAACGGGTGAGGATCAAAACTTCCGTACCGTATTAGTTTATAGTTTGAATTTTTTTCTATACAAAAACCGCCTATTTTCAACTGCCTACAACTCAGCCCAGAATTAGACGACATATTCCAATTTTTCAAAATCGAAAATCACGGCCACAATCTACAGAAACATGTGCGCAAAAAAAATTCAATGTACGGGCGAAACGTAACGTTTCATTGCTTTATGAATAAATAAGGAACTGCACGTCAAATCATCGAGAAATTTTACATCAAGAAGAGTGAAAGTTAGTCTACTGTGCCACGATGTGATAGTTTGCTTTGGATATATCACGACTCATTTTCGAATCATTGAAGACTAAAACATCTGCAACGATTGGCACAACATAAAAATAAAATTGGTATCAATTTTTGTTTTTTTTTCATCTTTTTTGAAATTTTCCGTGTATTTTGGACAGTTTCCAACTATTGTGTCGCAGTCGCTGACTTCGTTATTTGAGTGACACCATCATCAGAAAAAAATGAGCAAAAAATGCTGTGCGGTCATGCCTCATGCAAAAAAGCGACGCTGTTCAGCCAAATCCAGCCAGTTTATTTTATAAAATCATGGAGTTCTAGGGTAAGTACAGGTAGATATATTTTCCACTCCAAATCTGAAAAAAATCAATAATCATGAAAACAGTATCAAATAATTTCATTTGACGATATTTATTCATGAAAGTCAGTCATTTTTGAGTCGATTGATGATACAAGTCAGAATCATTTCACCATCACAAGTATGTACACATAATATAAACATATGTATAGGACATATCATACATACATATTGTTAAGGGTTTAGAGTTTATAGTGAAGCCCGTAATTAATTAAAGTTCTCCGAGTGAATAGATAAGAAATGATGCTTCGAAATTGATAATTTTGGAATGTATGGAATTGTATTGATATACGTGTGTTCTCTTTAATGTCTTGAACAAGACTGTTATTTACAATAATTGCGTACAGATTGGTAACGGTGGACAAATGATACTATGTAGCCCATATGAGCTACATGTGAGGGGTGTATCACTTTCGTAACAATATATACACGTACATACATTAATAAAGCCCAGAGTCAAAAGTCAATTTTCAATAGAGTCACAGAGTCAGTTTTCTACTCTTAATATGTCGTGGAATTTCTGTACCTAAATAATAGGTGAAATTTGAGTAAGTCTCAAAGCAATCATAGTAGTTCGCTGCGGCGTCGCACAAGTTCACGAATTCGTCCCAAAAATGATTAAACAATAACCTCCGGAAGTAATTATTGGAAGATTTTCATGTTTACTTATTTCGAATCAGTATTTCTTTTCCGGTTCTGATCTCTTGATAGATCCTTATAACAAAGCGTCATATTCCAATGACTCATATAGATCCGAAGTTCATCAATCAATTATGAAAAAATAATACGGAGACTGTTTACCCAACGGTCGCTTGCTCAATGTTAATAACTATGTACATACATAGAATTAAATTATCTTACCGGTACCAAATGCAGAGAGAAATCAGAAAGATCGCCATAATCAGAAAAATTATTAGCCAGATCAGATCCGATCCCTGTATTACGGCATAGTTTCACCATCGATAAAAGGAAGAGTGAAGAAATGCGCAGTGGTATTGGAGAATTCATGTACGACCTTGACATTGATCTCGTATTTTCGTCCGTGATTTAAGAAACTGTCAATAATGTCGTGGATTCATTGGCATCGAACGTCTTGATCACAGGTCTGCTAAACTTTACCTGAAACATCGAAAATGATGATTGTGAGACGGCGTAAACTTACTGGAAGGAGTTCTGTGCTAGGATAAGCGTTACCATGAATCGGGCTCACCTCTTGCGTCCAAACGATCCGTTCTATCATGATATTCGCTATCCCACACGTCCAAATTCCTTTGATACTGACCTTGATCCAAGTGGTTATCGTCACATTAACAACTGCAGAAATTTTTAGTGCGAGCCAAGTCCCGTTGTTTGTAACCTCAAATTTCGATTTGGTATCAAAGATCACGCCACTCGGAATCTTAACATCGATTTTAGCCGGATTGCTGCCTGAGTCTCTCTGATTTATTGATTTAATATCCATTGTATAGTTAGTCGAGGGCAAAAGCTGTAGACTTATCGCATATTCTTTTTTTACTTAGTCAATGACGAGGCTGTCAAAAGTTATTGGACTACTAAGTGGAGGCGAGAACATGCTCGAGGTATGTAGCAAAATAATGATGTTGAATCGCTCGATCTTCGTTTTAGGTAACAACGGATATCCCCATTTTAACGTACCAATACCATGACTTTCATAGTCCCATGTGGCTTTCATCGGCTTGTTGGTATCTGGGGACAGGATGAGCGCTAATGATAATAAATTATAGCGACATGTGTCTGCTTTCAGAATCTTTACAGCTCGTGGCGTTTCAATAACATTAACGTTGAACAGCAATGCTTCATCGTCTGAATGATCGACCCTACTCAGAATAATCTTACGACATCTGAATCTTTCTCAGCTTATCTGAATCGTCAATATATTTGGGCAGGACTGTGAACTCCCAGTGTTGCAGTTCTGTGTCACCTTTCTGCCCGGAAACCTGCAAACGGAATTCAAATAATAATTCATTCGCTCCTAGAAACTTCATCCGCAATAGTTTCTGCAATAAATTTATATTAACGTAATGGTAATCAATCGATCAGTACCAGTATTTCATGGGAAGTACCGCGTGGTGGATCCAGTACAATAGTATTTTTCGGAATTGGGGAAAGGTTTCTAGGCACACAGACTCTTCCCATAGACTGCATTGTAGTCCTTGCGAAACATTGTAAGTTCGGGTTCCAGACGAGTCTAGTGAATTTCTAACAGCCACGACGTATTTTTCGATACCATGTTGGTTGAGATGAAATGGCTTTAATCGTAGAGAGATGGAATTCTTTTTGAGATCGGCTTCATATAGTTCCAATGTTTTATTGAAAGATAGCTCTAAAATGTAAAAACTTATTAGCTTACTCAATTCTACTTACTTATGTTGAATCATTTCCGGATTTATCGAGTTCAGCGACAAAACAAGTACAATACTCACGTTTAGCATTCGTCACAGCGCGAGATTTTCTTCTCGATACCAACTCGACTCTGTCGCGGTAAGGACTACCGGAAATTGAATCAACGATAATATTTTCGATGTATGATAATTTTTGACATTTCACCGTAGGCCAAAAAGGATTCGCAGGAGCCATCATCTCTTGACTAATAGTTATGGTTGATTCCCTCAGACCGACTAAAAAAAGTAGTAAGGAAATGTTGAAAACCTCGTACATAAATTATTCGCACATTCCGTCGAGCTTGGAACGAATTGCATTCGAACTTACCAACCGATTTGCATTTACGAAATTTATCGATCGCCCACTGACCCTCGACTTCATTTTTCATCAGAATAGTTACCATTTTCAATTTTACTAATTTTGAATTCAAGTTCGGTAAAGTCGCGGTGAGCCTGACCGATAGGCAACTCATCAGTTTGTCATGAATGGATTTTCCTTGTCCAGAAATAGTCGCGATGGGAATATCACGATTTTCGTCATCGACCAGGGTAACGTTCAGTTTACATTCAGGACAAAGTCCGACCAGTACTTTTAGACAGAAATTTTCGTCGTGAGTAATGAATTCTGCGGTGGATAGAATCGCGTTATTATTTTCCGCAAGGAAATATTCGTCTGAAAATAAATGTCCGGGATTAGTGGCCGGATGATTTGAAAATTTTCCGGAATATATTAACGAATGTTATTGTACTCACAAAAGTGGAATCGAATGCGTGATGGTCTTTCACCTCTCACGAATATGTGAGGTACATTTTTCCATGTAGAATTGATTGCGGACAAGAATGTCTCGCGATCATCGTTCGTGAAAACCTTAATTGACCTCTCCGCGCTGTTCCATTTCAATATAAACGTACGCCACTCATACGCGTCCAGGTATTTTGAAGATTTGGACTGTAATAATCCGTTGTAAAGTTCAATCGTCGCGGTGTCAATGGATGCCTACCAAGTCAATTGGGTAGTCTTTACTATACCTGGCTTTTCCCTAAGACTTTGCAGTTTTCACCATGTAGTGAAGTTTGGTTGAGATCGGGTGCTCCATCGGCACATGATCTGATTTCAGATTGCGTACCGTGCCATCCGCTAAGCATGATCCAAATGCAGGGTCCCTCAATCGGTTGTTCGGTTTTGCATAAGAAAATGTAAATACGATCGGACCCCCGGACAGAGAACACTACAGTACCACAAGACTTGTCCACTTTATCGACGTATAGGTATTCCTGGCTTGCAATAACCTTGTCAAAAGCAAACTCCTTGAAGCCTGCAAACACCCAAGGAAACATCCATCTAGATTATCTAATTATTCACAAATTGTAGTAAAGACGATACTGTCATTTGGATAAGCCATTGCTGGTCTTCAGACTCGGTTTACCTTCCCATCGATGGTCGGAGACAGGAGCCATTGGTTTGGTAGTCGAACTTACTGCGTTCCATTCGTCATTTCCGTTCCATCCAGCGATGCAGATTGTCGAAGCCCATACTGCACACCTGGTGATGTGCTTCGGCGTCGCTCTTTCGGGTTTGAAAGCTGGAACGAGTGTTCAGACTCACTTAAGCTGTTACAATTGGCGATTAATTCGCAATCTCACAAACGGACTTATGACTCATATTAGATATCGTGTAATCACAATGTGACAATCGCGCTTTCATATTATAAAGCTTAAAAACTTCTTTCGATTTTCCTGCTCACCAGGCAAATAATTTCGTCCACTATTAACTTCGTGTTCGTTGGGATTATAATTCCAAACCAGTGCAGAATCGTCGTCTTCGGCTAGGCAAGTCAGCTTCATGTTATAATCACCATCGTCCGAAGGATGTCGCAGCACGATGAGCCCTCCAAAATTTTGCCGCAATATCGAAACCAAGATAAATCCAATCGCGGTAAAATTCGGAGAGGAATGAAAAAACATTTTCAATAGTAAATTTTCCCCCTTTGCAATGATACTATTCCGTCACTCTGTCACAATTATTGTACAACTGCGACTACTGATGGCAGAACTGCGATGAAATTAATAATAATCAAAGCGCAAACTTGAAGTTAGGGAGGATAACATGTGCTGAATTGTATGATACGTAATTCAACTTCCAGCTAGTGTATGTAACATTATCGCAACCACATCCTTCGTAAAGTCTGTTCTAAAAAAATGGTGTCTAAATAAATATAAATATAATATTCATAAAGATAAGCGGATTTTTATTCTTGTCCCCCAGAAGGTCTGATCCGCGGGAAGCACCACAAATAGTTCGATTCTCAGCTCCTACTTCAGTCATATTGAAAATCATCAAGATTTCATCGGTTAATGAATCAAGGAAAATTAGCATACATCTGAAAATACTAGAAGTAGTCTATTGCCGCCTCGTACATCAAGTAATTTAATTGCTCCTGGAAAGTAATGAAACGTTCTCATATTAGGCATTCAGTGCGATATCCACATCCTCCAATATTTTTAAATTTGGTTGATTCTCTCTTAATCAAAAAATGGTAACAAAACTCTTTAAAATTCGCCATACCATTGACTGTACGAATTCCGGTCTAAATCGGTGGACTTCTTTGATAGCTAAATAACATCACATTCGCTTTTTACGGCCATTATTTCAAGTAGAAAACTTAACGCTAAGTGAAGACCTCAGCCCGTGTTACCGTCTGGAGAAAATGATTGGAAGTCACAGAATTTCTTCCGGGCAATGTATGAGTATTAATATTCCATAAATAGAATTGAAAATTATACAGTTTTATCAATTTGGCAACCGGATGAATTTATTACTCATGGACAAAGCACTAAGATCAGGCCTTCGTTTCGCGGAATATTTTTCGAGGCTTGCTGAGATGAAACCATCGGTGCTTTTCCCTCATCACCACATGGCCATCCGCTACATGTAAGAACAGTCACGAACTGCGGTCTCGCCTCTTCCTTATAATATACTATGTATTAATATAAGTAATATTAGTCAATAAATTATTTAAAGAAACAGAAAACCGCCGACTTATTTAGAAATCCACTTTTCTTTATTTTCTTTATCAATTTATAATTTTTTTTTTCTTCTTTTGCATAGCAACAGCTTATCAACTGTGTAAAGTTCTTTCTTCTAGATTGATTTAGTTTCTACTTATATCTGCAGTACAGCATCGAGGATGAATTTACCAAGCATGATGTCACAGAACATCTGTGAAAGATACTAAGATTCAGCGTCTTTGGTCGGAAGTTCTAGTTTCGCCTCTCCACTGACTGTATTGCCGGAGTCAGGGAGTTGCAATATTATAACAAGCTTGATGCTACCTTCTGCTACGAACCTCCAGGAATCGGATAATCCGGAAGGATTTTTCACTGTCACTCGATCGACACTTACGGCATTTATCTAATTCGTATATTTCATCATCTCTCAACATTGCGGTTCACAAATATGAACTTCAACACTGATTGAAATGAACGCAACGTACTGAAATTGGACGAAAGAATTTTTTCTTCGTTCATTTTTCTTACCTCCGATCAGCTCAGGCAATTTATTATTCGCCATGTTCAACGAAGTCTTATGTTGCCCTGAACTAAAAGAGTGCAACGCTCGCTCTTGCCATACGGGTGTTCCGTTCGAAACAATTCAACTGAATAACTTGAAAAGTAATGGTAATAGGGAACTTGCATGATTTCGAATTCTACCAGTTTTTTTATTCGAATTCAAAGTTGTATAAAAAATAACGTGTTTTCTAAGACAGTTTTTTTTTTCATACATTAGGTAATTTTTTATGAATTTTTATTTCTCAACTGCAGTATTTTCGAGTAATTTGAATGTTGCGCCGTATGACAGTACACTGCATCGAGCGCCTCTATCGGAGGGTATTCGTAACCAAGACTATACAAATCTCAAATGGTATATCTTATGACGTGAAAAACATATAAAAGCCATAAGTGATTTAATTTAGACGAAGTGATCGATTAAACTTGACCATTATGTGATTGGTTAATTGATAAAGTAACTTTTTAAGTTACACAATACACTATCTGCGATTGTTATAGTCTTAGTTGCCTGAATCCTTCGATAGAGGCATTCGACGCAGGGTACTGTCATACGGCGCATCGTTCAAATTACTCAAAAATGCGATCGAGAAATGAACATTTAAAAAAATCAAGCAAGTCATTTAAAAAAAAAAACTGTCTTGGCAAATGTATCAATTTTCATCGTTGATCAAAATAAAATTTAAATAAAAAATCCCTATTGTATTGAAAGAAAAATATTTCAAATACAATTTGTTGAGTTCCAAAGATGACAAATACGGGTGATATTGGCTTTCTTGTAAGTGGAGGCGCTAGGGTGATGTCAAGGTCAAATTCGTTTGGCCAATTCTAAGTCAAATTTGGAGAACTTTCCAAGTCTTATAGCGTGATCGTTGCAAATAGTTTTAGAATCATATAATGTTACATCATTCTAATTATTAAAATATTTTTAGCCAATGAAATAATAATACGAAATGTATGAGCGAATCGTCGATTTAATCTTAACCTTCAAAACATTATTATACGTGTAAATGTTCTACGCAAGTGCCAGATGTTGACTTGCGCAGAAAGCTCTGATTTGAAGACGATAGAAAGAGACAACATTATCGTCGGCACCGTAGAAAAGTAGCCATATTTCAGACCCTATTAGCGATATAGGAGTATTACATATATGGGGAAGACACTCGCTTGGCTATTTACGAAATGGCCATTTATCTAGAGTCTACTGTACTATATTTAACCGCATTGGAGAGATCTTGGAACAAGCTATTTAATATTGTTTTTTTAATTATTCAACGATACTCCGCTTAAAAATTATCGCGATTTGAATATGGGTACAAAAAAAACGAAAATGAAAATTTTATTGGTTGATAAAAGTTGGAAAAAAATTATTTTCACGAATACAAGTAAAGATCTTGATCTGCCCTTCAAAATAATCTAATATTTTATGACGCTAAAACTATTTCCAACGACGCTATAAAACTTTGAAGGTTCTCAAAATTTGACTTGAGGGTTGGCAAAAGATTTTTTGGAAATCAATTACATAAACGTATGTCATTGTATTACCGAACATTTTTCCATATAAAAAATCTGGTATGAACATACGAAGTCTGGTATTGAAAATTCTGATTAAGAATGTTGGAATATCGTTGGCGCAAGTGCTAGGAGGAAAATTTTTTAGCAGTCTTGTCATTGCTGGCCATTTAGGGTTACAGGTGCAGATCATAAATAAATCCAGTCTTCCAAAATTTCGCATGATAGATAAAGCATCTTGATATTTGATTCTTATATCTGGGACTTCCTTGATAGGTTTATAGAAAAACAAAAACGTTACCTAAACGTTCTTTACACAAAAACTTTTTCAAATTATTTCCAGCATTTCCAGTTATGTGATCGATTAATATTCGTAATTTTTTTTTGATTGTATCTTAAAAAATTTGATTTGTTACTAACAGGCAAGAGCCTTCGAAGTTGAGGATCAGTTCACGCTGGTAACGGCATCTAGCAGGAAACTACGTAACTAGGAAGAGCGCAAAATGATCCGTAGGTTGCATATAATAAGGCGTACTGATTTGATAATTGGTAATCTTCACCCAATATACATGATTTCTAGTTCATGAACAGGATATTCAATAAATAATGTGGCAGTTAATTATAACGGATACATCTTCAGTACATAGATGAACAATTTGATTAACTAATCATTGCTCTTTATTATCATCATATATACCTAAATAATGTGTATATATACCATACCTATATACATACATAGATATTTACGTATACAATACATCTATAATATAATTTTATTATTCTCTGTGATATAATGTATTATTTATTCTAACAATAACTAAGACATTAATTATAAACAGATAGGGTGCATCTATCGTTATTCTAAATGTATACATAATAATTCTCTTGCTATGATGCTTAAAAATAATAATAAATCTCACACAATTTCATTCTCAATCTTTTAAAATAGAAAATATGAATATATTTTCTCACTTATTTAAACCACTTGAAATAAGTAGATATATATCTGTAATTATCTTGTTCAAAATAAACAACGAGTTCCAGTACTGGAATTGAAAACAAACATTTAATATTTCATTAGAAATTAAACTTAAATCATCGCTCACGATCTTCGCTTACCCTATAATAATAACTATTATTATTATTATTATTATTATTATTGGTCGAGTATTAAAACTTATGGATTCTATTCTCGACACTCAGTAAACAAAAATGACTAAATTTATTATTTCAAATATTCAATATTCAAGTCAACATCATTTTCATACTAATCGAGAATAGATCCTCTGTTCCACTTTATTTATGGTATGTATAATAAATAAATATTGTTATCTATCTTAATACATATAAATATTTACATTATACAGATAATAGAGAGATGCTTTTATCTGATTTTGATTAATTTCTGGTCATGATATAATAATATATCTATCACCCTACATTATTTAATTAAATCTAAAGCTGAATTTAATTTAAACAGAACAATTATTATGACACCTGAAATATTTACATTGATTATCTGCAGCTAAATTATTTTAAATACTAATGCGCGACCCAGTCTTCACCCCAGCTGTAGGGAGAAAAGGTCGTTATTTTTCCTCAATAAAGAAAGTGAAAAAAAAGGAATTATTTTAAAAAATTTTTGTGCCATAGTTATAAAAAAAAATTGTAAATTAAACTGGGGCGACGACGAGTAAAAGGGTTGACTTTATGTAAACGAAATAATATACTGATATAATAGGGAACTTGCATGATTTTTTATTTTAATTTTATTTTGATCAGCGATAAAAATTAATACATTTGCCAAGACAGTTTTTTTTTTAAATGACTTGCTTGATTTTTTTTAAATGTTCATTTCTCGATCGCATTTTCGAGTAATTTGAATGATGCGCCGTATGACAATACCCTGCGTCGAATGCCTCTATCGGAAGATTCTGGCAACTAAGACCATAACAATCGCAGATAGTGTATTGCGTAACTTAAAAAGTTACTTTGTCAATTAACCAATTACGCAATGGTCAAGTTGAATCGATCACTTCGTCTAAATTAAATCACTTATGGCTTTTATATGCTTTTCAGGTCATAAGATATACCATTTGAGATTTGTTATAGTCTTGGTTACGAATACCCTCCGACAGAGGCGCTCGATGCAGGGTACTGTCATACGGCACATCATTCAAATTACTCGAAAATACAGTTGAGAAATAAAAATTCATAAAAATTTACCTAATGTATGGAAAAAAAAAACTGTCTTAGAAAACACGTTATTTTTTATACAACTTTGAATCCGAATAGAAAAACTGATGGAATTCGAAGTCATGCAAGTTCCCTATTATCCATTTATAAATATTTCTATTTAAGAATTAGATAGATTTTATTTAATTAATCACTAGATGGGTCTCTGATAAGAGCGACCAATTTCATCCTACAGTACTGGTGCGGACCTTGGCGTATGCCTAAGTAATAAAGCTATAATCCCGGTCATTTGATCAGGAGCTAAGAAAAAAGCTCCCGTTTTCAAATAATCATTGAATATTCGAACGCGACACACATCGAGCACCGGAGCGATACAACACAGACGTTAGCTGGGCAAGATATGGACGTATTTTGAAGAAATTTGCAAAACTAAATACACACAGCAGTTTGTCATTTGGTTTACAATCACATAGAAACTGTATAAAAAAATTAATGAATAAAAAAAGTGAAAAACTACAAAATTCTCATCACGTTAAAGAAGTCTTAAATCCCAGTCAAAGCGTTGTTTCATACGAAAGTATGAATAATATTAGTTTTTCAGAAAAGAAATAATAAAATCTAAATAATATCATCGAGTTAAAAAATGGTATATTAATAAAGAACCGAAATTTGAACAATCTTTGGTGGAATTCAGGAATATAATAAAATCGTAAATACTTCCGCGTTGAGTTAAACGAATTTCGAATATTCACAGGCATTGGACTCTGATCGTGACTGCTAAAATTGATCCGGACTGATTGGAATTAATATGCAAAACTGGTCCTCTGCTATGCGTTGATACCGAATCGTGAGGAATAAATTTCGGTTTGAATACCCGGTTGATTTTCAATGGATATACATGTGTATACTGCTGTGTGTACCTTTTATTTCTTCTATACGATTTCAAAACTTTATACTATTAAAAAAGTATTTATAAAAATCATTGTGAAAAATCATCATTCATTTTAGCGGTGATTTTAAACATATACCATTAATTATATTATATATATATATACCTATGTTGATGCATTTTTTTTTTTTTTTTTTTTATAGATTATATATCATACGTATTACTTAGAGATCTTATTATTCTGTGTACGAATTAAGGTTGTAAAATTATATTACACAACTATAAGAGCCGTTAAAACTATACAAACATATTATAATTATATGCCTTCGATATATTAATCATATCCTTTTGGTACGCTTGATTAAGAATATTGATAATTTTAGTATTATAATTAAATAAACATTTTTTTGTTGTTGTTCATAATAATGATTTTTGTTACTTTTTTTTTTACTGCATATGCGATATACTGTTATATTCTAAAGTTAAATTAAATATTCTTAATAATTTGATAATAAGTTTGACCCGCAAATTCCATAAATAATTAATTAATTAATTAATTAACTAACATATTTTCTATCGTATATCGTATATACCTAATATGTCAATATATATATATATATATATTATAGTGATTATTATTTTATTATATAATAATTTATATCTTTCAGTTTTTGTATTTACACAATATGTATATAGAATAAATACTACAGATATAAGTATATATATAAGATAGGTACCATATTACATTTGTTAAAGCTTTTTGTCGCAAGATATCGACGTCATATGTAATTATATACAGATTAACGCGTTATTATACTTCTTTGTCATTTATATATATATATAATGCGTGTTATGAATTCTATATATGCTGTAATTCTATAATTTTATGCAATTACTTTATCATCAGCGCCAGGCCAGCTGGTTTTATGCAAAATAAAAAAATAAACAAAACAACTAAACAAGTAAATAAATGAATAAATAATTTTTTTTTCTTCTTCTTTATCTTCGACTACATCAGAATTATATTCTTTTCCATTAACTTTCTGAATATTAATTAATATTAATTGTTCGAATTTTTGTCTATGTATATTATACCTATACAATCTGATAGTAGGTTAATGTAGCTTAATAAATATTTTATACTCATTTTTAGCTCGCAAAAATTGCCTGGTTTTATTTTACCCTTTATACTATATACTCGAATAATTTATATTAGCTATACGTATGTATGTACTTATATCGAATAGTTTATATTAGATAAGCTAATACGGTTCTACGAATGACGTGAGTTAAAGATGAAACTCGTGTTATAGGGAATGATTTGCGAATAAAAATATAACTCGATAATTTGAATCGCAATATCGTATATAAACTAAAGTTATTAGATATTTATATATATATATCTCTATAAGATTAATAAATCCATTCTGATTATTCTTTAAGTAATAAATAAAAAAAAGAATATTGTGCAAGTGCTGTGATTATATAATTATTATTATTATTATTATAAAGTATTTTTTTTCTTGGAATTAATCGAGTATGCGATCTCAGTCTGTCACAGTACATATAATTTAATACTTTCTATTTAAATAGTAAGCCTATACCTCATCAGCATATTATTTAATTGCAAGCTTGATTCTAGACGAAAAAGCATCCATCATTCATCTTGCGTTCACTCACTCATTCATTCACTCATTACATTTATTCATTCATAAATTAACTCATTTATTATTTAGTTATTTATTTATTTCTAGATTTATTAACTACTCCTCTGCTGTGGTCAGTGCAGTATCATTTTTTCCTTTTTCCTTATCCAATTCCTCAGCTTCTTTCTGTTCCTGTTCTTTCTGAAGTCTGATTTCCGCGTCTGAAAAATATACGTTTTAAAAAATAATAAAAATGATAATAATAATAATAATTAAAAAATCTATTAATATTCAACATATTAAACTGTTATTCATCTCACCTTTAGCTGCCTGTTCTTTCCATATCTTTTTGTTCTCAGCAAGACAATGAGCCCATGGTTTTTTTATTCTAAATCTATTCTCGACGGCTGCCCCTGGAGTAAAACGAGAATGTAAGAAAGGAAGAAGTGAAAAAGAAAAAAACGAAATAAAAAAAAAAAAGTATCAGGATAAAGAGATTAATTTAATATTAACAAGTTTTAAGCAATAAAGGAGTGCGCCTCAGATTTCTTAATCGAGTTGATTAAACCAGTTTTCTACTTAATTATTTCGAGAATACCGCGGAAGTAATATTAAGATATATAATAAAGACAAGAAAGGGAAAATGAAATAATTCATATATCAATTCTAAGGGGAAAAATCCATTTTAAAAGTAGTATGTACTGCAGGTATGCGGTTCATAAATAAATATTATAAAGTCAGAAGAGAATTAATTGTAAATTAGTCCGAAAATTTAACTCTCAAAAAAAGAATACGATTATAAATACAAAATTTTATTTTATTTAAGAATAAAATGAAAGACAATTAAATTTTTCTATAATTCTATAATTATTATGCATAAATTATTATTATGAACTCTTACCAGCATCTGGCTCCTGTAGAGGGACGTCAGTTTTAGGATTTAATGGGGCTAATACAGACTCCAACATATCACTGCAGACTTGCATGCTTGGCTCGACAATAAATTCGATAAAACCAATCTGAGATTCGGCTACTAAAGTGTTATTCCTGTCGCATAAAGGTGAGAATGGTAGTCCCAAAGCTCTTTCCTTATCTCCTTGTCTAAAGAACTCTTCAAGAAGTTGCATAGTCCATCTAATAAAATAAGAAAAAAAGATTATATGGGATTGTTTGAGAGTATGAAAATAAAAAAAATTATTGAAGTAAAATTTTATGAACAAAGTATAATAACGACTATAATAACAATTAAAAAATGTTCTATATGTATAATAGGGTGCTTCATTTTAGACGATTTTTTTTTTTTTGGTCCATTCACGGAATAATGTTCTAAACATATAAAAACAAATTCTCACCAAATATGAGCTCTTGATTTTAATTCTAAGAACTCGCGAAATGAATTTGAAATTTTCCCATTTGATTAACACGTGAATTTTAATATTTTTTTTTTCAATTATCTACAGCTTCGTGGCATTTCATGATATTTAATCGGCAATAGGTGGAAATGACAGAGGAATCTTTCCTCTTTAAAAGTGTACGTAGCCAATTTATGTTTTGTAACCATTAAAAAGTACTAAAATCTCGGATAGAACAGCGATTTTTCAAATTTTGAAATGCTTAATTGGATTTATCTCGTGAATTACTAGCTCTACGGTTATGGCTTACATGACTTTTTTGTAGTATATTGAATTTCCTATAAAAAAAAGTCCCATACAATTTTGTTGTAAAAATAGTGGTTTGCGAGAAAAATTTAAAAAACCATGAAATTTGAGAGAAAATTGCCTTTAAGATGATTTACCGGGCGAGGCCGGTTACAAAACATAAATTGGCTACATACACTTTTGAAGAGGAAAGATTCCTCCGTCATTTCCACCTATTGCCGATTAAATATCATGAAATGCTGCGAAGCTATGGATAATTGAAAAAAAAAAGAATTAAAATTCACGTGTTAATCAAATGGGAAAATTTCAAATTCATTTCGCGAGTTCTTAGAATTAAAATTAAGAGCTCATATTTGATGAAAATTTGTTTTCATATGTTTAGAACATTATTCCGTGAATGGACCAAAAAAAAAACTCGTCTAAAACGAAGCACCCTAATGTATATGTATTTATTTATATATATATACTTGTGATGTAAATCCCATCGTTTTGCCGGATGAGATATATCGCAACAGTGAAGAACTAAACTGACAGCTTTACTCTTATCAACACTCGGTTCAGTAAGGGTGAGAAGATTTTTCATGTTTTTTAATTGCTGAAAGTGAAAGCTCATGTCGGTTGCCAAAACCATGTCGATTACGAGGGATCTAAATTCACGAAATTCCTCGCGAGATAAATTCTGAAGAATATTACAATCATCTTCTCGAAGTATACTGTAAAAAATAAATATATTATTTATTTATTCACTTTCTTTTCTCTATCTCTTTAAATCTCGATATTTTTTTTTTTTTTTTTAAGGATGTTTTTTAGTTTATTATTATTATTATTATTATTATCATTCCGGATGAAAAGCTCACCGAAAGCTTGCCGAAATGTGATGATTCTCGAGGACAGCTCTGTCATTGTATAAAAGCGCTGTGTCACTGCCCGACATTACGTGAAAGTTGTTCGTCGTTCCGGTGTGCTCAAAGTCATGAATAATAGCTGCTACAAGGGTAGCAAATATCTCCAGGTCTGTCAGCCAGTTCTGTAACGAACATATACGATTACTACATACATAAATACTATACGCAAAGTCCGGATCTTCCGAGCTTTTATCATTTTGCATAAATTAATCTTGAATTTTTTCTGTAATATTTTATTAAAAACATATTTTAAAAATAATCAGGAAACCGGTTGACCTGTGGGCCAACCCTAAAACTTCCCGCTGTGATAAATACGTAACAATTAATTGATACTATTGTGTTTATAATAAATTAAAGAAGGTTATGAGTATAATTAGTTTTCCCTATACAAATCTTTTTTTCTTCAATTTCTATTCTTCGAATAACTTTGAAACTACTCGACCGATCGATTCCAAAATCTAATCAGATCTAAGTCTTGATGAACCCTTTCGATCGCCGCAACAATCATTCAAATCGGTTAATTCGTTTCAAAGGTATCGTACGACAAAAAGAGAAATTTTTTTCGTGCAATATCTTTTGAACCAATCAATCGATTTTGATGATTCTTACGGCGATCGAAAGGGCTATCCAAGGGCTAAGTCTGATCAAGTTTTGAGACTAATTGCACGAACAGTTTAGGAGTTATGCGCTAAAAACATGAAAAAAAAAATTGTTTTTAATTTTTATATCTCAAATAACTTTGAAACTACTTGACTCATCGACTACAACATCTAATCAGATCTAAGTCCTGATAAACCCTTTCGATCGGTTGATTCGTTCTAAAGATATCGTACGACAAAAATTTGTTTACACACACACACACACACACATACGGACGTTCATCCAAAAATAGTCAGAATAGTTTCTTCGGACCCCAAAACGTCGAGATCTGATGAAACCTCGATTTTCGAAAATCAGACCGAAACCAATAACTTCCCTTTTTTATGAAAATTTTCAATTTTCATTGCGGGAAGTTAAAAATATATATCTGAATAAATAATAATTAATTAAAAAGCTCACCATGAGTCCGGTCTGGCACAAAACATAGTGCATTGTTTGGGCTACATCAGCAGCGTGTAAATTATTGTGGTATGGGTTTCTGTGTCTGCAATATCCCTCCTCAACCCTGACCAAAAAACTCTCAAGCACAGCGGGCGGTACTTTAAATTTGTGGATCATTCCGTAACGGTTCAAGAGGTCGTAACCAAGGTACCGAATCGGTGCTCCAGAAGCCGCTTCGCTTAGTGAAAATACATCGAAGGACCAGTCGTCGAGAGTCTTTAATTGTAGAGGAATGAAATTACAAAAATGAATAGAAAATTTTATTCAAATTTAAATTAGAATTTTTTTTTTTTTCAAGTTATTTTTATATTTTATTTATTTTTTAACGACCTTTAGAACTCTGACGACTTCTTCGGGGAATTGCATAAGAGTTGTATTGGTGACTCTCCTGTATATTCGATCGACAAAGATTCCAGCCCGGATAGCGTGTGCCACAGATCGAAACTTTGGCTTTTCATCAGCTTTACGTCGAGTGGTTGCCAGCTGCCTGGTGAAGGTAGATGCCAACCATTCGCGAACTTCGGGAGGCACCGCATCCGGCTGAACCTCTGACAACTCATCATCTTCGTCAGCTAATCGTCTGGCAATGAAATACAAGTCATTGATTTTTTTTTTATTCCTTTTTTATGTTTTTTTTTTTTTTTGCAAACAAACGATTTAAACAATTTATTTTTCCTATTTTCTATGCGAACTCGCCTCTTGCGTATATATATAATATATTTTGTCTATCTTTTTTTTTTTATATATATGTACAATAATAATTAGCGATTAAATAATCTCTAAATATATATATAAAGGCGCAAGCAAGAAAAAATTACGGGATTATTTAATTCAAATAATTTTTACCTATTATATATCTACAAAAAAGAATTTTTTTTTTTCATCTTTTTTTTCATTCTTATTAATGCATTTTTATATCTTCAATTTTTCATCGTTATTTATCATTTTTTTTTTTTTTTAATTATTAATGTTTTTTTTTTAATTCTACTCTCTACTGCAGTGTTTCAATAAGCAGCCTACTTAGGAACAATTATAGTATTAATAATATAATAAATTATCTTCAAGTGTATACAAAAATAAATTACAGGAATTTTGTTAAATCAAAACGAAAACAAAAAAAAAACAAAAAATGGTTTCTGTGTAGAAATAAAAATTTTCCATACATAATGATAATTAGCTAAAGAATAATGGTCAGGGACATATATTTGTAAATCTGTAAAATTAATCTCTCGTTAATACAAATATGAAACTAAAAATAAAAATATATTTAGGATTTATATGATTGAATAGTTTTTCAGCTGGTTCGTTGGATTAATCGAAAGAAAATATTTGAAACATCGAGAACCTTTTGTTGTTTTTAATATGTATGTGTTTGTGTGTTGTGTGTGTAGACGGGGATTACAAGCTTCGAAATCGCGAGCTATAGAATTCCCGTTAATTTCTGTACACATTTCAAAATAAATAAATAAAGAAAGATATTGAAAATCTGAAATAATTGAAATTTTTAAATAAAATAAAATATAGAAAAAATAAAATCGTCGATTGCCGTTGAAAGAGGAAGAAAAAAAAATCGAATAAATTAAAATACAATAAAATGTAGGTATGCAAATAACAATCTTTGAAATTCATTACATCACATCTACTCTCTGTATATATATATATGTATAACTATATAGGGTCGTTATTATACACCCTCTACCAAAGACTCAAAATATTCACCCTACTGTACAGTTTATTTAATGTTCATTTAATTTTCAGGCAAACGATGTGTATTATATCTGTGCAGGGGTTAGTACAATACATCTTCAAGTTTATCGTATTCCAAGGGACCCCTATTGTAACTACTATCTACGTAAATATACCCGAATGTCTAATTCCGTGGTTAAAATATAATATATATCTATAGAAACATATGTATAATGTATACATATGTATATATATATATATATCGTTGCCTCGTTATACTGGAAATGAATGATCTAACAAGCTGTTATATTCCCGAGCCAGACAATAGCCACTATATATTTTTTTATTTATTTGATTTTTATTTTCATTATTTTTTATTATTTTTTCTTTTTTTCTGTTACTCAGCTAAATTTGAACCAGCAACATGCTACTGGCTGATAAAACCATCGGACAAAAGTCTCGACTCGTTGTTCACGTCGAGTAGAACGAATGTTTCATACATTTATTCAAGTATATATATAGAATAAAAGAAAGGGAGTAATAACACATATGTGTATATAGGTATATAGGTATTTATCTATAATGTATGATAAAAAAATAAATAAATAAAAGAAAATAACTGAAAATAATGAAAAGAAGAGTAAAGAAAAGAAACAAAAATTGCTTTTTTTGTGTCCATCGGGAAAGTTTTATGTCTTTGAGAGGGAAAATTTTTTATTTTTCTATTTTTTTATTCTGAAATTTTCTTTTTTTATACTATTATCGGTTTTATCTTCCATAACTTTATATACATATATACATATATAGGTATACATATTTATATACATTTTATCATTTTTTTTTTTTTTTCAAATCTATGGTATGTATAGTATATATATAAGGAATACCTGTATATGTATATTAAATTTGTGTAAATATATACGTGCTTAAAAATATATATAAAATTAAAATGAATAAATTAATTTTCATCAAAATACAAGCAATTATAGATGCACATGAGAAATAAAAGGTAATAATATATTGCATAACTATATACTACATCATACATAATTATGTATATGCGTTATGTTAGAATTATACGTAAAAGACACACACAATTATAATTATATAATTATATTATACGTAAAACGTGCACAAATCATACAATCCTAAATTAAAATATATATTGTATATAGTATATACTCGAAACAGCGAAGAACTAGCAAGCTTTAGCTTTGCAATGACTTTGGTAATTGGAGAAACTGGAAAATGGGAACAAACCTACAAGGCTGGGCGCCCGCGCCAGGTTGGCGTCGCGACGCTGTCTTCTCAAGACGCTCAGCATCCCTTCAATTAAAACACCAACCGTTATCACAAATACAGAAGTAAAACAGTCAAACGTCCTTAAGCACATCGGACGATGATTGAAAAGAAAAACGAAAGAAGAGAAAAGAAAAGAAAATAAAAAAAAATACCAGTGGGTCAAGAAAAATGAAAAATAAAAAAATCAAAATCCAAAAAAGTTAAATAATTCCTTTTTTTCTCACTTCGAATTCAAAACCAGCTGAAAAATCACTCGGAAGTTTAATTAAGGCGATTTAGAAAATTTACATTTTGATTTTTGTTTTTACTTTTTTGATTTTTCAGGTCAAATAAACTCTAATTTTTTTTTTTTTTAGTAATCTATATATGCCTTTGTAAAATCATCCGAATAATCGATCGCGGTTTACTTACAATTGTACGGATACCAACCATCTAGACTGGGACAATATAGACAGGTGTAGGTACTAAACGATGTAATATAAATATAAATATAAATATAACAATAAATATAAAAATAACATTACACAATTATATACATTAATAATGAATGATGCATCATAAATATATATTAATATACATATATGATGGAAACAGGCACATCCAATAGGGTATATCCAAGACAGGCTATAAAACAAGACAGATATACGTGTAGGTAGGTATCATACGTCAAGAAAACCTAATTGTAAGTATTGGAAAAGTAATTCTATTATATTAATAAACGTATAGAAAAGAAAAGAAGAAAAAAGAAAAATTGAAAGTCAAAAATAAACTGAAAACAAAAAGAAAAAAATTAGATTATATAGGTAAAGCGATCTGGCAAATGGAATAACGAATTAACATGTACAGTAGACTGTGTCAAGATAATCGATTATTTTTTGTTAATGATGACGAAAATAAAAATCCTTTCAAAATTTGAGCTGTTAATATTAATATTTTTTATTTACCATTCATTTAACATGGGAAAACGATTGTTTGTTTCTTTTGAATTTTATAACTCATCAACGGATTAGTGTACTGGAATGACCAATACATATTCTTGTGGAAGATGAATTGCTCTAAAAAAAAGGCGTCTTGTCATTTTTCGATAAATCTACTAGTTCAAAAGTTATCGAATGTCAAAATTGAATTTTGATACATGATGCAATAACTTTTGAACTAGTAGATTTATCGAAAAACGATAAAACACCTTTGTTTCAGAGCAATTCATTCTCTACAAGAATATGTATATTGGTCATTCCAGTACGTTAATCCGTTGATGAGTTATAAAATTCAAAAGAATCAAACAATCGGTTTTCCATGTTAAATTAATGGGAAATAGAAAATCGCTATGATGGAATATTAATATTAAGGGCTGAAATTTTGATAGAATTGTTATTTCGTCATCTTGATCAATATTTTCGATATAATTTTCGAAAAAAAAAAAAAAATTACCGATTTTTTTTTTTTTTTTTACACAATTTAATGTACAGATATTATTATAACAATGAAAATAATTTTCAAAAACTGATCAAATATACATGCAATAAAAACTTTTACAAGGGTAATAAGTAGCTGCATTATTAATCAATTCCATGTATCGATAGCTCGTACATTATACTATGACATGCGATTATTAAACTGCGATTCAGATAAATTAATTAAGTTTTTTGTTCTCATTTCTATTTTTTTTCCAGAAATTTGATGAACAACTATAACAGAGCGGGCTCTAAATAATTATAAATAATATTGAAAATCAATTAATATAGCAAAGAAAAAAAAAAAAGAAAATTTTCTTTTGTTTTTTGTATATATATTCTACGAACTATAGGTTTTTCCGTTTCGTATTAGCTGTGTTGTTGATTTTCTATATGTGTAGGAGTTATAAAACGAATTTTGAACGGATATTTAAATGAAATAATATTATATATACACAGAGCGTATAATTAACACAAAAAAAAAAAAAAAAAAAGAAAACTGTACACTGCGGGTTTTTAAACAACGAGGGAAGAATAATAATAGGGTTTTTTTTTCGAATACATATAAATATATATAAAATATTGCTTTTTTCTTTGTAAATTATTATTTTTTTGTTCTTTTCTTTGTTATTTTTTGGTTTCAAATGTTAATGTTTCGCAACCTTGCCCATATGGGGGTGCGAAGCTTCCTTTTCTGCGTGACCACTTGACCACTCGTTCCCTCCGCATCAGTTCCTGCACCAGAATTTCCATGTTGACCTTCCCTACGCGGTGACCTGGATGACTCGGTCGCCGCCCTAGGTGGTAGTGGTTGTTAGTCATAGAATAGAGAAGCAAATATTTCAAAAAAAAAAAAATTTTTTTTTATCATTATATCATTTTTCATTAATTCACTTATAATCATTCCGATTCCTCCCACATTCCGATCACTTCCCTCGCGAAGAATTAATGCTGAAAATAAACTCGATCTTCTTCTTCTTCATCATCATCATAATTATTATCATTATCACAATAATTGTCATCAGTTCTTTCGCACACATTCATATTAGCCCTTTAAGCCAAGTATAATCCACAAAATAATATAAAAAAAAGCTATTATATAAGCAAATAAATAAATAAATAAATTATTTTCATAATCATATATTTCGATATAAATTAAAGAGTCTCGAATAATTTACCGAGATGTGTTAATAGTCGATGATTAGCATGACCTGTACTCACCACAATTAAAGCATTGATTGCGATTATTTTGTAACGAATTCATGAAGAAAGAAATTTAAAAAATAGTAGGCAGCCGAATAAATTACAATTTCGGATAATTTAGAATGAAGTTAAATACGTTTTATTATTCGGGTAATAAGTACGCGATTATAGATATAATAACAGTATAGAAGTATAAGTATATCTAAAGTAACATCAAAAATACTTTTCCTGCCTCCTGTGAGGATTGAACTCACGACCCCTGGTTTACGAGACCAGTGCTCTGCCACTGAGCTAAAGAGGCGCGTCCCCTTATTTTTCAACCCTGTATAACCAATACCTGAATTTATTTAAAAAAAAAAAGAAAAAAAAAAAATGCTTGAAAATGCTTGGAAATAAAAAACAAAAACTTTTTTTTCTTAAAAGAATTAATTCGGGATAACTCACGATCGATTTATGTATCATAGGGTGGCTGTAGTATAGACGGTGTTGAATAATTTGAAGATAAAAAATTTTCAACGTAACTTGATTTGTTTTAACTAGATTATTGTAATTTTAATTTCTTATACGATGTAATATAAAGAGCGTGAGGTATATAGATGGTATATAAAACGTGACATATAACGATCGTTATTATAACGAATATGTAAATTATGATTACTCTCCCCTTAATTTATAGGAGATTTAATCCCGAGGATACATAAACGCTTTGAGTAGAGCTTTCAGTAAAGTTCAGAGCTCAGAACTTGCGAGGCTTAGAGTTATGAGTTTGGGCCGCAAGGGTCGTGAGTGAGAAAGAGCAGAACTGAACTGAACGGAACAGAACCAAACCGAACCGAACTGAACTGAACTGAAGTTAAGTGAAGTGAAGTGAAGTGAATTGAAGTTGATGAACAAATTTATAACGAGCCTTACGCTTCAAATTTGAATGTAAAAAAAAAAAAGAAAAGAAAAAGAAAAAATTCCTCTTTTTATTTTTTCATTTTATTATTATTATTATTATTATTATCATTCAATAAAAAAAAAAAGAAAAAAAGCTGTTCTCAGTCTTTTACCCAAATTTAATTTTCATACTTGAGGTTTTAAAAGAGAACAGGAGAGAAAAAAAGAAAGAAAGAAAGAAAATGTACTTTTTCGGGGAATGATTTTAGCGATAATAATTATATACTCATTTTAAAGGCTCTTAATTATATTTATGAAAAAGGTATATAATCGACTCCTGTTTAATTATTTTATCGCATCACTGAACCCTAAACCCTCTACTCTGTTCTGTTCTGTGCTATTCTGTTCCGTTCCGTTTCGTTATGCATTGTTAACAAACGTTTACGATATAGGTATGTAGATAGATATATATATATATATATACCTATATACAATATACGTAAACCCCCTGCTGTCATTATAATCGTATAGCAAAGCGTTTCTCTTGACGGTAAATTTACTAACAAAGATATTTAATAAAGCACCCGTATATACGTTTATATGTATATTCTTAATAATTAAAACAAAAGTAAAATATTTCACGAAGCAAAAAACGTTTGAAAAATCAAATTAAATAAAATAAATGCTGAACAAAAAAAAAAAAAAAAAAATTTTTTTTTGTTTTTACAATATACATATATAATATTTATATACATATATAGCAGAAAATCACATACAATATGAAAATTAACAAGATCAGTAATAGAAGAAAAATAAAAATAGAAACATTTTAATTTTCTTTTTTTTTTTTTTTAATGATTTTTGTATCATTTTTTAGAACTTACCTTGTCTCGTCAATGAAAACTGCTTCCAAAACTCTGGCTGCATAGTTGAGATTTTTTTGTAGAAGTTCGGCGGATATTTCACCGTGTTGTAACTGCTTAAGAAGACATCGTAATCTGTAACAATATATATAAATAAAAAAAGAAAGAAAAAAATAGGGTAAAAAGAGTTAAAAGTATATATATATATATTTTTTGATATGTATAATATACGAACCTTAAAGCAGCTTTGTCACAAGCATCGGGTGTGTCAACGGCAGGCAAAGAGTCTGCCGTTAGATCTAGATCGACCGTTTGAAATTGGCTCTTGCCCCCGGGTTCGGATAAACTGGAAGACCCAGAATCCTGTAGACTACTGTTTCCTGTACGTACTGTTTTACCTTTGCCTGAACTACGTCGTACAATAGTAAGCGCGCCTTGTTCTGAAACAGGGTATATACGTATATACATATATATATATATATATACATACCTATATACCCCCGGTTATTAAAGATAAACTGTTTCGTAATACGAGACTGAAAAGACGAGAAACAAGATATGGGAATCCATTTAGGGATGGGAGAAGGGTCAATCGATCCAAATCCAACTACCTATACGTCAAATCGCGAAATAAGTTCAAGTAACAGATTATACAATAGAAAAAAAAAAATATCATTTACTTATTTATTTTACTACGATAATATTTTTTCAAAATTATTTCGTTCAATCTAAGAAATAAAAAGACAGAAAGTACCACGATTCAAAAATATTAAAAAAAAAAAAAAAAAGAAAAAACTGTTTTTGGTTTCACTTCTTTTTTTATATATACCTACCCATTTATTTACTTATTTATTTTACTACGATAATATTTTTTCAAAATTATTTCGTTCAATCTAAGAAATAAAAAGACAGAAAGTACCACGATTCAAAAATATTTAAAAAAAAAAAAAAAAGAAAAAACTGTTTTTGGTTTCACTTCTTTTTTTATATATACCTACCCATTTATTTACTTATTTATTTTACTACGATAATATTTTTTCAAAATTATTTCGTTCAATCTAAGAAATAAAAAGACAGAAAGTACCACGATTCAAAAATATTAAAAAAAAAAAAAAAAGAAAAAACTGTTTTTGGTTTCACTTCTTTTTTTATATATACCTACCCATTTATTTACTTATACCTATATTTATTTTTGGCCAGTCTGAGTAAAGCAAGAAAAAAAAATAAATAAATAAATAAAAAATAAGAAAATAAAATAAAACGCTGTATCTGATCGATGCGGTAAAACTCATCACCTCTTGCTTTACGTGACCGTGGTTTCCTATACAGATATATAGGTATACTAGTATTTCCCCTCGATTTCTAATCCCAAAAGATAAAACACAATTTCGAGTGGTAATAATCGATTTTATCGTCACGTGAACCCATCATCGCTGTGCCTCGGTCTATATCCATACCCAGACTGTCATGGAATACAATAATAGGGGCATTCTCTATCTCTCTTTGTTTTATATAGACATAGATAGGTGCTGTGATTAACTACGGATTAAAAGTCTGACGTGATACTTCCATAAATCGATATTATAGATATATATGGGGCATTCCATGTCATTTCAACCTAGGTCTGACCTTTGACCTCTCGGATTGGGACAGCGATTTTTTATATAATTTTTCTCACTTTTAAAGGCACTCAGTTTTATTTTTAGATTTTTTCAAATTGATTCTAATTTTCTACAATTTTCGAAAACGACCATGTTCAACGACAGAATTTAAAAATCTGAAAAAATTCCGAAAAAATCGTGTGTCAGATATCAAAATTTTTAATCTTAGAGCCGGAGTGGGGAGATTTTTTCTTCTTACTGTCTTCAAGCTTTTTCCGAAAAAAACCGTTAAAAAAATTAGAAGCGGGAGTTATTTTAGTATCGATTGTTACTGAAACATTTTCATATGTCACACCGGATTTTTGAAAATTTTATAAAATTTTTTGGAATTTCTTCAGATTTGAAAAAATAAATAAATAAATAAATAAATTGCAAATGGTAAAATGATTCTGAAAAATCTGAAAAAATTTTCAAAAATCTAGTGCGACATATGGAAATGTTTCAGCAACAATTCTTAGTAAAATAACTCCTGCTTATAATTTTTTTAACGTCTTTTTTCAGAAAAAGTTTGAAAACGGTAAGAAGGAAAAATCTGCCCACTTCGGGTCTAAGCTTAAAAATTTTGATACTTGATACACGATTTTTCAGAATTTTTTTCAGATTTTTTTAGATTCAGAATATAGCCGTTTTCAAAAATTGTAGAAAATTCAAATCGATTTGAAAAAATCTAAAAAAAATAAACTTAGTGCCTTTCGAAGTGAGAACAATCATACAAAAAATCGTGAGCCTAATCCGAGAGGTCAAGGGTCAGACCCAAGTCGAAATGACATGGAATGCCCCATATATATATATAATTAAATATTAACAAATGGCTAATAAAAAAACCAAAATATACAATTCAATTATTTATGCAAATTTTTTTCATCCCCGCTGCCAACGAATTGCAAGATCCTTGGTTACTTTCGAAAATGCGAATACAAAAAAAAAAAAAAAAATAAAAACTGACAAGTAATTATATCGAAAAACGTATAGGCTTGTTCTCAACACGTCTACAATGATTCTGCACTACGTTATACCGGATCCAAATCTAACCTAACTAAGACCTAAAACTCCGAACAAGTAAATCTATTGTTTCGTTTGTCAAATTCTCGTTGTCTTTTGTGTTTAGGTACGAGAAACTTTCTCCTTGTTCCGTATCTCTTTCCGGCTTAACTACAGTTTTCTCCACTACATATACAGGAGGGTATATATAGGTTTTTATAAAATAATCCACATTTAAAAATCTTATCAAAGCTCTAAAAAAAAAAAAAAAAAAAATTCAATTTAGAAATGAAAGAATTTAAGTATTCTAATTTAATTATCGTTGATCGATAACGACGAGTCAATTTTTTGAAATACATTAAAAATAAAACAATCATGCAACAACGAAGAGACTTACTAGACGACGCCTCACCGTTCTGGCCAGAATTCTGGAAACCCGATGAACACGAGGATATGCCTGTAATACAAGAGGCTCCAGCGTTTCCGATATCGCCCGAGGTGTTTGTATTCGATTTACCAAATGTAGAAGCTTGAACAGAAGAAGCTTCAGCCAGCCCGATGTCATCTTTAGTGACTCTTCGGTCTGGCGGCGATGCAACTGTAATCAAAATTAAAAGAAAAAACAAAATTATACCATAATTTATATTCGAAACACAAAAAAGAAACAATTTTTACTCAAGAAAAAGATACACGAAAATATATATTTATATTATTTTCAAAACGTTGAAGACTGTAAATCAGACGTAAAAATAAATGCAATCTATAATATCGAAAAAGAAACAAAAAAAAAAAAAAATTTTGAAAAGAAAAATAAGAGAAAAAAAAAATAAACTGATTAGATAATGTTGAGTAAAGACTATAAAGATACGTAATCAGGTATGAAAAGCACTTCAGAATTTGCTTCCTTCCTTTGGTGATAAATATGTGCGGAGGAGCCATATATAGACGTATACATAGCGCGTATAGTGGATATTCCTAAAAGCTTTACATATACCAACAGCCATACGAAAAAATTGTATATAGTATAGTTGCTTTTCGCTATTTTTAAGCCTCCTTATACGTAAAGAAATTCCTTCTTTTTTTTTTCCTCCTTCTTCATCTTCTTCTTCTTCTTCTTTACGGATAGAATTTTTTGAATATCGTTGGCGAATCGCAGCTATATATAACCGCGTGGGTACGTATATGAATAAAATGAATAATATGAATAATTCTTTGCAGGGATTCCATGGTCCGCGATTTATTCTCAAATGATGCAGGGTTAACCGCGTGTGCATCCGCGCGCACCACTTCTCGATCATTTTTCAATACATTTAGATACGTATATAGGTATGTACAATGTACATACATACATAATAAATTTATACGAAAAAAAAAGAAAAAGAAAAAAAAAAAAAAAATGAATGAATAAGAAAGAAATCTCTAAGATTATTATAAACTTCCAAAGTTATCCAACTTATAATTCCCCACCTTTGATCTTTGATATCTACATTACGACTACATATCTCTCCCACAGTGATTATATCAGGAGTATATCCAATCCAACCTTACCTTTGATCTAAACCTGTACCGCTAGCTAGCTTATCTTTCCTTATCAAATTGACCCACAGCCTCGAAAGCCCTAGCGATATAGAAGAGCACACCTTTGTTTCACGCGGTTAGCTTTTCGACTTAAGCTACTATACGGGCCTCGCGAGTAGAGCCTTTAAACCTTTAAAATTTAGCAGCATAAAAACAAAAAAAATTGATGAGCAATAACTAAATAAAGCGATTTTCACGTCGAATTCATTCAATTCGTAAAGAAGAATCAACTTCCTTATACCAACGGTTCAATTTTCGGATGAAGAAACAAGAAGCGGCTTTGCTATACAATTGTTTAATTAACGAACCGCGAATCTGTCTTCAAGTGATGGTAATTAATATTTGAACGAATAAGATGGTAGGTATACACCATGGTTTAAGATAATTATTTGATATATGTATATGTATTAAAGTTAGATAAGGTTGTGTTACCTGGTTATTACGTTAAGACGTGAAACACATTGCTGATTCCTTTGGGGGTAAGAAAAAAAAAAAAAAAAAAAAAGAAAGAATTAAGCGTGAACGGGATCCGTAGCTCTGAGTAATTAGGAACTAATGACGGTTCGAAATCACCGAGGGAGTCAGTCTTAGCGGTTTTCGGCGTGCCATTGCCTGGAAATGATTCGACTGGATTTAAGCTAACGATCCATCTATTCCCCAGCAGGGAATGAACGGGATGAAACCGGAACGAAGACGACTATTGCTATACCGTTGCTACTGGCTTTGACTTTCCTCAATTAATACCTACATCAACTCGTCACTCCCTGTATCCCATGTCTAATGGCAAGTCTGACCTAAACCGATTACTAAGTCATATAAATCATGGGAACGATAGAAATGCCTTGAATAGTCAGAACGTACTAAAATTTAAATAAAAACGACATGATTTTAGCTCCATTTTTTTTTTCTTTTACTTTATTTCAACATCTGACTTGTTTCATCAACGAGTGCACTGGTTAAGGTTGTGAATAACGAGACCTTTACCCTACTATTTTTCTCTCTATATATTCACAGAGCAAGTTCTCTCTGACAGAATAGGTGAGGCGAACAATGTCGATTGAGGGAAAGCGAAGGATGAAAAAGGGATCAAGAAAGCGTAAAGGTGGGACTGAATAACGACGGGTAGCTAACAAAATAACCTTCCTTCACTACCTCATATTATATATAAGGAAAACATTTTCTCGAATTGCTGAAGGAAATTACTAGAAAAAGTATTTTTTTTTTTTTTTTTTTTCATATAGGGAAATTAGAATTTCAATGTACATAATAAATATTAATACTGCACAGGAACCTGTCCATGAAATTAATCAGTCCAGTCAGTAAGTTTCACCATTAACTGAAATTTGTATATTTTTTATCTGCTCATCTTATAAAATGTTGTAATATTATCTCAAAGTAGCGGTGCAGGGTCTTCCTTTTGAAACCTTATTACCTTGAATATCTCTTCAGTGTTCAGAACTCACGTCTTTTCTAAAGAAGAATAAGAATAAGAATAAGAAGAAGAAAATAAAGAAAGAGATTCATACTCTTCCATGGGCTTTTGAAAACGGTGCTCGTTACAAAACAAAAAAGAAAGAAAGAAAAAAAAGGAGAAAAAAAAAGAACTACTGAGCAACAAAAAAATAAATAAATAAAATGAAAGTAATGAAAGAATACCTGGCGGTGGTGAAACCTGCAACTAACCTCGTTGTACATGTTCCGAAATTTTAAACAGGTATATGTCTATACAGTTTTGATTCACGATTCCGCGATAAGATTCGAGGTACGGGCAGTACGAGTACGAGTACGGGTACGGGTACCCGGGTTCAATCAAACCAACTTTGTAACACGGTTCATGTCTACGCTTGCTGCATTTCAAACTACTTCGATAACGACTATTCCTCAAGGCTATGTAATTTTCTGGCCCATGGTTGTATGAATTTCCAAAGATGTGTATACATATAGATGAAAAGAACATATATATAATATATGGGGTATTCCATGTCAATTTCACATTTTCAAACCCTCACATTTTTTGATTATTTTGCAATTTTTACATGTTATTCTACACTCAAAATGAGTCGACACGTATTTCACGATTTGTCGATATAATGATTTTTTTCGATTTTTCACTAGCTAGTTCAAGTTCTGATTTTATTCACAAAATCAGTTCTTTACCTGCATATATCTCAAAATCGGCGAATCGTATCGAAAAAATCAATTGAAGTGAACTTGTTCAGTTTGAATTGTACCTCACGAAAAACATTATCTTCGAATTTTTGTTACCCTTTAAGAATGAGTTTCTTAGCATTGAAGTACTAGAAAGACCATTGCAAGAAAACCTATTTTTTTTCTTGTTTTCAATTTTTTTTCAAAAACTAGAGAAAAATACAAAAATTTTGACATATTTTGCAAAATAGCTATGAATTTTTAAATGCTCGATCTGGCGGTTTGAAGTTTTCAATAATGCTTTATTTGCATCAAGTAGATGAAAAAACCTTTAAATAAATCAAAAAAGTTTTCAAAAAATCTGTTTGAGGGGTAGTTCCTCAATTTCATTTCGACATATCGAATATAACCAATTTGCATAAAACCGTTGAATAAAAACTGATCGGTTATGTTTGATATGTCGAAATGAAATTGAGGAACTGTCTCTCGTACAAATTTTTTGAAATTTTTTTTTTAAATTTTTATTCAGCCTTGCAGAATAAATCCTGCTGTCCAATGTGAATGACACATATAATATATGTATATCACTCACTATCAGTTGCCACCGATGAGACGATATACTTACATACATGTACATATGTAAAAATAAATAATCATTCGTTATCTATGTCAGTGAATTAAAAGACTTTATACCTATGATGAATATATGAAATGAAAATGCGATGACTAAACCGTTTTGAAAATTTATCCAAAGATTGGTAAGCTATAAAATATACATATATATACGTATATCATCTACAGATAACAATACTCGAGGGATGTTATGGTGTAATACACGAGTAACAAGAGTAAGAAAAAAAAAGTAAAAAATTTCTTGTATAACAAGAAAATTCCCCTCTGATATAAAATTTTCGAAATCCCTTGTCTTCATATCCCAAGGGTATAAACGATATCTGAGAAGAAAATGAACCGTCGTTTTTTCTTTAATTTGCCTTTTCCCGCTCACTTTATCTCCTCATCGTACTTTTACCTTTTATAAAGTCTATCCTCGATCTTTGCGGGTCTCAATTTCACCGAAAGGGTCGGGTTTAACACTGAAACAGTTTCCCCGACACCAATCAGGGGTATACGTGTATACCTACAACTACCTTCACGGTGTATACATGTATAGTCCTTGCTCACGCAATCACCTACCCAGGTCTAAATTTTCAAGATAAAAAAAATACCGAAAATAAGTAGAGGATAAAAAAGTTCTAATTTTTTTTTTTTCTCATCATCGTTAAAATTATCGCTTTGACTAAAACTAAATATTATAAACATGCGGTTAAAAATCTCCTGAATGCTTACAGATTTATGGGATAAAATTTCTCTAACTTATACATCCAAAATCTTAGTAAAAAAAAAAAAAAATGATGAATTTACATAAATAAATTTCAGATTCATATATTTTGGCCAAAGGTCAGCCCTGCTTTCATCATTTGGTCTATCGATTTAAGCTCAATGTTTCGGAATAACAAAAGACTCGAGTGTCTAGCTAACGACCCAAGAGCAACCGGAAAACCAGTTCTCTCTCTCTCTCTCTGCGTAGGTGCTTGGTTATGACCTAAGGCGCCTAAGGAGAAGTAGCGATAATAATTCTCGGAGTTAAACCGATCCCAGAGATTACTTTCTTGTTTTTTTCTTTTTTTTTTTTCCATAAGGAAACAAAAAAATCACTAAAAATATGGATTCGAAAAATCGGTTTTCTCATTTTATCAAAAAATAATAGGAAATGAAATGAAAAGGGAGACATGAGGTCGGACAAAGGTTGAGAGGAAATGGACCGAAGTTACGCTGCGTTAGGTACATCAGATATCGTCATCGTCCTTGTCCTCGTCGTGAACCTCGATTCCTTGTATTGTCAGTAGTAATCCTGACACTTCATGGTAATAAAACAGCAAAGTATAAAGAAAACGTGACTGCAAAGGCTAGCTATCTAGTCATCCAATTCTTATACTCTGATGCTGCTGCTGCTGCTACTGCTGTTGCTGCTATTGCAGAAATAAGATAGAAGAAAGAAGAGGAGAAGTCGGGAAACAGGTAATAAAACGATTCACCGTCTACGTGCACGGAGATTGAAGTTATGACGGAAACCTGCGGTCTCTTTTCTCGACTGTGATATTCGAAGCTTATATGCATTCGAGACAAAACGTTTCTTACTTGAACTTACTCAAGGATTTTAATATTTAATACGTAGGTATAATTTTTGTCTTTTCATTTCATTTTAAAGTTCGTATTATATTAATTAATTAATTAATTTATAACGATAATTAATTAATATATAACGATATAATATTTTCAAACTAGTATAATAAGTCGTTTACGTATATATACGTATATACATTAGACTGGGCCAAAAAAATCGACTATTTTTGTTTATTTAAAAGTATATCAAAAATATTGTTTGGGGTGACAAAAAAAAAATTATTGTGAGAATTTGAATCCTTAATATTAATATTAAGAGGTCTATCATCGCACTTTTAGATTTTTTTTCCTGAGCGGGGTTTTCTTTAACCTTGAATAACTTTTGATGGAGTGAATTTAGCCAAAAATGTTAAGAGACGTTTTTTGTAGAGCGTTTGATTTCCCATAAGAATATTTATCGGTTTTTTCCGGGTACTGATTTTTACATGAATTACAAAATTCCAAAGTTGAAAGATCAAATTGTAAAACTATACCAATTTTTAAGGCATGATTGTAAGGAAACGGTTCGTCTGACGGTAAATTTCAATCAGACCTTTTTTGTAGAACATTCAATTTCCTTCAAAAAATATCTGCGAGTCAATTTTTTTTAACTCAATGGTTTGGGAGTTCTGAGACAAAAACCCGCTCAGGAAAAAAAAAATCTAAAATTGGGATGATAGACCTCTTAATATTAATATTAAGGACTCAAATTCTCACAATAATTTTTTTTTTTGTCACCCCAAACAACATTTTCGATATACTTGAAAAAGAAAAATAGTCAATTTTTTTGGCCCAGTCTAATATACATACATAGATAGGTAAAATAAATTATAATACGAAGGTGTGAGAGAATAGGAGTGAATTATTTTGTACAGACGAGACGGGATCCATGAGATGTAGTTATTATCTAGCTTAAGCTACCGTCAGCTCATAACGTTAAGTAAGAAATTCTGCGGTTTCGTGTTACATAGCCACACCTACGCAGCAAAGAACTTGGTTCAAGCCAGTAGCTACTTCTGCTTCTACTGCCGCTGCGGGAATGAAAAACTCGACTTGGTCACCCTCGGGCTATTTGCAATTTTATAATTAACTCAGTGAATTTTTCATTCCAATTTTAAATTGGAGTAACCGACCGCAGGGTTCTTTCGTGAGTCTTCACCGAATGTAATGTAATGATTATTTGAATAATAATATCCTCCAGTTTTTTTTTTTCTTCTTCTATCTTTTCTTCTCTTCATCTTTCAGTTCTTTTCCCTTTTATGTTTATTCGTTTTTTATTTTTATTTTTTTCTACACGTATTTTTCACTCAGGAAAAGAAAAGCTTTTCTTAAAAAAAAAAAAAAAAGAAGAAAAGAAAATAAAACGAACAGTACAATTGGTAAAAGGAAAATCCTACACGCCCAGACTACCGTCAGCAAATAATCTTGTTATAAACGTGTTGTGTTTCTGGGTCTGACACCCTTAAACGCAAAATAAATCGTTCTCTAGATTTGCCCATGTCCCCTTTAGGCGATTGCCGATTTGATGCACCGTTAGCGGTCAACAAGACCTTTGGATCAAATGACCCAGCCGCACAACAGTGGGGCAATTGAACGGGTAACTGCCCGGAAAATTGCGTCACCGTTGTCCCCAACCTCTACCTCTACCTCTACCTCTCCCTCTCCCTCTCCCTCTCCCTGGTTTGGTATATAGAAACGGAAATCATCCTCTAGACGCGTCCACGTGTAGTCATATAGCCAAACATGTCCAATTACTTAGTTTCAACTATATATGTCCGATAGAAAAACAGAGAGAGAGAGAGAAAATAAAATACTTGAATTTATAATTTTCGTTTCCATAAAGTTAAGTTCAGTGTTTGTTGAAATTGTTTAAAATCTTGGCGATTTATCAATAAATTCATACACACAAAGTCATACGGATAGATATTATATATATATATATATATATATATATATATATATAATATATATATTATAGCACACAACTGCAATAGAGCAGTATAGGTAAGTATTTCTTTACAGCCAGTTCCGCAGAGGGAAGCTTATCTCTTTATTTAGTTCTTGGCAAGAACCCAGACTGATTTCAGATCAGACAGAAGTTTTATGCAGTCGTAATAGTAGTAGTAGTACCGACAGAATCCAGACTGGGAATCTAGCCCAAAAATTCTGGCTGCAAGAGACGGAGTTTTACTTTTCTCATTCTGTTTTTTTTTCTTTAACGATAGAAACGGGTTATCTTAAAAGATTTTCACAAATGGCATAATAATAATAATAATAATAATAATAATAATAATAATTATTTAAGTAGGTATACTAAGAAACTGAATTAATTTTATTTTCAAAGTCGTTTTTTAACCGTGTACCGAGAATTACGGATAACAATCGTTCTATATCTTTTCCGTTATCTTGTTAACTGATCCACTGCAATTATACGTGGAAAGAGGGGGGGGTGGGGGGGGGGGGGGGGGGGGGGGAGAAGGACGTTTGATGGTTAACAATATAGGGTCGATACTGAACATATAGCATTCTAAACATCGGACGATGCGAATACATGCATAATTCAAAGAGCGTGTATAGCAGCATGCAAGCTGAGTAATGGGTTTTAATCGTTAAATGAACAGAATATTAGAAATACATTACAGCTATAGAAATGACGGTTATAATATGAGTTTGATTTAATTAGTTTATTCATTATTTTGATTATTTAAAAGTTTGTAAATTAAAAAAATTATTCGTATTAGGTCAAAAATATTAATATCTACTGTCTTTTTGAACACATTATTATTTTTTTTTTTCTTTTCAATTTATTTATCATCACGAGATATAAATTCACTGGGATAAGATAATTATATCGAGGCAAAAACATATTATGTATTTTTTATCGAAAGATAAATTTTTTTTATTATTGTTTCGTGCAATAATTCCTAAGCGATGTAGGTATATATATATATATAGAAATAATAATGATTAAACTTTAGAATTTAAAACTGTAGGTATAGGTTAATTCAAATGTAAAGTTGCACGGAAATTCTGAGGTAAAAATAATTTTTATACTTTATTATCGATTATAACAAAAAAAAAAAAAACCATGCAATTTTTTTTTTCTTTCTTTCTATAGATATTAAAATATTTTCACGGTCTAGCTTATACGCAAATATACGTTTATATGTATGTACAGTACATACTAAGATTCTTTTATATAATAAAATTCTACTAACGTCATAGAGTTTGTTGTTATCTTTGGTAAAATTCAGACGTTCAACATTAAATGAATCGTGTTCAGAACGTAACTGTACTTGAATAATATAGATTTGATAATAATCTAAAGGTATATAAGATCAGATTGTGTGTCAATATATTTCAAAAACAATTACTCACTGCCAGGAATCAATGATAACATTATATATATGTTCAATGACCAATCAAACAATCCTCGTATCGATTATATTATCGACGATATATAAATATCAAGATTATACACGATTGAAAATAATTTTCCATCGACAGATGAAAGTGACACGAACGTTTACACAACTACAAGAAAAAGAACAAAAAAAATAAAAATAATGAAAGGAAATGATGCTGAATTAGTTGATTAATAAGATATTGTAAATACCCCCCAGAAAAAAACAAGCTGGAAAAACAGTCTTTCGGAGTACTTTTCATCAAAAAGAAAAAAATGTATGGGTTTGTCAAGGGAAAAAAAATTATAAAAAAGTAATAAAAAACCGAAAAAACAAAGATCAAAATTGAAAATTTCACATAAAAAAAATACCCTATATATTGACAAACAACAATTTCATACAGTGCGCTTAATCCCCATTCGATCTGGGTACACTTACAATTTCTTCTTGTCATTGGCAAGGATCGCCCTATGTATTGACAAACAACAATTTTATACAGTGCGTTCATTCTTATTCGATCTGGGTATATTTACAATTTTTTTGGTGTCATTGGCAAGGAATGCCATATAAATATGAAATTCTCAACTCGGAAGAATATATTCTTTCACTCAGAAATGTAATACAAAGAAAAAAGTATAGGTTTGTCAGTAAAACAGCGAAAATCGATTCATTTCTGGTAAAACCGGAAGTTCAAATTAAACGAGACATGGAAATTTTTCATGCCCATCATTTGGTTGTAAAGTCTTGTGAATTTCAGATTTTTTCATCGAGCCGTTTCCGAGATCACCGCGTGAGTTTGTCGAACAAGCCGACAGACAGACCGACATCTTTCTAAAATTCTGTTTTTCGGATTCTAGAGGGTCGAGAACGTGAAGATTCGTTGAAATGATCAAAAGTCACTTTTCGACCAAAACCAATACTTCTCTTATATCACCGTAGGTTATGAAAAGTAAAAACTCATCTTTGAGGTAAAATAAAATAAACTAAAATACAAGAAAGAATAATTATCTCAATTGCAATTGTACACCGGTGTACTAATCGAGGTATAATTACTGTACTTCTTGTGGAAATAATTGTTACCTAACTCAAGGCCGGCCACCCCTGCAGAGAGCCTCTGCAGAGAGCATGAAGTTGGTTATATACTCTTCTTAGTATATGTATAATAATATAGTATAAACGACATCATCTCACGTTGAAACCTCTCGCGTTAATGACACAATTTTATTTTCTACGTCGGGGTTATAACAAGAGAGAGAAAGAGATATTGCTTAACGACTGTATGCTGTTATTATTTCATAGTCACTTTTGGCCACGATGAGTAAAAAGATCCTGTACGATAGAGAGAAGATTGACTTTTTGAGATAGTCAACACATGCGAATTTAATACACTTTAGAAACACTGAGGAATTTTCTTCTGTTTGTTAATCAATATGAAAGCAAATCGCGATAATAATCACTATAAATAAAAAGTTATTAAAGGGGGTATAAATCATCGAAGTTAAGTCCAATAATTCCAGTTACGTGTCTCAAGATCTGATTGATTATCATTTTAGATATAAGAATCGGACGCTTGAAATGGTTGTTGACTCCCTCGTGGTCAAGCAATGCTGATACAATATTATCGCATCATCTCATTATATCACGGATCAAAATATTTCGCTATGTACTGATAAATTCGAAGAAATAACTTCTGTCTTAGATCCAAGAAAAGCGAGAATAACGATTTCTTTCTCCGATTTCCTTTTTAACTTCCCGCAATGAAAATTGAAAACTATAAAAAAAAAAAAATAGGAAGTTATTGGTTTCAACCCGATTTTCTAAAACCGAGTTTTCATCAGATCTCAACGTTTTGAGGTCCTAGGAAGCTATTCTGATTATTTTTAGATGGACGTCCGTATGTGTGTGTGTGTGTGTAAACAAATTTTTGCGGTACGATATCTTTAGAACGAATTGACCGATTGGAATGGTTCTTATGGCGATCGAAAGGGCTTATTAAGACTTAGATTTGATTAGATTTTAGAGTCGATCGGTCGAGTAGTTTCAAAGTTATTTGAAAAATAAAAATTAAAACACAATTTTTAACTTCCGGCTTTAGCAAGAGGGAATTTATTGTAATCACCCCGAAAATGAAAAGTTGAGTTCTCATCGGATCTCCACGTTTCAAGGTCAAGAGCATCACCCCCGACCATTTTGAGATGGGTGTCTGTATGTGTTTATGTATGTATGTATGGATGGATGGATGGATGTGTGTGATCACCTTTTTTGTCCGATGATATCTCGAGAACGAATGATCAGATTTTGATGAATTTGGTATCAAATGACGCGGATTCTCTAGACTTAGTACCGATTAGATTCTGGATTTGATCCGTCTAGTAGTTTTTAAGATATTCGAAGAACAAAATTTTGAAAAAAAATAATTCAATGGACATTATCTCGAGAAAGGATCGACGGATTCGAATAAAAATTGGTATCTCAAGGTTTTCTAGATCGTGAATCACGAATACAAGTTCAGATTTTTTTTCACCCCTCTCATCTGAAAATTGCCTACTAATAATTATATTAGAAAATCTTCATATATGTGTTTTTTTTTTTTCTCGAAAGATTTGGGCGGGAATTGTTTTAGATCTGGCCCATTTACGTGGTCAGCCGATTTACCTGCTTGTTTTTTCAGGTTTTTAGCACATAACTCCTAAAATGTTCATACGATTAGTCTTAAAACTTAATCAGACTTAAGTCTTGGATAGCCCTTCCGATCGCCGCAAGATTCATCAAAATCGATTGATTGGTTCAAAAGATATTGCATGACGAAAATTTCTCTTTTTGTCGCACGATACCTTTGGAACGAATTAACCGATTTCAATGATTGTTGCGGCGATCGAAAGGGTTCATCAAGACTTAGATCGGATCAGATTTTGGAATCGATCGGTCGAGTAGTTTCAAAGTTATTCGAAGAATAGAAATTGAAGAAAAAAAGATTTGCATACGGAAAACTAATTATACTTATAACCTTCTTTAATTTATTATAACCACAATAGTATCAATTAATTGTAACGTATTTATCACAGCGGGAAGTTTTAGGGTTGGCCCAGAGGTCAACCGGTTTCCTGATTTTTTTTTGTAATTTCTTTTCCTTTTCTTCCTGTGTCTGAGTATTCAAATTGAATAGAATGAGATTAGAAAATGTCTCGAACGTAGCATGTATATGGCAGAGGATAGTATTGGGGGGGGGGGGGGGGGGGGGGGGGGGGAGCAAAGTGACGGCTTGTAAAAGCGAGAAAACGAGGGGGCAAGAAAGAATGGAAAACACGCGAGCCATTCAAGTTGGCTAAAAAATTCCTCCGTTATAAGAGGAAAAATATCTATAGAAACGAACGCCGATGTACGCCAGGACGTCAGGACGCCAGGACCTTCCTTCGGCACTAGATTTATTTCATGGAGGGAACACATCGCCTCCAGCCAATTTCGCTGCCAATCCTTTTTCCAAGATGGAAGTTTAGCTTGTGGTAGTGGCGAGTGCCCGAAAGAGAGAAGAGAACCATCCATGAGAACATACTCCTTTACAAACATACCCACCTTCATGAGAAAAAAAGAGAGATAGAATATCTTGAGTGTGTTCTCACATTATGAGATTCGCTTCTACACCCGAGGACAACGTTATTCTAAAATAACATAATAAAAAAAAAAATATATATATATATATATAATAAAACAAAAACCTCTTCCAGAACACAGATTTTTATATTCCATGGTTGAAACCGATTAGCCATCACTTTGATATGCTTTTTTTTATCCTGATAATAAATTCTTGGCTTCTTATATTTTTCACATTTTCACTATCTAATTACCTATTTGATTCTTTTCATTCTCAACTCTCAGAAAAATATAAATTTACTCATTCGCTGTATGATTAATTGACCTATAAATTATTTTGACGAATGGATGTTTCATGATTTTCGTTCAAATTCATCTGATAATCCTAAAAGTTTCATCATAATTGATTATTTAATACACCTAACCAGCATCTAAACTAAACTATCATACATCACGTTGGATAGATTAGGAAGATGATTATAACAGGGATTAAGGAATAAGAACTTAGTCTATTATATATCCGATACTTCATGAATAGTTATAATTGATTGTGAATAACGTCTTATACTCGCTATTGTCTTGATCATCATATATCACCTCGTCAAGTATACACCGATTCTAAAATTGCTCAAAGTTTAATATATATATACTATATACATATATACAGGTATATATATAGTTTTGTGAATTGAACCAAAGCTCGGTTCGATTAAACGATAAGAAAATAGACCGTTGATAATAATAGTCTGGTATTATATCTGCTGTACAGATAAATCTCTGCAGTAAGATGAATTATGAGTTGATATTGATAACAGTACATACATACGTATAACTTAAGTTATTATTACTCGGACATTATACAGATACTATATCTATATTTATTGAGATATTGTTTCTTTGGTAATAAAAACAGATTTTCTTATAATTTATATTATAATGTAAGAATTAGTTTTTGGTTAATAAATATCGAGTAATATATGAAAGTCTAATATGCTGCTTGAACCAAACGCAAGAAAATAAAATTCGCAAACATTTATCAGAATGAAAAGTTTCACAAATAAATTCGTGGAATTTATACGTTTGTAAAGAGCTTCGATCCGTCAATTGGCGTAACCCACCGGAAAAGATAAAACTTATAAAAATAATGATCAAATATGTGGTGGTGTTGAGACTGATAAAACAAAAAATTGGCTGCCCACCCACATGCATATATACAGGAGACTCAACGGTACTACGGCACATCAAGTGGGATATAGTCCACTTCAGGGTCTACGGTCGATTTTCCAAAGTTTTTTTAAAATTTCTCTACACTTCTTATTGGGAAATTAACAAAAGGTATTAATTACTATTTCAACTAAAGAACATTCTGGGATTTATAACATTTCGTTCATATTCGTTGAATTACATATAATTATTTTTCTCTGAAACAGATGAGGAAAATTCTGATCTTTGGACTGTTAGCTTTGATTAGCTTCAGTTCAATAAATGCACAAACAGAATGGTGGCAGACTATGACATTGTATCAAATATATCCGAGAAGTTGGATGGATAGTGACGGTGACGGCGTAGGCGATCTACCAGGTGAATAAAATCGTGAAATTGGGCAACTTATTCAGTCTTAGAATTGATATCCTCAATAATCAGACAAGTGTTTAACATTTTTTGAATCCAATTCAGGAATCGAAAGCAAACTTCAGCATTTGGTTGATGCCGGGATCGACGCTTTTTGGATATCTCCAATTTACCCAAGTCCAATGGCTGATTTTGGATACGATATTTCAAACTTCGTCGATATCGAACCAGTCTTCGGCACGCTGGATGATTTCGATAATTTGGTAGCGACGGCAAAGTCACTTGGACTTAAAGTGATCCTTGACTTTGTACCGAATCATTCATCAGACCAACATGAATGGTTTGTTAAAAGTTTGGCAGGTGAGGACCCCTACACGGACTACTACATCTGGCACAATGGAACAACTTCGGAAATTGGTATCCGTAGTCCGCCTAATAATTGGGTGAGTTTTTCTTCCAATCTAATATGCAGTTCATTTTTTTTTTCCTGTTGAAAACAAGATCCGAAAATTTTCGTTCAATGAAAATACGATATTCAGGTCAGCGTATTCGGCGGTTCAGCTTGGACTTGGAGATCGGAACGTCAAGCCTATTACCTTCATCAGTTTGCTGCAGAACAACCGGATCTCAATTACCGGAATGAGTACGTGGTCCAAGAGATGAAGGTAAGTGAATGCCGATTTTCGACTGGAAAATGAACTACTTTAGACAATTGGATAACAAGTGTTGAATTTTTAGGACGTTTTGACATTCTGGATGAACAGAGGTGTCGACGGATTCCGAATGGACGCTATACCCTTTCTTTTTGAGGATCCAGATTTTCCAGACGAGCCTCTGTCAGGAACCACAAACGTTACTACAGAGTACGGTTACACGTTGACACATTACACACAAAGTCTAGACGAAACTTACGAAATGGTTTCTCAATGGCGTGCTGTATTAGACAACTTCACTTCATCGACGGACAACATCCCGAGAATCATGATGATCGAAGCTTATGCTAACACGTCGTATGTTATGAAATATTACGATGCCGGGGCACACTTTCCTTTCAATTTTGAATTAATTAGCAACGTTGATGGATCATCTTCGGCTGCGGAAATTAAATCAGCTATCGACGATTGGTTGGACAATATACCCGACGGTGCTACGTCAGATTGGGTGGTTAGTAGCAAAATCGAATTTCCAATCAGTGAATAATTTCTATAACCACGTCACGATTGGTATTTCGGTAAATCGGAGTTTGAAATGACGACGGCTTTGGAACACAGCTATTTTTTGGTAACGTGTATTAATTGAAACGCCAATAATTACAGATTGGGAATCACGACAACAGTCGCGTAGCTAGTAGATATACCACGGAGCATATCGACTCCATGAATATCATGAATCTCCTACTTCCTGGAGTATCGGTTACCTATTACGGTGAGGAAATCGGTATGGAGGACCAATGGATATCTTGGGAGGATACGCAGGATCCAAACGGTTGTGGCGGAGATGAGACAACGTACGAATCGTTGTCGCGAGATCCAGAAAGAACGCCGATGCAGTGGGACGCGACGACTTCGGCCGGTAATCAGAAATATTATCAATTTTAATAATCCAGCCTAAAATCGTCTTTCAAAGTCAAGCTTCGTGATTCACTACAGGGTAACTGATTCCGCGATTTTTTTCTTTTTTGCTTCAGGATTTTCCACCAATACCAGCACATGGTTACCAGTTCACAATAACTACGAAACTGTAAACCTCGCTGCTCAAGTAGCGGCTGATGTTTCTCATTACAAAGTGTTCCAAGCGTTAACAACCCTCCGGAAGGAGACAGTCATACAAGAAGGATCTGTTAACGTACAGCTACTAAACGACAACGTCTTGGCTTTCTCCAGGTTAGGACGAGCGAAAATAGTTTACGAATTTTTGCGTTTCAAACAAAAAATAAACAGAAATTTCACATTCATGAAATGCTTTTAATTTTTTGTTCTTCAGAGTATTGACTGGATCTGATCCGGTGGTCGTCGTGATCAACCTTGCCAATAGCACTGAGACTGTCAGTCTTAACATCTTTGAAGCTGCCTCCGATAATCTTGAGGTTTCCATTGCTAGTATCCACTCTTCGTTGACTACTGGGTAAGGAATCGAACTTTTCGGATCATTTTTAGAAATTATTCTATCGATAGCTAATTTTGTTACCAACCGAATCTTGGAACTTGTTTTTTTTATGAAAACACTTTTTAAAACCCACGTATTCTCTGTGCTAACTAACTTTTTAATCATCGTTTTACAGGAGCAAAGTGTCCAAGAGTAGCCTAGAACTATCTGCCTATGCTGCGGTCGTTCTTCGTAGCAGCTTTGATACCGACTCTACTACTGCATCTGGTACCGAATCAAATACTGAATCTAGTACCGAATCAAATACTGAAGCTGGTACCGAATCAAATACTGAAGCTGGTACCGAATCAAATACTGAAGCTGGTACCGAATCAAATACTGAAGCTGGTACCGAATCAAATACTGAAGCTGGTACCGAATCAAATACTGAAGCTAGTACCGAATCAAATACTGAAGCTGGTACCGAATCAAATACTGAAGCTGGTACCGAATCAAATACTGAAGCTGGTACCGAATCAAATACTGAAGCTGGTACCGAATCAAATACTGAAGCTGGTACCGAATCAAATACTGAATCTGGCAACGAGTCGAATACCGAGTCTGGCAACGAGTCGAATACTGAGTCTGGCAACGAGTCGAATACTGAGTCTGGCAACGAGTCGAATACTGAGTCTGGCAACGAGTCGAATACTGAGTCTGGCAATGACTCTAATAACGGTGCTACTACCGTCCCCAGTGACGACGCTGATGCCGGCGCCAACGCTCAAACTTCTAGCATAATCGGCACTCTCTGTATAGCAATTTTGGCTAATGTTCGTCACTGGTGATTTCATATTCTAATGAATTAATTTAGTGCCCAGCGAGTCTGTGTGATCGTATATCAGTCATAACTTCGAATGGATTAGGAATTTGGAAAGGTTATATTGAAGAAGGGGTTTTCTCATGATTAATGAACAACAGGTGATACTCACGGGTGCTGTTTGATATTTAATCTCGGTAATACGAGTTAAGAAATTGTTAGCTATTTTTAAAATATGTAAAAGGGTGCAAATATATACCTGTAACGAATTGAGACACGCTATGTGGCTTGATTATTATATTACGATGAGAAAAAATCGTTGATTAATATCCCCCACTTTTATATACCCGTGTCAATCTAATTTGATAAGTTATTGTACAGATAACACTTTAAGTTATATTACGATCCAATTGTATTCGATTTGTAAGAAATATTTTTGTTCAAAATAAAAATCGTACTTCTTTTATTATACGATTTCTGATTAATTTACCAAACTCTGACTAAAGTAGATGTAAGGGGAATTTTAAAAGTTACAAAAGGTCGAAATTGAGAATTTATTTCAGACGATCCAGAAATTTTTCTCCTATACATTAAATTTCAGGATATTAAAATTGAAAGAGACCTGAATTGATTGCTGAAATCCCGGAAAATCTAAGAATCCAAAAATTTAATGAAGGGATACGACGTTCCATGCGTGAATTTCAAATTTCGGAATTTTGGCTTTTCGGATCTTTAGCTTCCGAAATTTTGAAACATCAGCGTCCTTCGATTCGAAGTTCTTCGCATCGACCATTTAGACCTTCGGGGAAAGACTTTCTAAAAACTGTGATTCGATAATAATAAAATCCGAAATTTTCACCGTTTAAAACTTTTGACTTCTAATAAATCTCCCGTACTATGGTAATTCTTACTCTGAACCCCGAACTCTTCTACATCCTAATTAATGCTTCCTTGCCATAACTTCTAAAACCTTTTTCAGAATTAACAAAACTATATGCACAATATTTCAAATTAGATATAGTTTATCGCTAAATTACAACCTACGAACATTTGCGGAATTATAACTTTTATTTTGTGAAATGAAGAAACATTCCATTCAGAAAACCCGATTTCACCGAATATTCAAGGGGGAAGATACACATGAAGATTTTTCAAAAAATCATTGTTTTTTTTCTTCAAATCGATAGGTCAACATCTTAAGAATGTCTTGACAAAATTTGACCGCAATATTCGGAGTTTTGTGGATGCTGTGGCCTGACAACATGGAGCGATTGGAAAACTATTCAACCGATTCATTTGTAATGAAGTTTTTTACATACATAATTGCAAAACTTCGTCGATAAACCTGCATGTCCAACAAATAATTAAATCAAACAATTGTTTATTGCATAAAGAACACGAGCATTGCCAGTGAAAATCGCATTTGTCATTTCCGAATGCCACCATTATTTAAATTTTCAACTATTTTAACTTTTTTAGGCTTATCAACAGAGTGATTTCATGTAAAGTGTGATTGTTCTTGTAAATTTTGTTTCAAATAACGAACGAAACACCTACAACTGTTGCAGTTCGTCATCTCGGAAGAAAAATGTCCAACAAGAATACTGTACAGATTGTTTAAAAATAATTATTTTTAATAAGAAATTTTTTTTACCATCTTCAAATGTTCAATAAACTACTCCATAGATTTGACAAGTATTGGTTTAGTTGTTGTGTTAAAAATAGATCCTGAAATTTAGCCTCATTTTCTTCCATTTGAACGTATCTCCCGCATTAATCGTTTTAATAGATATCCTCGTGGCCCATTACATAAACATAGATCGATCGTCAGTTAGCCTAACATAAAATAATCCCAAATCTTAGCAATTAAAGTTGGGTTTGACAATTTGTTCAAGGTCGAATATAAATGTGAGAATGATAGTAATAAACCTGTAACAAAAGTAGCCATCTCATCTGTGTTAGAAGTTACTCTATTGGTCAGTATATTGTGACATATTAATCCCTCAGAGAACTGATAACATAATTAGAAGTACTTGGCGTTGACAGTCCGATAAAAATCAACAGATCATTAGAATCCATATAAAGAGGGGGAGACACCGATCTCGCCGTATAACAAATATGACCTAGAGCAATCGTGGGACTTCGATTAGTGGTCCAGGACATTTGATTCTTTTTGATCGTAAGAATTAACCGAAATTAGTTACAGAATTCGTTAACTAATTATACAAGTTTGATGATCGTTTTGTTGTTTTTTTTCTATTTTATCTTTTTTTTTATTCTTACACGTTTGAATCTAATTTTTAGTCTTCCCGAAATACGGATTATGAATAACGTTGGAACTTTGCAGAAAAACGTATTTACCTAAAAACCGACTAACGTTGTGGAATTTTAGATACGATGGGGGGTGTTATAGTCTTCGGACTGCTAGCTTTAATTAGCGCAAGTTCAGTTGATGCACAATCAGAATGGTGGCAAACTATGAGTTTATATCAAATATATCCTAGGAGTTGGATGGATAGTGACGGTGACGGCGTAGGCGATCTACCAGGTGAATAAAATCGTGAAATTGGGCAACTTCTTCAGTCTTAGAATTGATATCTTCAATAACCAGACAAGTGTTTAACATTTTTTGAATCCAATGCAGGAATCATAAGCAAACTTCCGCACTTGGTTGATGCTGGGATCGACGCTTTTTGGATATCTCCAATTTACCCAAGTCCAATGGCTGATTTTGGATACGATATTTCAAACTTCGTCGATATCGAACCACTTTTTGGTACATTGGATGATTTCGACAATTTGGTAGCGACTGCAAAGTCACTTGGACTTAAAGTGATCATGGATTTTGTACCGAATCATTCATCGGACCAGCACGATTGGTTTGTTAGAAGTTTGGCAGGTGAGGACCCCTACACAGACTACTACATCTGGCACAATGGAACAGTTTCGGAAATTGGTATCCGTAGTCCACCTAATAATTGGGTGAGTTTTTCTTCCGATCTAACCTGCAGTTCATTTTTTTCCTGCTGAAAATAAGATCCGGAAATTTTCGTTCAATGAAAATACGATATTTAGGTCAGCGTATTCGGCGGATCAGCTTGGACTTGGAGATCGGAACGTCAAGCCTATTACCTTCATCAGTTTACGCCAGAACAACCCGATCTTAATTATTGGAATGAAAACGTGGTCCAAGAAATGAAGGTAAGTAAACGCCGAGTTCCGATTAGAAAAAGTGCTGTGAAAAACCAAATGATTCAATTTTTAGAACGTTCTGATATTCTGGTTGGAGAGGGGTGTTGATGGGTTCCGAGTGGACGCTATTCCTCATCTTTTCGAGTCTGAAGATTTTGCGGATGAACCTTTATCGGGAAATACAGATGACCGAACGAATTACGGCTACACTCTAAAACATTACACGAAAGATCTACCGGAAACCTATGACATGATCACGCAATGGCGCGAGGTATTGGACAACTACGCTTTTCAGATGGACAACATTGCGAGGGCAATGATGGCCGAAGCTCACACGAACACATCGAAGACCATGGAATATTTCACCGCTGGGGCACACTTTCCATTCAATTTTGGGTTCGTTGACCACGGTGACGGATCATCTACAGCGGCGGAAATTAAGGAATTGGTTCTTGACCAGTGGTTAGACAACATACCCGAGGGTGCCACGTCGAACTGGGTGGTGAGTGAAATACAGTATACAATTGAAGAAGTACGTGATCTTTCAATTATCAAAAAAAAAAAAACTATTAATTATAGATGGGAAGTCACGACAAGAGTCGCGTTGCTAGTAGATATACTACGGAGCAAATCGACGCCTTAAATACAGTGAATCTTCTACTTCCTGGAGTATCGGTTACTTACTATGGCGAGGAAATTGGCATGGAAGATCAATGGATATCTTGGGAGAATACGCAGGATCCAGAAGGTTGTGGCGGAGATGAGACAACGTACGAATCATTGTCGCGAGATCCAGAAAGAACGCCGATGCAGTGGGACGCGACGACTTCAGCCGGTAATCAGAATTATTATCAATTTCGATAATCCAGCCTAAGATCGTCTTTCAAGGTCAAGCTTCGTGATACCCTACAGAGTAACTGATTCCGCGATTTTTTTCTTTTTTTGCTTCAGGATTTTCCACCAATACCAGCACGTGGTTACCAGTTCACGATAACTACGAAACTGTAAACCTTGCTGCTCAAGTAGCCGCTGATGTTTCTCATTACAAAGTGTTCCAAGCATTAACAGCCCTTAGGAAAGAGACAGTTGTGCAAGATGGATCTATAGACATTCAGCTACTAAATGACAACGTCTTGGCTTTCTCCAGGTTAGGACGAGCGAAAATAATTCACAAATTTCCTCGTTTCAGATAAAAATAAACAAATTACTACGTTTATTATACGCTTCTAATTTTTTTCACCCAGAGTACTGAGTGGATCTGATCCGGTAATCGTCGTGGTTAACTTCGCCAATAGCACCGAGACTGTCAGTCTTAACACCTTCGAAGTTGCTAGCGATAATCTTGAGGTTTCCATTGCTAGTATCCACTCTCCGTTGAGTGCTGGGTAATCAATCGATCGAACCTTTCGGATCACTCTTTCGAATTCGTTGTTTTTCTAATATTATTCGAAACTAACGTATTCTATGTGCTAACTGTCTTTTCGATCATCTTTTTGCAGGAGCCAGGTGACCAAGAGTATCCTAGAACTATCTCCCTACGCTGCCCTCGTTCTTCGTAGCATCTCTGATACCGACTCTGGTAACGACTCGAATACTGAGTCTGGCAACGACTCTAGTACAGATTCTAATAACGGTGCTACTACCGTCCCTAGTGACGACACTGATGGTGGTGCTAACGCTCAAACTTCTAGCATAATCGGCACTCTCGTTATAGCAATTATGGCTAATGTATGTCATTGGTGATTCTATATTTTGATGAAATAAGTTACTGACCAGCGAGCCTATGTGATCGTATAACAGTCATATATTTAAATGGATTGGGAATTTAGAAAGGTTATTGAACAAGGAATGTTTTCATGATTAATGAACAATAGATGATAGGCCTGGATTTGGTGATGTTTGACTTTCATTCTCGGTAATACGAGTCAAGAGATCGTTAGCTATTGTTGTTGATTAAACCAAAACTGAGGCTTGGTTATTATATTACGACGAGAATAGATCGTCGATTATTACCCCCAGTTTTATATACCCATTTCAATCTAATTAGATAAGTAACTGTACAGATAACACTCTAAGTTATGTCACGATCCAACTGTATTCGATTTGTAAGAAATATTTTTGTTCAAAATAAAATCGTACTTCTTTTATTATACGATCTTCGATTAATTTACTGAACTCTGACTAAAGTAGGTGTGAGAAGAATTTTAAAAGTTTCGAAAGGTCGAAATTGAGAATTTATTTCAGACGATCCTGAAATTTTTCACATATAAGTAAAAGTTCGGAATATTAAAATTGGAAGAAATCTGAATTGATTGCTGAAAACCCGGTCAGTCTAAGAATCCAAAAATTTAATGAAGGGGTACGACGCTCCAATCGTGAATTTCAAATTTCGGAATTTCGGCTTTTCGGATCTTTAGCTTTCGAAATTTTGAACCGTCGGCGTCCTTCAATTCGAAGTTCTTCGCATCGACTATGTAGACCTTCGGGGAAAGACTTTCTAAAAACTGTGATTCGATAATAATAAAATCCGAAATTTTCACCATTTAAAACTTTCGACTTCTAATAAATCTCCCTTACTATGCTAATTCTTACTCTAAACCCCGAACTCTTCTACATCCTTATTAATGCTCTTCTGCCATAACTACTACAACCTTTTTCAGAATAGATAAAAGTATATGCACGATATTTCAAATCAGATACAGTTTATCGCTAAATTACAACCTACAAACATTTGCGAAATTATAGCCATTATTTTGTGAAATGAAGAAACATTCCAATCAGAAAAACTGATTTCAGCAAATCGTTGAGGGGGAAGATACATGTAGATTTCTCAAAAAATCAATTTGTTTTCTCTCTCAAATCGATATATCAATATCTCATAAATGTCCTCTCGAAATTTAATAGCGAGATTCGAAATTTTGTAGATGTTGTGGCCTGACAACGATGAGCGCGTACGCGCTGATAGGTGCAGTAGCTCGCGCGAGAAGCTGACCCCACTCGTTTCCTCTGAAATTTTGTGCGACAGTTATTAGATTTTCACTCGATTACTTATCTGTCTATAATTCCAAGCGTCGGTTACGATCAATCGAGTAACGCGAGTTTGCGTTAGTTTTCGTTAACGTAATTAATAGACAAGCACAGTCTGAGCGGCTGAACGGTTCTAGCCGGGGATCTTGCTTATTTAAATCCCTAAAGTGGACCTATGAGTTACCTCGAACTCCACGGGGTCGACTTTTCAAGGACCCGTCATCAAGGAAGCCGAATTGCAGGTAACCGCATAGCCCTGAAAATGAGTGTTCTACCGGTATCCTCTGACCTAGGTCGATCCTTGACAATCGGAAGACTTCCAATGACTAGGCGTGATGGGTCCGGTTCCGGCACCTTCAAAGGGCGCTTTGCCCTGCCGAATTTACTATAGTTATTGACTGAAGGGTCAGGGGTGCGATGGTTTTTATCCCTGTCTGGTTGTTCTTGGCGAGGATGGAATTTCGCTACGCAGTATCTTGGTGGCACGCTCTCAAAAAGTCGGCCCATTTCAGGAAAACCATTCCAGGTCACCTACTTACTGGTTCATACTTGTGTGTTGAAATTGCACTGTCAGCCTCCGATGCTAGATGATAAACTTCGGCGAAGTCAAAACAGATAATTTTATGGTCTGGGAATCGCGAAATAGATTGATCGTGAGTTAGCCTAACACTAAATAATCCCAAATCTTAGCAATCGAAGCTAGATTTGATAATTTGTTTAAGGTCGAATATAAGTGTGAGAATGTTAATGATAAGCCTGTAAAAAGCATAGCTCTCTCACGGTGAAAATTCACTATATTCGTCAGTATATCGTGACATATTAATCCCCCAGAGAACTGATAACATAATTAGAAGTACTTGGCGTTGACAGTTCGATAAAAATCAACAGCTCCTTAAAATCCATATAAAGAGGGAGAGACGCCGATCTCGCCGTATAACAAGTACGACCTAGTGCATTCGCGGGACTTCGATTGGTGGTCCAGGACGTTTGATTCTTTTTAATTGTAAGAATTAACCGAAATTAGTTATGGATTTTATTAACTAATTATACGAGTTTTATCATCATTACGTTGTTTCTTTTTTCTCATCTTACATGTTTGAATCTAATTCGCAGTCTTCTCGAAATACGGATGATAAATAACGTTGAAACTTTGCAGAAAAACGTATTTACCTAAAAACCGACTAACATTGTGTAATTTTAGATACGATGGGGGGTGTTATAGTCTTCGGACTGCTAGCTTTAATTAGCGCAAGTTCAGTTGATGCACAATCAGAATGGTGGCAAACTATGAGTTTATATCAAATATATCCAAGAAGTTGGATGGATAGTGACGGTGACGGCGTAGGCGATCTACCAGGTGAATAAAATCGTGAAGTTGGGCAACTTCTTCAGTCTTAGAATTGATATCATCAATAATCAGACAAGTGTTTAACATTTTTTGAATCCAATTCAGGAATCGAAAGCAAACTTCAGCATTTGGTTGATGCCGGGATCGACGCTTTTTGGATATCTCCAATTTACCCAAGTCCAATGGCTGATTTTGGATACGATATTTCAAACTTCGTCGATATCGAACCAATCTTCGGCACGCTGGATGATTTCGATAATTTGGTAGCGACTGCGAAGTCACTTGGACTTAAAGTGATCATGGATTTTGTACCGAATCATTCATCGGACCAGCACGATTGGTTTGTTAGAAGTTTGGCAGGTGAGGATCCCTACACGGACTACTACATCTGGCACAATGGAACAGCTTCGGAATCTGGTATCCGTAGTCCGCCTAATAATTGGGTGAGTTTTTCTTCCGATCTAACACGCAGTTTATTTTTGTTTTCCTGGTGAAAACAAGATCCGAAAATTTTCGTTCAATGAAAATACGATATTTAGGTCAGCGTATTCGGCGGATCAGCTTGGACTTGGAGATCGGAACGTCAAGCCTATTACCTTCATCAGTTTGCGCCGGAACAACCCGATCTTAATTATTGGAATGAAAACGTGGTACAAGAGATGAAGGTTAGTGAATGCCGTGATCGTAAATACCGTAAAAAAGTGCTGTGAAAAACCAAATGATTCATTTTTTAGAACGCACTGATATTCTGGATGGATAGGGGTGTTGATGGGTTCCGAGTGGACGCTATTCCTCATCTTTTCGAGTCTGAAGATTTTGCGGACGAACCTTTATCGGGGGATACAGATGACCCAACGAATTACGGCTATACTTTAAAACATTACACAAAGGATCTACCGGGAACTTACGACATGATCACGCAATGGCGCGAGGTATTGGACAACTACGCTCTCCAGACGGACAACATTACGAGGGTAATGATGGCCGAAGCTTACACGAACACATCGAAGACCATGGAATACTTCACCGCTGGGGCACACTTTCCTTTTAATTTTGGACTCATTAGCAACGTTGACGGATCATCTACAGCGGCGGAAATTAAGGAATCGGCTCTCGACCAGTGGTTGGACAACATACCCGAGGGCGCTACGTCGAACTGGGTGGTAAATGAAATACAGCATCTAATTAAAGGAATACGTGAACTTTCAAGTATCAAGAAAAAAAAAAAATATTAATTATAGATTGGAAATCACGACAACAGTCGCGTCGCTAGTAGATATACTACGGAGGAAATCGACGCCTTGAATATAGTGAATCTCCTACTTCCTGGAGTATCGGTTACCTACTACGGCGAGGAAATCGGGATGGAAGATCAATGGATATCTTGGGAGGATACACAGGATCCACAAGGTTGTGGCGGAGACGAGACAACGTACGAATCGTTGTCGCGAGATCCAGAAAGAACGCCGATGCAGTGGGACGCCACGACTTCAGCCGGTAATCAGAAATATTATCAATTTTAATAATCTAGCCTAAAATCGTCTGTCAAGATCAAGTTTCATGATTCACTACAAGGTAACTGATTTCGATTTTTTTCTTTTTTGCTTCAGGATTTTCCACCAATACCAGCACGTGGCTACCAGTTCACGATAACTACCAAACTGTAAACCTCGCTGCTCAAGTAGCCGCTGATGTTTCTCATTACAAAGTGTTCCAAGCGTTAACAACTCTCCGGAAGGAGACAGTCATACAAGAAGGATCTGTTGACGTACAGCTACTGAACGACAACGTCTTGGCTTTCTCCAGGTCAGGACAAGCGAAGATAGTTTACAAATTTCCTAGTTTCAAACAAAAAAAATTATAAAAATGACTACGTTTATTATACGTTTCTAATTCTTTTGTCCAGAGTACTGAGCGGCTTTGATTCAGTAATCGTTGTGGTTAACCTCGCCAATAGCACCGAGACTGTCAGTCTTAACATTTTCGAAGTTGCTACCGATAATCTTGAGGTTTCCATTGCTAGTATCCACTCTCCGTTGACTACTGGGTAAGCAATCGATCGATCCTTTCGGATCATTTTTTCGGATTCATTATTGTTTTTTTTTCATATTATTCGAAACTCATGTATTTTCTGTGCTAACTGTCTTTTCGATCATCTTTTTGCAGGAGCCAGGTGACCAAGAGTAGCTTAGAACTAACTCCGTACGCTGCTCTCGTTCTTCGTACCATCTCTGATACCGACTCTGGTAACGACTCGAATACTGAACCTGGTAACGACTCGAATACTGAGTCTGGCAACGACTCTAATAACGATGCTACTACAGCCCCTGATGACGACACTGATAGTGGCGCCAACGCTCAAACTTCCAGCATAATCGGCACTCTCTTTATAGCAATTATGGCCAACGTTCGTCATTGGTGATTTTATATTCTGATGTATTAATTTAGGTGCTCAGCGAGTCTATGTGATCGTATATTAGTCATAACTTTAAATGGTTAAAGAATTTAGAAAGATTGTTGAACAAGGAGTGTTTTCACAATTCATGAACAACAGGCGATATACATGGACTCGGTGATGTTTGATTTTCATTCTCGGTAATACGAGTCAAGAGATCGTTAGCTATTGTTGTTGATCAAACCAAAACTGAGGCTTGGTTATTATATTACGTCGAGAATAGATCGTCGATTACTACCCCCTGTTTTATATACCTATGTCAATCTAATTAGATAAGTTACTGTACAGATAACACTTTAAGTTATGTTACGATCCAACTGTATTCGATATGTAAGAAATATTTTTGTTCAAAATAAAATCGTACTTCTTTTATTATACGATCTTTGATTAATTTACCTAAATCTGACTAAAATAGGCGTAATTTTAAAATTGTCCAAAGGTCGAAATTTAGAATTTATTTTAGATCATTTGAAATTTCTCACATATACCTACGTTAAAGTTCAAAATATTAAAATTGAAAAAGATCTGAATTGGTTGCTAAAAACTTGCAAGTCCAAGAATCCAAAAATTTAATGGAGGGGCATGACGCTCCATGCGTGAATTTCAAGTATCGAATGCTTTTCGAATCTTGAGCTTTCGGATTTTTGAACCGTCGGAGTCTTTCGATCCGAAGTTCTTTAAAGGGGAATAAACACCTGGCATGGTCCAAAAAATCGATTTTTCAATTTTTATATTTTCTTAAGGGTTGATATCTTAAGAATGTCTGGTGCAAATTTCAAGTGAAAATTCTAAAAAATTACGAAGTTATAGCCCATAGAGTACATGTGTTTGTTGACCGGCGCCGTGCCGCGTCGAGTCGCACAACAGCAAGACGCGCTCACTCAGGTAGTACGGCCTGACCGTCTCTCCGGTCTTATTGTACTCGGATCTATCGTGTTTATTTGATATCGATAACTCTATGTAAGTTGAAAAAATTTCATGATTTATCCATCGAAATATTTTCAAACGCGTTTTTCCTCAAAACAACGTTTTGCAAACTGGTACCCAAAATATTTCGAAAACCTTTGAACCGATTGACTTGCAATTTTTGGTGGTTATTGGATAGATAATTATCTAGTACTTATCATCGGATTTTTTTTTGATTCTTAATTCTTTTTTTTTTTTTTGGGCGAAATACGAACGAATTTTTCCTTGAAAATCGCTACGTTCAGTTCAAGCGTCCGCCATTTTATCAAAAATCGATATTTTCAAAATCGGCTATAACAAAGACTAGATAATAGTATCTAATTTGATATCCTATTTGATCTTTTTGTTTGAGATGATTTTTGACGAAATGCTACAGGATACCGCAAAGGCAGATTTTTTTACGGTATTTCGTAGACGACTCAAATTCTCAGTGATTTTGCAATATTTCTGAATCAAAGAAATTGACAACATTCTTGAAAGTGTATATTTTTAAATAGAAAAAACCCCGATCAGATAATTCCAATAGTTTCCCTGAAAAAAATTCTTGAAAATTACCTATATATTTTTTTCGTTTCCAAGTGTAAGTATATCCCCCCTTAAATCGACTATGTAGACTTTCAGGGAAAAACTATTTCTAAAAAATGTGATTCGGCAATATTAAATTCCGGAATTTAGACCGTTAGAAACTTGTAAATTTTGGAACTTTGGACATCTAATAAATCTGCCGTACTAAGTTACTCCTTACTCTGAATCTCAATCTCTTCTACATGCTCATTGATGCCTTTCAGTCATAACTCGTATAAGATTTTTCAAAATCAATATAGGTATCTGTACATAGACGATACTTCAAACCCGATAATTTATCACCAAATTGCATCCAACAAACATTGACGCAATTATAACTTGAATTTTGTAAAATGAAGAAAATTTTATACAGAAGAACCGATTTCACCTAGCATCTAATTGTTTCAATAAATATTCTCGCGGGCGATTACATAAGCATATTCCATCTCTAGTCACTCCATCGTATTTGTTAAAATGGATGTAGGCTTCTGTCTAGTGAATAAAAATAATGTTGCCAAATCTTAGCTACAAAAGCCAGGTTTCACAATTTGTTTTAGTGTAGGGTGGAGTAGGGATGATAGTAATAAACCCACAAAAAATATGGCTCTCTCAAGGAGATAAGAAGTTATTATAGTCGTTGGTATATTGAGACATTTAAATCCCTCATAAAAATGATCACATAATTAGAAGTATATGACATTGACAAACCGATAATAATCAACAGGTTACTAGAATGCATATAAAGAGGGAGAGACACCGATCTCACCGCATAGCGAGTACGACCTAGTGCAGTCGCGGGACTTCGATCAGTGGTCCAGCGCGTTTAATTCTTTCCGATTGTAAGAAACCGAAATTAGCTACGAATTTGATTGACTAATTAACCCAATTTGATCATTCTGTTTCTCATTTTCACACATTCGTATCTAATTTTTAGTCTACCTGAAATCCGGATGATAAAATACGTTAAAACTTACGAGAAAAACGAATTAACATAAAAATCAGGAAACCGGTTGACCTGTGGGCCAACCCGAAAACTTTCCGCTGTGTTAAATACGTTACAATTAATTGATACTATTGTGTTTATAATAAATTAAAGAAGGTTATGAGTATAATTAGTTTTCCCTATACAAATCTTTTTTTCTTCAATTTCTATTCTTCGAATAACTTTGAAACTACTCGACCGATCGATTCCAAAATCTAATCAGATCTAAGTATTGATGAACCCTTTCGATCGCCGCAAGAATCATTTAAATCGGTTAATTCGTTCCAAAAGTATCGTACGACAAAAAGAGAAATTTTTGTCGTGTAATATCTCTTAAACCAATCGTTCGATTTTGATGAATCTTACGGCGATCGTAAGGGCTATCCAAGAGCTAAGTCTGATCAAGTTTTGAGACTAATCGCACGAACAGTTTAGGAGTCATGCGCTAAAAACATGAAAAAAAATTGTTTTCTAATTTTTATTTCTCAAATAACTTTGAAACTACTCGACCGATCGACTCCACAATCTAATCAGATCCAAGCCTGGATAAACCCTTACGATCGCCATAAGAACCATTCCAATCGGTCGATTTGTTCTAAAGATATCGTACGACAAAAATTTGTTTACACACACACACACACATTCGGACGTCCATCCAAAAATAGTCAGAATAGCTTCCTAGGACCCCAAAACGTCAAGATCTGATGAAAACTCGATTTTCGAAAATCCGACCGAAACCAATAGCTTCCCTTTTTTATGAAAATTTTCAATTTTCATTGAAGTTAAAAACCGACTAACACTGTGTAATTTTAGGTACGATGAGGGGAGTTATAGTCTTTGGACTGCTAGCTTTAATTGGCGCAAGTTCAGTTAATGCACAATTAGAATGGTGGCAGACTATGAGTGTGTATCAAATATATCCCAGAAGTTGGATGGATAGTGACGGCGATGGCATAGGAGATTTGAAAGGTAAAAAAAAGAAGTTTAAATAAACTAATAATTTGACTATTGTGGTGTCAAAATTTATGTAACGCTCTTGAAATAGTTCAGACAATAGTCACGATCAAGACTAGCAATTCGCCTATATTTCTTCATAATTCGCTTACTTCCTTGCTATTATATAAGATTTGCGCAATCAGTATTCATTCGTTTAAATACACGCTGCACTGATGACACAAACACAATTTATTCTCTGAACACTTGTACGAGTAACGGATGTAAGTAATTTGTAACAAAATTATTATCGCAGCCTTGAACGTCCAGATGTGCAGCTAGAGAATTTCAGATTTGTATATTAACACGTGAATCTACTAATACAGTGGTACGATGTTTGTGTGGACAAATAATAAACACGATATGCTATTTCAGTTTTCCGGAAATAAAATCCAGATTTTACCGGATTACTAGTCGCCGCAAACACGGCAACGTCATTGAATAGGTTTGGAATATAGTTTTTTAAATGAATATATATGTACAGGAATCCAGAGTAAGCTTCCGCACTTGGTTGACGCTGGAATTGACGCTTTTTGGATATCTCCGATATACCCGAGTCCAATGGTTGATTTTGGATACGATATTTCAAATTTCGTCGATGTAGATCCAACCTACGGCACGCTAGAAGATTTCGCAAATTTGACAGCGACTGCAAGGTCACTGGGACTTAAAGTGATCATGGATTATGTACCAAATCATTCATCAGATCAGCACGATTGGTTTGTTAGAAGTTTGGCAAGTGAGGACCCCTACACGGACTACTACATCTGGCACAATGGAACAGCTTCGGAATCTGGTGTCCGTAGTCCACCTAATAATTGGGTGAGTTTTTCTTCCGATCTAACATGCAGTTCATTTTTTTTTTCTGGTGAAAACAAGATCCGAAAATTTTCGTTCAATGAAAATACGATATTTAGGTCAGTGTATTCGGCGGTTCAGCTTGGACTTGGAGATCGGAACGTCAAGCCTATTACCTTCATCAGTTTGCGCCGGAACAACCCGATCTTAATTATTGGAATGAAAACTTGGTCCAAGAGATGAAGGTAAGTTAATGCCGATTTCCGATTAGATAAAGTGCTATGAAAAGTGATTCAATTTTTAGGACGTTCTGGTATTCTGGATGGATAGGGGTGTTGATGGGTTCCGAGTGGACGCTATTCCTCATCTCTTCGAGTCTGAAGATTTCGCGGATGAACCTTTATCGGGGGATACAGATGACCCAACGAATTACGGCTACACTTGGAAACATTACACAAAAGATTTACCTGGAACTTACGACATGATCACACAATGGCGCGAGGTATTCGATAATTACGCCCTTCGGACTGACAACATCACGAGGCCAATGATGGCCGAAGCTTACACGAACATATCGAAGACCATGGAATACTTTACTGCTGGGGCACACTTTCCTTTTAATTTTGGGCTAATTAGCAACGTTGACGGATCATCTACAGCGGGGGAAATTAAGGAGTACGCTATTGATCAGTGGTTGGACAACATACCTGAGGGTGGCACGTCAAACTGGGTGGTTAGTAAAATACAATTTACGATTGAATGGACCCGTGGTCTTTGAATTGCAGAAGAAAAATAAATAAACAACTATTATTTATAGATTGGAAATCACGACAAGAGTCGAGTTGCTACCAGATATTCCACGGAGCAGATCGACGCCATGAATATGCTGAATCTCCTGCTGCCTGGAGTATCGGTTACCTACTACGGCGAGGAAATCGGGATGGAGGACCAATGGATTTCTTGGGAAGATACGCAGGATCCACAAGGTTGTGGCGGAGACGAGACAACGTACGAATCGTTGTCACGAGATCCAGAAAGAACGCCGATGCAGTGGGATGCGACGACTTCGGCCGGTAATCAGAAATATTATCAATTTTAATAATCCAGCCTAAAATCGTCTTTCACGGTCAAGCTTCGTAATTCACTGCAGGGTAACTGATTCTGCGATTTTTTTCTTTTTTGCTTCAGGATTTTCGACCAGTACCAACACGTGGTTACCAGTTCACGATAACTACCAAACTGTGAACCTCGCTGCTCAAGTAGCGGCTGATGTTTCTCATTACAAAGTGTTCCAAGCGTTAACAACCCTCCGGAAGGAGACAGTCATACAAGAAGGATCTGTCAACGTGCAGCTACTAAACGACAACGTCTTGGCTTTCTCCAGGTTCGGACAAACGAAAATAGTTTTAAGAATCATCTCGTTTCAACATGTAAAAAAAAAAGAATTATCACGTTCATTATACGCTTTGAATTTTCTTGTTTCAGAGAACTGACCGGACATGATCCGGTAACCGTTGTGGTTAACTTTGCCAACAACACCGAGTCTGTCAGCCTTGACGTCTTCGAAACTGCCGCTAATAATCTTCAGGTTTCCATTGCTAGTATCCACTCTTCGTTAACTACTGGGTAAGCAATCGAACCTTTCCGATCATTCTTTTGGATCAGTTGTTTATTTTTCATATTATTTAAAAATCACGTATTTTCTTTGCTAACTGACTTTTTGATCATCCTTCTACAGGAGCTTGGTGTCCAAAAGTAGCCTAGAACTATCTGCCTATGCTGCCCTCGTTCTTCGTAGCAGCTCTGATACCGAATCTGGTAACGACTCAAGTACAGATTCTAATAACGGTGCTACTAACGTCCCTAGTGACGACACTGATGGCGGTGCCAACACCCAAACTTCCAGCATAATCGGCACTCTCTTTATAGCAATTATGGCTAACATTCGTCATTGGTGATTTCATATTCTGATGAATTAATTCACTGATCAGCGAGTCTAGATGATCGTATATGAGTCATATAACTTCGAATGGATTAAAAATTTAGAAAGATTATTTATCACGGAGTGTTTTTATGATTCATGAACAACATGTGATACACATGGACTTGGTGATGTTTGACTTTTATTCTCGCTAATACGGGTCGAGAAATCGTTAGCTGTTTTTGATGATTTAACCAAAAACTGAGGCTTAACTATTATATTATGATGAGAATAAAACCGTTGATTATTATCCCATTTTATATAAATTATGTCAATTTAATTAGATAAGTTACTGTAAAGATGACACTCCAAGTTATTTCCCGAACTAATACTGTATTTGATTTGTAAGAAATGTCTTTGTTGAAAATAAAATTGTACAATGTCATCTGGTAAAGAGAATCATTATGAATTTTATTAATTCAATCGTCCCGTTCGTGATTTACTGTAGGGTTACTGATTCCATGATTTTTTAGTTTTTTTATTACACCGGGATCTTCCGTAGACACCAGTTCACGATGACTACAAAACAGTAAATCTTGTTGCTCAAGTAGCGGCTCATATTTTTTCATTATAAAGGGTTTCGAGTCCTCACTGCCTTCAGAAAAAAATCAGTCATACAAGAAAGAACTGTCGACGTGCAGATACCGAACGACAATGTCTTGGCTTTCTCTAGGTTCGAACGATTTTAGGTATAGGGAAGACCCTCCCCAAAAGGTAGAAGAAAAAAAAACACAATTTTTTGTTAACTTCGTTAACAGCTGAGTGAGTAAATTTTTTCTAGAATCATTCCAGCTAATTTTGTTTTTGAGAGAATCTCGAGCCTTGTATTTCCTAAATAATTGAAGAATCTCAAATTTCCTTCCCTGTTAAAAATTTTGATAATCCATTTTTATAGAAACGAAGTTTCTAAAAGCAGCCTCGAACTCTCTGGCTTAGCTGCAGACATCGTTCTTCGCAGTAGCGGCAACGCCCTAAGAAACCAGCATTATCGGCATACTGTTTATGGCAATTCACGCTTACGTCCATCACTGATGATTTAATGTTCTGATAAATATAATCACTGATCGGCGGTCTAGATTATCATATCTTAATTGTCACTATGGATAGATTGAGGACTTAGCAAGATTATTAAACAACGTTGTATAATACTTCATGTTTCATAAACAGTAGTTTATAAATAAGATACGTGTACTTGAGTATATATTATAAACGTATATATATATATATATATATTCGATACATATGTATGTATATTTATTATCGGTAATGAAACAACTGATGATCATTGATTATTTCTGTTTAATTAAACCGAAAACTCAAATCGATTATACCCATAATACGATAAGAAGAAAAAAAAATAAAAAAAATACATATTAAAATTGAAAGAATCAAGATCGTTGATTAAAGTTCTTTATTATCCAACTGATAAAATAATTTTATGTAAATAAATACACATTAAGTCATTTTATTAATCTATATATCATATTATATAATCTAATTTCTTAACATTTACCGTATATGTATTAGATTAGGAATAATTTTTCTCTTGGAAACAAACTCATTCTTTTTATTGTACAATATTCACTAATCCGATCTACTGGATGCACAGTAAAGTAACGATAACTTGAACCAACTCTACCACCGATTGAACTCAACTTATCATTAATTTTAAATCAATAACGTTTAACCAATAATAGGAATTTTATTATCTGATAGAAAAAAGGTTAAAAATAAAAGAAAAAGAGATAAAGATATCCTAGGAATTCAATAACGGCATACCTACCTAACCACCTATCTTCCACTCTCCACAATGATCAACCCCGAAAACTCGACAAACTTAAAGTTGAAAGTTTTCGCGAATTTCAAACTATAGACGAAAGAGTAACATTCGTAATTTAGAACGATAAAAAAGAAGTGAAAATGTACAAGCAACGTAATTGTTTGTCTATTTTTTAAATTCTTTATTATAACATTAAAAACAGTATTAAATCGTTGGTTTTGTTGCAAGACCTAAGTACTGTCTGCTATCGGATTCCATCACGTTATCAATACGGTTTTGTGATTTTTGCTAAACCTATCTTGCAGTTTTTTAACATTGCAATCGGGAGCTATCGTAACTCGAGCAACAATCACTGCATTGTAAAAAAAATTACAAAAAAATTCATATCTCAAAGACATTTTTCAAACTATTTAATTGGACTCTTCCCACGTATAAATACGGCTTTATTTCAAGGGCGGTGACAGTATAGCGATCATCATGGCGCGACTGCTCATCTCTCTGGCGTTTATATTTCTTATAAATATCGTCGTTGGTGAAATAAAGAACGTAGGATGGTGGGAGAACACGGTATTTTATCAAATTTACCCACGAAGTTTCAAAGACAATAATGGAGATGGTGTCGGTGATCTTAAAGGCAAGACTAATCCACTAGACGCTCAACCGTTATATCATTTTTAATTTTCATTTTTTTTTTTCACAAATCTTACTTTTAAACTTTGATGATAAATTTTTATACAATTCAAGGCATCACCTCGAAGCTTCAACATTTCATCGATACGGGAATAGGCGGCGTATGGTTATCCCCGATTTACACAAGTCCGATGATAGATTTTGGCTACGATATAGCAAACTTCACGGAGATAGATCCGATCTTTGGTACGATGACCGATTTTGAGAATCTTGTTACAGCGGCTAAAAATTTGGGCTTAAAGGTAGGTAGAAAAAAAAAATTCAATTTATTCCCCATTTTATTTATACCTAAATATAATCGATCTGGATAGGTGATTCTCGACTTTGTGCCTAATCACACATCTGACAAACACGCATGGTTTGAAAAAAGCATAAAAAGAGAATCTCCTTACGATAATTACTACATTTGGCGAAATGGAACTATGGACGATGCTGGTATCCGCCATCCACCCAACAACTGGATCAGCGTATTCAGCGGTCCAGCTTGGACCTGGAATGAGGAAAGAGAGCAATTCTACTTTCATCAGTTCGCGAAAGAACAGCCGGACTTAAACTACTTCAATGAAGAAGTGCAGGAAGCGATGAAGGTCAAAATTCTATTTTTAAAATCCTAATTCTCTCTCTTTTGACGGTTAACTAAACACCGAACTACCGACTGGTCACAGGAGGTCGTTCAATTCTGGCTTGAAAAAGGAGTAGACGGTTTCCGTATCGACGCTATACCCCATCTTGTAGAAGTAGAAGATTTGGCCGACGAACCATTGAGCAACATTCCCGGTGTGGATCCTAATGATTACGGATACCTTGATCACATATACACAAAAGACCACGAATTAACTTATCAGATAATGGCCGATTGGAGAAAAATATTGGACAATCACGCGAATACAACAAACACCGATGAGAAGGTGAAATATTCATTCAATTAACAATCCGTAAATTTTTTATTATTGTTTTTATTTTTTATCTAACATTTCATTCGAAAATAGATTCTGATGACAGAGGCATACACCAACCTCACAAATACACTACGATACTATGACCACGGTGCCCAAATTCCATTCAACTTTAAATTCATAACGGATATCTCGGATACATCTACAGCCCTTGATTTTAAAAATGCTATAGATAGCTGGATGGACAATAAACCAGATTATGGTGTCGCAAACTGGGTGGTTAGTACGAATATACATAATTTAAAAGCCAACGATTTATGTACCAAACTAATCCTGTCCAATTTTCAGATGGGCAATCACGACCGTAGTCGAACGGCTTCACGATTTCCAAACAGAGCAGACCAAATGACTATGTTGGCAATGATTTTGCCAGGAGTTGCGGTCACATATTACGGTGAGGAAATCGGTATGATTGATACTTGGGTCTCTTGGGAAGACACTCAAGATCCTCAGGCTTGTAATACAGATGCTGATCGATATGAAGCTCACTCTCGTGATCCTAACAGATCGCCTTTCCAGTGGGATGCGACGACGAATGCAGGTGGGTAATGAAAGTTTAAAATGTTGAAAAACAAAAAAATAGTAATAATAATTTCGATACAAGTGCGAAAGTGTTGATTCTCGAACGAGTGTGAAGTTTTTCGATCACAAAATTCGAGAATCACCCTTCTCAGATGTATCGAATCTTGTTTTTCGATACAACGTGCGGAAAGTTGAATTTTGTGCACATGAAGCGGGCGTAAAATTGAACTTTACGCCCGGGCGTATTGAAAAATCGTTTATTCAATCACACAAATCGAGAATCACCTTTTTCACGTGTATCGAACCTTATTCTTCGATACAACGTGCGGAAAGTTGAATTTTGTGCTCAGGAAGCGGGCGTAAAATCAAACTTTACGCCCGGGCGTATAGAAAAATCGTTTTTTTTTCTTACATTTCGTTATTTATTTACCCGTATTATTTTTTTTCACAGGTTTCTCCACTAGCGGATTACCCTGGCTACCAGTGAACGCGAATTATCGAACACTGAATCTTGCCATGCAAAAAGCTGCCGCAACTTCACATTACAAGATATATAAAAGATTAGTTGCGTTAAGAACTAAAGATGTGCTTCATAAAGGAAGCCACAACGTCACGATAATTAACAACGTTCTTGTCGTGAGACGTAGTTTGAAAGTAAAAAACGACCAAGATGACGTGGTGCTATTGATTAATTTCGATAACTCAAACCAACGTACAGTCGATTTAGCGACCCCTAATTTACTCAAAAGGTCTTCTAAAACTGAAATTTACACTTCTAGTATTGGCTACGCAACAATCGAGGGGTAAGTTTCTAATTTCATTGATAATAAGATTTAGTTTTCAAAAATTGAATACAATAAATATTATATTTATTACAATAATTTTATATATTTTTATTATATTTTTTCCAGAGCGGAGGTCGACGTCACAAAAATTAATCTTCCGGCCAAGGCTTCAGTCGTATTATTTTCTCACAGTGGTGCAGTTCATGTTTCAAGTAGCATTTTAATTACAATTTTAGTTTTCATTTTTAAACATTTATTATCTTAACGTAAAAACCAAAAAACAAAAAAAAAATTAACGAATGAATTTTTAATGAAATTTCGTTATATTTTTGATGTATAATTATTTCAACTTATACTTTGTACATGTAGCCTGTGTATAATATATCGATTTATGTATAAGTGTATTTTCACAAAATCATTCAAATTATTTTATCTTTTGTACATATTGAAATTATTATTTAATAAATGCACGTTATACAACATGTTTAATCAAAGTGTGTGCGAAGTCGATAAATAAATTATAAATTGAAGAAAAATATGACTAAAAATACGATTTTTTTGTTATCTTCTCTCATTTTTACCTTTAAAGAAAATAAATGTATGTATATATACCTTCTCGAATGATGCGCGATTTCCCCCGATTTTAAATTACGTTTGATATTACAAATCTGAATGTTGCAGTTGGGTATATGGAAAGTGAGGATATATTTTTATGCCTGTATTGAATATGTAACCAGAAATATACCCACTCGGCAATCCCCGAAGGAATTCAATATTGAAAATACCGTAGGATTTTTAATCTAAAAACTTGGAAATAAGGCACCTACACTTACTTACTTACTTACTTACTTACTTACTTACTTACTTACTTATCTACCTACAGGCCTACCATACCAATCCACAAAAAAAATATCATACAGCCTCAGCCTTAGCCTTAGCAAAGTTTCAAAGCCTCATAACTTTTCGCATATTGCCTGATCAGAACGTATCTGTATAGGTACCAACCGAAAATCTTTTCTTGAGGTAAATAAAAGAATAAAAAAAAAAAAAAATCTCATTTAGATTCAGTCTACATATATACGTGAGATTTTTTGATTCTCAATATCAGCATCGCGATATATTCTGAAATTAATAAATGTATACCGTGAGGTTATGTACGTGGAAACCATACACGGGATGCAGGCAACCCAACAGTCAAATTCCCGAAGATTTCCGAAGTCATTGTATTCGCAAATAATAACATGGAACGGTAACCCCCGCCTCCTGGTTAAAATGACGAATACAATATCTTCGGAAATCTTCGGGAATTTGACTGTTGGGTTGCCTGCATCCTGTGTATGGTTTCCACGTAACCTCACGGTATATGAATGCCTATACTAAACTACTCAACAAAATTAGCGGCTCACCCCTATCATGACCCGCTATTTCTAAACGCCTTAACCGATTCACTTGAAATTTTTATCAGAGATAGTCCAAAGTGTTTTTAACTTGTATCAGCAATCGCCACTTTGTATTCCTGAGGGTCTTGATGTGGCACCCCGAAAACCAACCCTATGTACAAAATCAAAGTCGCAGGTCTATGACTTTGGGTATCGACGCCGAATCCGTGCCCCAAAAAAATGGTTTTCTGTACTTAAGACAAGAGTTCGAATTTAATACTCGAAATCATCAGTATGGATGATGATTCTGGTCACTAACTTCTTCGAGGCTTCCGTAAACTCTGCGACTACAGTGCGAATAAAAATTTATGAACTACTTAGCAACATCATTCGGAAAGTCAATCCCCAAAAGAGCCTAAGAATCTTCCACATTACCCATATGATCGGAGGGGTGAAATTTGGAGATTGGATGCCCGCGGTCGTGAGTCTGGTGAATGCATGAAAGGTACTGATCAAATCTGAAGTTCTTTCAACACTTTTATACCCGCAGATATGGAATCAAAACCACAGACCGAAAATCTGTGATTTTGATTATTCGCACGACGTTGGTTTTTTGAATGCCCCAATGCAACCCTCAGACCTATAGAGTTGTGAGTCTGAGTACAATTTGAGAACACTTTGCACTACCTTTGTTGAAAATTTCAAGTGAATCAGCCGCGGTGTTTAAAAGCGGCTTAGTATAATCGGGTTGACCCATTAATTTTATGGAGTAGTTTATACGGATATGTATGGGGCATTCCATGTCACCTCGACCAACGTTTGACCCTCACATTTTTTGTTTTCTCTCAAATTAATTCATGTAATAGTAGTACTCAAACAATGCCCATCTTTTATTTTTTTTTTCGACGCATATTTTACCAGTTATGGCAGTTCAAAAAATTTTCAATTTCGACCCATTTGTAAAATCTGAAAAAATTACCAAAAATTCTATATTTTATTTAAAATTTTTTGGTGCAACAGCCATAATGGGATGAGACCTCCTTCTAGGCCTTTTTGGGCTTGAAACATCTATAATTCACTCCAACCGTGTAGATCTCTGAGAAGAATATCTTATCGTTATATTTGGTAAGTTTTTGGGTTTCGAAGATTCTCTTATCGTAGAAACTAAGAACAAAAAAAATAATAATCATACCATCTTTTGGGTTTTTGATAATATTTTTCAGCACTCAAAGAATCCAAACTCGGAAAATATATAGCAATTGACTATTCGGGTGGTTCTATAAGAATATCTGTCATTTGGAAATTATTTAGGAAGTCTATAATAAGGAAGGTAAGAGATCTACACGGTTGGAGTGAATTATGGATGTTTCAAGCCCAAAAAGGCCTAGAAGAAGGTCTCGTCCCATTATGGCTCTTGCGCCAAAAAATTCTAAATAAACTATAGAATTTTCGGTAATTTTTTCAGATTTTACAAATGGGTCGAAATTGAAAATTTTTTGCCCTGCCATAACTGATAAAGTATGCGTCGAAAAAAAATAAAAAATAAAAGATGGGCATTTTTTGTGTACTACTATTACATGAATTAATTTAAGAGAAACCAAAAAATGTGAGGGTCAAACGTTAGTCGAGGTGATATGGAATGCCCCGTATATTTCAGTGAAAAAGAAAAAAAAAATAAGACATAAATCTAGGACTGATAATATACTCGAATAATAATGAAAGAATTTTTTTTGTATTCCGAATGTACAATAGAGCACGATTTTATTATTATTACAGAAGGGATGAAATTTTAAAGAAATGAAAATCTTGCTGCACGCAACAAGATTTCTTCTCTCTTCAATAAATTTATGTTTTCCATACATACATACATATAGCCTCCCCTTAACCACGATAAAATTTAGGATAGCGCATAGCTATTTCCTTTCCATACCCGTGAGAATTCGTACATCCAAAATTTCTACCTTCGAATTCGACCGTCACTTCATTCTCTTCAACACAGATATATGTATATGGTAGTTGGTACCTTACACCTATACGCTACCCTATACCTATATCAATGGATATAAATATATAATGTAATCGGCGCACGTATCGAAGGGGATCGAACCAGCTCAGTACCTAGCAGGCAGATAAAACGGTTCTAAAACAACCTGACTTTTGACTTTTATTTTAGTGTAAGAATAACAAAAAATTTTTTACTCATTTTTATTTTTTCAGGGAATCAGGTTGAAGTTTCGAATTTTAAAAATTTCGAATTGCATTCCAAATATTAATATTCATAATATTTATAAAGTTTCTTAAAATTCTAAATACGATATAAGTTCTAGACGTGTACAGAACAATTTATTACCATCCAAGGTTATCCTATCCTATCCTCATAGCCAAAGAAGCAAAAAATAGAAATAAGAAACGGTACATTTTATCCCACGCAGAAGATAGATTCATTTCGCAACTTATTATCGCAATTGTATCTATAGATACAGCGGGAGACCATGACGTTCGTAGTTTTATTACGCCATTCGATATCTCCAGCACATTCCCTTATAAGTAGCTTTCCTAGATACATATACGATATAGGGGTGAGTGGGGTAAAACGGTAACCTCGACTGTATCTAAAAATTCAGAGCAAATATCATCCTCATCAGCTCTTCAGTACATGAACAATTTGACTTATTTTTTACGCACTTCTTTTGTGTAAGTAGCATCAGAAAATTGAAGTAATTCTCTAAGAAGATTAGAACGGTGTTCGTTTTGCCCCACTCTCCCCTATATATAGATAATTTTTTTTATGTTTTATGGTATAAAAAGGATTAATACTGACAACGAGTAGAGAATTATTCTTCACGTTGGTTGAAGTCACGAAAAATCGCTACAATATTTTTTATTTTCAGTTATTTTAGACCAAATTTTTGGACCATATACCAACACATCGATGGATTACAAATAAATATAAGTACATCAGAGAAGAGAATATATAAAAGAGACTATTTTATCGATTGGTGATAATTAAAGGCCTTATCAAAGTACCTACCGAACATAAGAGGCTTAAGCTCACTGCCATTGAAAAACCTTTGTAGCTTACATAATCCTTGAACCGTCGACGTCCCTGTCGTAATAGGTATTACCAGCTATAGCTGATGCTGGTTCGGTGGGCTTCAACCTTTTGCCCTGAGTATACTTTTTTCTTATTTTCTTTTCTTTCGTTTTCTTTTTCTCTTTCTTTTCATTTTTCTTTATCTTTTTCTCTTTCCTTTTATTTGCTTTATTACTTCTTTTCGGCGTGAAAAATTATTGCATCACTGATGTAATACTATATATATACCCATATTCGTTGTATGTTGGAGAGGTTGAAGGTAGAAGGGATTACGAATGAAAAAATACCGAAGGTTTTATACTATGTACCCTTATAGCTTTACCGCAATGTCTGTTGTAAGGATCCAGTAGAATTAGGTGGAAATGAAGACGAATCTCCTAGTGAAAAAAAAACCAAAAACCAAACAAAAAAAAAAACAATCTGAAGTAGGTATACGGAAAATTTAGGGAAATTCTAATATCTTCTTGTGCTTCTTTCTTTTCTTTATTTCTTTCTATTTATTTATCTTCCCCCACGATAGATAAGGATTTATGTTTTTTTTTTTTGCTCCTTTTCATCAAATTTTGGGTTTCTTTATTAGTATGTGTCACGCAAGGCATTCCATTTTCTCTCTCTCTTTCTCTCTGGTCTTTTATTATATTAGTTCTGACTCGATATGAGAAAGAGAGAAAGAGCTGAGAGGGAGAGAAATTTCTATATTCATAAATTCCAAACGCGTTGGAACGCACAGGGTAGTAATTACAAATGCACCAGTATATACGTGGTGAATTAATAATTCTGAGCACAGAAACTAATCGCAGAAGGATCAACGGCGGAAGGGACGATGTATAGGGTGAACCGAAAGCCGAGGAGTGAAGAGAAGAGGAGAGGAGAGGAGAAGAGAGTGTTAGTTTGTATGCTATTTAGGAGTATGTATACTGTTTTAGCAAACCACCGCAAACGTTACGTAAATCCTGTAGGTATGTATACATACAAGCTTCCAAAATTTACCGTGAATAATTCAATTTCTGGAATCCAGTACCGAGAGGATAACAAGCGATCCGAAATTGAAAGAAATTTTATAAATGTAGGTGTAATTAATTATTATAATATAAAATTCAAAATCTCTACTTCGCGATTTTATACAGACTCGAAAAACCAAAAAAATTTACACAAAATATATTCGTAACAAAAATAGATCCAAAAACAAAAATATCAAAAATAAAAACGTAAGCAATTATTTTCCCCCTGATTAAAAAATAACTAAGTATGAAAATTCATATCTCGAATTTTTCAGAATTTTTTTAATCGATTTACCCCAATTTATTTATTTATTTTTTACTCTTTTTTTTATACTTTTTTTTCACGTCATCATCAGCGTACACTTGTCTGTCATAATCTGAAATTTTCCAATAAATATTGTTGAAACGTAAAATATACAAAAAAATAAATAAAAATTAACAAATTAAAAAAAAATGAAAATAAAATTAACATAAATAAACCATAAAATAAAATAAAAACAGATTTTCAAATTCAAATTTCGGATTAAAATTTTTTTAGTAAAAACATTGTGTACGTAATGCGGAAGACAAGCAGAGGTTTGTCCTCAGTAAACAGAGTCGGTTAGAGAAACAGAGAGACCGTGGAAAAACCAGAGAGAGAGAGAGAGAGAGAGAGAGAGAGAGAGAGAGAGAGAGAGAGAAAGAGAAAGAGAGAAAGAGAGAGAGATAAATATTTCCTTAGGGAAATACGAGGCGTTTTCCTGTAGGGCTTTTTCGAATTTCAAATCATGCCCCCAAACTCGATTTCTTTGGTAAAGCAAATACCTACCACCTAAGGCCGGTGTATGAGTAAGTTCAGTACGAGATAAAGTTAGATAAGAGCATAGGTACTTATGTATCCATATACATATATAGCAGCAACCGTTCATCTATGAGATAATTTTATCCCTACAGTAAATTAAATTCGGGGTCTAAACCCCTTCGAACATGTCGAGTGTAAAATACTCGAATTAAATCAACGTTATTTATCAACCCCAGCGTTTGATTTCTACAGCAGGTTTAATTACATCTTGATCGGGCGAGTAAATACGCTATTTACCATACCCCCAGATTTTGATTTTGTTTAAGTTATTTGCATTAAATAAATAAATAAAGAAAAAAATTCATAAATTTTTACTCGTATTTTATTCTCTTCGCTTTGATAATATTTCAGCTCTCGAGGTCTTCGTTTTATTACAGGTAATCATTATTCTACGTTCAATTTTACGATCACAAAAATTTACTCCGTATAAGATATATTATACATATGCAAAGGTAAATACTTGTTTAATGTATATAAATAAAATATATAAGTTTCTTGTACACGATCCGTACGTATCTGATAATGCGATTTAGCTTCCCTGAATAAGTAGGAATTGTTGAATAATTTAGAAGCACATGAAACCAGTCAAATAAAGAATGAAAGGAGAGCTTTGAAAATCTTGAACGTTTCAATTACTTCGAACCAATTTCTTATTCAGTTTTAATAAGTTTTATCAATTTTTCAATTCGGTGTTCCTCAAATTTATTATATATTCAAATTTTAACAATCCCATGGGCAAAAATGACTACAAATATATACACTAAAAAAATTTATCCAAATCTCTGCAGGTTCCTATCCTCAATTCTATACAAGGACTGACCCCAGAGTTTTAGAATTTTTATATTTTCCTGAAACACGATTTTTGTCCCCTATCGCTGCAGAATCACTACGAAAGATTCTGAAACTTTACCCACTTCTTACCTCAAGCAATAGATATTACATGAAAATGTTACAGATTAAAAAAAATCAGGAAACCGGTTGACCTGTGGGCCAAACCGAAAACTTCCCGCTGTGTTAAATACGTTACAATTAATTGATACTATTGCGTTTATAATAAATTAAAGAAGGTTATAAGTATAATTAGTTTTCCCTATACAAATCTTTTTTTCTTCAATTTCTATCCTTCGAATAACTTTGAAACTACTCGACCGATCGATTCCAAAATCTAATCAGATTTAAGTCTTGATGAACCCTTTCGATCGCCGCAACAATCATTCAAATCGGTTAATTCGTTCCAAAGGTATCGTACGACAAAAAGAGAAATTTTTGTCGTGCAATATCTTTTAAACCAATCGTTCGATTTTGATGAATCTTACGGCGATCGAAAGGGCTATCCAAGAGCTAAGTCTGATCAAGTTTTGAGACTAATCGCACGAAAAGTTTAGGAGTTATGCGCTAAAAACATGAAAAAAAATTGTTTTCGAATTTTTATTTCTCAAATAACTTTGAAACTACTCGACCGATCGACTCCAAAATCTAATCAGATCTAAGTCTTGATAAACCCTTTCGATCGCCATAAGAAATATTCCAATCGGTCGATTCGTTCTAAAGATATCGTACGACAAAAATTTGTTTACACACACACAAACATACGGACGTCCATCGAAAAATAGTCAGAATAGCTTCTTAGGACCCCAAAACGTCGAGATCTGATGAAAACTCGATTTTCAAAAGCCGGACCAAAACCAATAACTTCCCTTTTTTTTGAAAATTTTCAATTTTCATTGCGGAAAGTTAAAAATAAAGGGACCTCTCACAAACCTTATAGAAATTGGCTCTCAGTCAAATTTGCTAGAACTTCTGGACGTTGCACCTCTTGCTTTACCGATCAAAATTTCTCATAGGATACAAGTCGATCTCAAGTTATGAGGCTTGAAGCCATAATTGTAACGTCCGTTCCCTTATAACTTGAGATACAACCATAACCGGAAGTTCAATACTTATGAGAACTTTTGATCGAAAAAATAAAAGCTACAACATCCTCCAATTCTAAAAAATTTCACTGAGAATCAATTCGCTTATATATTAACTTGACAAGAAAATTTTTTTACGCTCTGTAGCTCTGAAAATTATATCATTTAAAATCTGTGAAATTTTTACGGATAGATAAAAAGTTTGTTGTCTATTAGCTCTCGATTAACGTCGTGAAACCATAGTTGGATTTTTTTTTTTCATTTTTACTATTATGTGTGTAAACCCACCCTCACAATGCGGTACGGTACGTTACGGTATGACACTTATTAATATTTATAAGCAAGACATTTCGCGAACTATAGAACGGATCAAGACTGTAAGAGAGGAATAAAGACTTGATATCAGCTCAAGGGGCGCCGCGTGCTGCTTCGGGATACCAGCAATCTCATACCTAGCAACGTCTAATAAAGCTTCAACTTAAGTGAAGCCCCGACCCAACTAAGTCAACCGTATTGCTTGCTTAGCTCACTCGATCCCTTTCCCTCGTACACCCTACGTACCCTCAGGATTTCTATTTTCTGCTTATATTTTGGGACAGGAATAATCTAGACTCTCGTTTATCATTCGTATTATTGAAAAACGTATAAAAACATCAAAAAAAAAAATACCACGTTCAAATTCTGGTATGAGTAATTTATTTATTAATTTTTTTATAAGACAAAAAAAAAAAGGTCTGTTAATTCCGATTCCTGATATTTAAATTATCTTCCGTTTCATTTAATTTGAGAACCCGGTTGGAGTTCCGAATTTTCATATCACCGAATCACAGTTTTTGACTTTCCGAATTATTTATAATAAATATTCTGTATTTTAATACGTTTCAAAAAATTCTAAATTGTCTCAAATGAATTTTTAGCTTAGATTAGACCGTTCGGAATTTGAAAAAAAAATAAAGAAAAATATTCATGCAAAAATATTACCTTAGAACAAATTGATGTACAGGTATATATATACTCATATAATAATAAAACAGATCGGATAAAAGTCCTGAGACAAGTACGGTCAAGCGAAGAGAAGAGTCCGGGATTCAAGAGGCTGGATAAAAGTAGGGATCAAACTGATATAGCGCAACAGCTAGCTATGACAGAACAGGACATAGCAGGAACGCTGGCGACAAAAAGTAATCATTTCGCAGCTTGGTATATAAAAGACACCCCAACACACACAATTGCACACATCTACTATATATGTATACATACAAACATATATGTATACCCGTGAAGTACCGCAAAGCTATAAAGATTGTGGTAGACAGTAAAGCCCTGAGATTATGGTGCAGAAACTGGGCATCTCGGCTAAAAGGTAGCTATAGCGAGACATGTGTGTAAACGACCAAAATTAATTAAAAAAAAAAAAAAAAAAAAAAAAAATTACTCAAGGTAAAAAAAAAAAAACAAGCAGGTAAAAATCGTCTGACCACGATGGGCCAGACCTAAAACTTCCCGCTCAAATCTTTTGAGGAAAAAGAAAACACATGTATGAAGATTTTGTAATATAATTATTGGTTATAGGCAATTTTCAGATGATAGAGGTGAAAAAAATCTGAGCTTGTATTTGCGATAAACGATCGAGAAAACCTTGAGATACCAATTTTTATTCGAATCTGTCGATCCTTTATCGAGATATCGTCAATTAAATTATTTTTTTCAAAATTTGTTTCTTTGAATATCTCAAAAAGTACTTGACCGATCAAATTCAGAATCTAATCAGTTCTAAGTTTAGAGAATCCGCGTCGATTAATACCAAATTCATAAAAATCTGATCATTCGTTCTCGAGATAACATCGGACAAAAGAGGTGATCACACACATCCATCCATCCATCCATCCATCCATACATACACACATACAGACGTCCATCTGAAAATGGTCGGGGATGATTCTCTTGACCTTGAAACGTGGAGATCTGGTGAAAACTCAACTTTTCATTTTCGGGGTGATTACAATAACTTTCCTCTTGCTAAAGCGGGAAGTTGAAAAAAGAATTCTCTATTTTATTATTTTTAACTTCCCGTTTCTCTGATATCAGAGAAAAGAAGAAGTTATTGTATTCACCCCGAAAATGAGAAGTTGAGTTTCCACTAGATCTCGACGATTTGAAATCTAGAGAATCATCTCCGATCATTTTCAGATGGACATCTGTGTGTGTGTGTGTATGTATGTATGTATGTGATCAATTTTTTTGTCCGACGATATCTCGAGAACGAGTGATCAGATTTTGATCAACTTGGTCTCAATCGATGCGCCTCTTCGAAACTTAGAACTGATTAGATTTTGGTTCCGATCGGTTTAGTGGTTTTCGAATTATTTAAATATTAGAATTCTAAAAAATTAAATGAAAATAGTTGTAGCTTGAGAATAGATGAACGGATTTAGATAAAAATTGGTATCAGAAGGTTTTTTGACTCGCTGATCACGAATCTGAAATCAGATTTGCAAAATTTATGATGACGAATTTTTTAAGCTCAAATTAGCGTGAGAATGGGAAGTTGAAGGGCTGGCATATGGGCAGCCTAAAGCCGCTTGTATTTTTTTATCAAAATATCTGGTTCGTATTAATACTCGTTGGATATTTTTATTCGGTTTAAAATAAAATCTATATCGTTAGCTGGTTATCCGCAAATCAAAACGTCGATTATATAATGAACCCACCTGTAGCTTTGCTATTTGTAGTTAAAGTTCGTATTAGGTATGCTAAAGTGGGTAGTGTTATAGCTCTGTATCATGCATATATATATATATATATACATACACACAACAAAACTATGTATAGATATATACCGAAATAAGTATTCCAATTAGCGTGTTATTAACTGATCCTGAGGGGACTTTCACAACTGTGTTTTATTCATTGAACTTTTTTTTTCTATTTTTTTTTGTTTTTTCTTCTTTTACTTTTTCTTTTCACTCATTCCTTTTTCTGATCTCTTACACTCTACTCTAACACTCGTGAAACCTATATCATATACTAGTTTTAATTCGAGAGAGTTATTGCGTAAGGTTACCGGTGATTATAAGATTGTGTAACTTGAAACCCATAACCCAAGATGTTGGCTGTATAGAAAATCTGTACAAAAGATATACTAACGATGTAGAAGAACGAAAATCGGTTATTTCATATAAAAAAAAAAAAAAAAAAAAAAAAAAAAAAAAAACAGCTTATTTTCTAAATTTTCTTAATTTTCTAAATTTTTTTTGCGATCTCTTATACACGTTTAACTAATTTTTTTTTTTCCAATTAATTGTTTGAAAAGATAACGTGTATTGCAAGGGTTGAATTTATTGTATAGGAATGGTTTTATGTACATAGAATCTATATATATACATATATATGTATATACGTGTCACAGGTGAGATAAATGTGGCCATTAAACGGATCTCTTGTTATACAAGAAGCGTCGTTGCAGTCGTGTATTCGTTGCATTGAGAAAAGTCGTAAAAATGTTTTTTTTTTTTTTTTCTTTTGGTTTTATTGTTAACTAAACTTTTTTGAGAAAGACAGTTGGTATTGCGAGATGAAAAAAAGAAGAAGAAGAAGATAGTTTGAACGAGTTTAAACTCTCCGATAGATAAATAAATTTTAGATCTAAAGAACCACGATTTAAAAAATAAAAAATAAAAAAATTTTTAAACGTTAAAAAAATAAAAAGAGGTTTGAACTTTTAGTTTTCATTTTTTTGTTTTTTTTACTTTGTTTTTTTTATCTTTTTTAAACGTTTACACAATTAGTTTGAATTGAGGGAATTTCTACTGCCTCTTGTTGTGAAGAAAAGTAAGAAGAAGAAGAAGAAGAAGAAGAAGATCGCGTATATTCCCCTCGAGGGAAATTAGATGTTGATGTTGATTAAATTAAATGAAATTAAATGAAATGAAATGAGATGAAATGAAATTATATTCTAACCAAGTCACGTGCATATTTGGATTTGAATTAAACTAGTTACTTACTTATACTTGGAACCACCAAAGTTTTCTCATCGATCTTATTTCTATATAAGAAAACAAGAGAGAGGAAGAAGAAGAAAAAAAAAACTAGAAGAAAAAACAAACAAAAAAAAGGATAAAATTATCAGAAAAATGAAATGGCTCGAATGAAACTCGTCACCAGCTATCTGTCATCAGTTTATTACTATAATTCATTAGAGAAAGAAAGAGAGAGAGAGAAAAAGAGAAAGAGAAAGAGAGAAAGAGAGAAGGGAGGAGCTCGTATATAACGTCAAATTAACCGACTACCTGCAGACAAAGTGAACCTCTCCAGATGTACATACGAACGCCATTCTAACTCCGAAAGCCTGTTGATCAAACCACTCCCCAGTACCTTCAACTACTCGCCTTGTATTTACCTTTTCAAATAATTAGTAGCTTCGTCGAATAGGTATAGAGAGAGAGAGAGAGATAATGGTATGAAAAAAGAGATGGATAAAACCTTTCATCAATTTCCGTATTAAACAAGGATCCATATATAGACACGAGATCGTTTTATTTCTATCTTCATTTAACTTCCCGCAATGAAAATTGAAAATTTTCAAAAAAAAAAGGAAGTTATTGGTTTCGTTCCGATTTTCGAAAATCGAGTTTTCATCAGATCGATGTTTTGGGGTCCTACGAAGCTATTCTGACTATTTTTGGATGGACGTCCGTATGTGTGTGTGTGTGTGTAAATAAATTTTTGCGGTACGATATCTTTAGAACGAATCGAACGATTGGAATAGTTCATATGCCGATCGAAAGCGTTTATCAAGACTTAAATCTGATTAGATTTTGGAGTCGATCGGTCGAGTAGTTTCAAAGTTATTTGAAAAATGAAAATTAAAAAACCATTTTTTTCATGTTTTTAACACATAACTCTTAAACTGTTCGCGCGATTAGACTCAAAACTTGATCAGACTTAGCTCTTGGATGGCCCTTTCGATCGCCGCAAGATTCATCAAAATCGAACCATTGGTTTAAAAGATATTGCACGACAAAATTTCTCTTTTTGTCGTACGATACTTTTGGAACGAATTAACCGATTTGAATGATTGTTGCGGCGATCGAAAGGGTTCATCAAGACTTAGATCTGATTAGATTTTGGAATCGATCGGTCGAGTAGTTTCAAAGTTATTCGAAGAATCGAAATTGAAGAAAAAAAGATTTGTATAGGGAAAACTAATTATACTTATAACCTTCTTTAATTTATTATAAACACAATAGTATCAATTAATTGTAACGTATTTAACACAGCGGGAAGTTTTAGAATTGGCCCACAGGTCAACCGGTTTTCTGATTTTTTTTTCAGCAATTAACAAACGGTAAAATTACCCGGAATTCTGCATAGTCGATTTAGAGAGTACTTCAAATCAAAGAATACCGAGTATTCAAAAATTCTGAAAGGCCAAAACTCCCAAACTTGAAATACATGCATGAAGCCTCGAGACTTTTGATTAAATTTTCAAATTCTTAGACTCTCGAAGTTTTGAATTTTCCAAGTTTTTACCCATATGCATTACGATCTTTCCCAATTTAAATATTCCGAACTTTAACGTTCTTAAAAATCCCGAACGTTCCCGATCCCGAAAGTTCGGAACTTTAACCTTGTCCTCTTTTTTTCAAAAGCGTAATAGAAATAAAAAAAAAAACAAAAACGGAACAGAAATTTTCAAACAATTAACAAAAGAAAAAAAATAATAATAAAATGGTAAATTCTAATCGGTTTTAATCATCTATATAAAAACCGTGAAATATCAACAGATATTTTTGACAATTTGTGTCTCGCTGCTTACTTTATACACATACTTTGATCTGAATAGACGATGAATTGAGTTTGACAGCCTAGACTTTATATACATATACATATTTTTTACGTTTTCTTACTAGTTTTTTTTTTGCTTTTTTTATTCTTCGAATGTCGAACAGCTGACTTTGACAGCTAGAGGTCCACGTGTGTTTACATAAGATACAACACACTGGTTTTTTTCAACTCCCATCTCGCTCACAGACATCATCAGAAAATCATACAATCCTGAGAGAGAGAGAGAGATAGAGAGCGAGAGAGAGAGAGACAGGAGGCAGAATCCAACTTCAATTAGCGAAGCTGATCCCTAACTAAATTCCAAAGGACTTAGTGCCCTGGGGATCGATCATTGATCACAGGTACGCCCAGGAATAATACATAGTCGAACATACATTACCGAACGTTCGCTACTGTTCCAAATTTCCGGTAAAATATATTCTAATTGTCGATCGACAATTTGGTACATGTGGTAATTAATTTTCACCTATATTGTAGATATCTATGTATAGATATAACTGGGTAATATCAAAAAACAAACCGTCAAATCATCAAAACCATTTGAAATTTTAACGACTGGTAACAATGCCGAGACGTCATAAGCTGGGATCAATTTTGATTTCTAATTTCTTGGTGTATACTGTCCACACATTTCAAAAATATATGTCGTGTGTAACTTATAGATATATATATATTAGACTGTTTCAAAAAAATCGACTATTATATTATTGACTATTATATACAAAAATATTGTTTCAAATGACCAAAAACAAAAATGCTGTCAAAGTTTGAGCTCTTAATATTAATATTAAGAGGTGCCTCATCGCGATTTTCTATTTCCCATCTAAATAACATGGGAAAATTTTTTTTAAACTTTGGAATTTTATAACTCGTTAATGCATTAGTGTACCGATAAGACCAGAACATATTTTTGTAGTAAATTGAACGCTCTATGAAAAATGTCTCTTGTTCTTTTTCGATAAATCTAGCTATTTCCAAGTTGGTGTATTGATTATTAATGATAATTAATCATGACTAACTTGGAAACAGTTGGATTCATCGAAAAATACCAAGAGACCTTTTTTGTAGAGGGTAAAATTTTGAACAAAAGTACTCATGCAGAATCTTTCTAAGTAGATTAATTTTCAAGATATAAAAATCGAAAAGTTCCACAAGATCATTTCCCACGTTATTTAGATGGGAAATAGAAAATCGCGATGAGGCACCTCTTAATATTAATATTATGAGCTCAAACTTTGACAACATTTTTTTTTTTCGTCATTTGGAACAATATTTTGTATATAATAGTCAATCATATAATAGTCGATTTTTTTGAAGCGGTGTAGTATATATATACACGGTCTACACACAATATAATTTACAGGGTTTAACACATAAAACCGATGATGAGAACCCAGCAATATAACAACAGAGAGATAAAAGCCAAACCGCCCCGGTAAAATTGTTCGTTCAATCGATCAACCTCCGTTAATCACTTTTTTTTCACCCCAATGTACAGTAACTCCACATACGTACATACATACATACTTCCATATATATATCTATATTGTGTATTTATATACTTATGTATTTATATATTATACATATACGTATGCGTTCCGTGTTCTATCCTCTTTCAAAAATTATTACTGTATACTCCGGGTATAACGTCAATTTAATGATATAGGTATATGTGAGGAATTCCATAACAACTAGGCCGATTGTTAACGGTTACCAGTTTTTATTTTTTTTATGCTGATTTTTTCCCAGGTTCACCAGGCTCAAAGTAATCCAGTGTAATATTTTCAAATTTTTATTCACAATGGTTTTGGAGTTGTAAACTTTCGAACACATGATTCGTTTTTGATTGCCACTGTTTATTAAAACGTCTATATCACTGCTTCCATTGTATAGATTTTCAATAAAAAAAAAAAAAATGTGATGTAATTGATCAGCAAGATACGTACTTTTTCAAAAATATATACGCTATGGCTTGGTCTTCACAGTGAATTCTTCATTAGAATTCTTGAAATACAATTTCCGGTATATATTCTCCGATTAAAAATGATGAAAAAATTCTCACAGATTTCTGCTTTCAAAATAAAAATTTTAAGCCATGTGTAATAGTTCCATGATCGCCTATAGCCAATGGAAATAAACAGTGCAAGACCATTGTGAATGAAAATGTGAAAAAATTATACTAGATTATTTTGAGCTTGGTAAACCTGAGAAAAAAATCAGCAGAAAAACCGAAAACTGGTGAAGATTGATAGTCGACCAAAGTTGGGATGGTATTCTCCATCAAACATAACCGATCTGTTTTTTTTTTTCAACGGTTTTATGCAAATTGGTTATGTTCGATATGTCGAAATGAAATTGAGGAACTGCCCCTCAAACAAATTTTTTGAAAATTTTTTTTGATTTATTTAAAGGTTTATTTATCTACTAGATGCAAATAAAACATTATTGAAAACTTCAAACCACCAGATCGAGCATTTAAAAATTCATAGCGATTTAGCAAAATATGTCAAAATTTTTGTATTTTTCTCTAGTTTTTGAAAAAAAATTGAAAACAAGAAAAAAAAAATAGGTTTTTTAGCAATGGTCTTTTTAGTACTTCAATACTAAGAAACTCACTCTTAAAGAGTAACAAAAATTCCAAGATAATGTTTTTCGTGAAGTACAATTCAAACTGAACAAGTTCACTTCAATTGATTTTTTTGATACGATCCACCGATTTTGAGATATATGCAGGTAAAGAAATAATTTTGTGAATAAACTCAAAACTTGAACTAGCCAGTGAAAAATCGAAAAAAATCATTATATCGACAAATCGTGAAATACGTGTCGATTTATTTTGAGTATAGAATAACATGTAAAAATTGCAAAATAATAAAAAAATGTGAGGGTTTAAAAATGTAAAATTCACGTGAAATGCCCCATATATATTTTATTTCAGTTTATCTTTCTCCCATACTAAAATTCAAGTTACTCTGAAATACAATTATGTTGATTGATATAAAGATCGATTGATGTTATGTACCGATATGATTAGTATTATTAATTAATTGGATACAGTGAGACAATATGGAAACGATCGTAATTAATTTTTCGAAATTTATCCAATGTCTTAAAAAAATAAAAATAAAAATAATAAAAAACTATACACCTACAGCCTTCATTATTACAATTATCGAGATCGAGGGGCGTGCATATAACCAAAGTAATAGTAGGCCATGTCAAGTCCCCGGGCAGACCCCCACCTGTTTATTAAACGTTACCTATCTACCTATATGTATATACCTGGTTTCAAGGTATAAATACTTAAACCAATTCTCTTTCTTTCTATTTTTTTTTTTTTTTTTTTTGATCAAGAAAATATAAAATTTCGGATATGATAAGAGTTCCGAATTTTAATATCACCGATTCGCAATTCTTGGAAAGAATATTTCACCGGAAGTCTGCATCATCATTTCCACAACAACAAAAAACTGCAATTAAAAAAACACCAGAGGTTCAAAATCCTGAAAGCTAAAGATCGGAAAGACCAAGACTTCGAAACTTGAAATTCTTGCATGGAGCTTCGTACTCTTCAATTAAATTTTCGGATCCTTGGACCTTCGGAGTCTTAGACTTTCGCAATTTTTAACTATCTCAATTTTGAATCTTTCAAAATCGTAATCGTAACTTTTCACGTTTCAAAAAATTCTATTGGGATATACATTAGGGTGCTTCGTTTTAGACGAGTTTTTTTTTTTGGTCCATTCACGGAATAATGTTCCAAACATATAAAAACAAATTCTCATCAAATATGAACTCTTAATTTTAATTCTTAGAACTCGCGAAATGAATTTGAAATTTTCCCATTTGATTAACACGTGAATTTTGATTTTTATTTTTCAATTATCTATAGCTTCGCAGAATTTTATGATATTTAATCGGCAATAGGTGGAAATGACGGAGGAATCTTTCCTCTTCAAAAGTGTATGTAGCCAATTTATGTTTTGTAACCGGCCTCGCCCGGTAAAACATCTTGAAGCCAATTTTCTCTCAAATTTGATGTTTTTTTTTAATTTTTCTCACAAACCACTAACTTTACAACAAAATTGTATGGGACTTTTTTTTATAGGAAATTCAATTTACTACAAAAAAAGTCATGTAAGCCATAACCGTAGAGCTAGTAGTTCTCGAGATAAATCCAATTAAGCATTTCAAAATTTGAAAAAATCGCTGTTCTATCTGAGATTTTAGTACTTTTGAATGGTTACAAAACATAAATTGGCTACGTACACTTTTAAAGAGGAAAGATTCCTCTGTCATTTCCACCTATTGCCGATTAAATATCATGAAATGCCACGAAGCTATAAATAATCGAAAAACAAAAATTAAAATTTACGTGTTAATCAAATGGGAAAATTTCAAATTCATTTCGCGAGTTCTTAGAATTAAAATCAAGAGCTCATATTTGGTGAGAATTTGTTTTTATATGTTTAGAACATTATTCCGTGGATGGACTAAAAAAAAAAAAACAAAAAAACTCGTCTAAAACGAAGCACCCTAATATACATATTATGTATCATACCGATCTCCTTCGAGAATATAAGAACGAAATTTTTTTTTTCATTTTTACTAACAATTAGAATAATATTTCGCTAATAAAAAAATTAAATAACCTAAACCTGAACCCCTATAGACCCAAAACAAAAACTTACCGATCACGTAGCTATAACCGTCTAAAGTTAGAACGCACTTTCTAGTAGCTTGCGTATTAGCTGTAGGGGTTGTTGGTTGGTTCGGTATTCTCCTTGATATCATTTTTCCTGAATTACCAATCCCGGTATGAGATCCTGGAGTAACGTTACTGCCACGACCGTTACTGCCTCCACCTCTTCCTCCTCCTCCAGGATCAGAATTACACTTTTGTACCGGATCTTTGCTTTGACGAGACATATCCTAATATCCTCGCTTATCGTATATTGATAAATCTTTTAAGTATATACGATGCAGGATAAAATTTTGATTAAAATTATCGTAATATCCGTATAGTAATTCATCTGTTAATTTTATTATAAATTTCCCCATTTCGATATCCAACTACTAATCCTCATCTTACTCCACTTTTTCTTCCTTCTTCTTCATCTTCTTCAACTTCTACATCTTTTTTACCTCCTTGCATACCGCCGGTCGTCATTCTCGATATCATATCCTTACATACACACTTTTTCTACATTTTTATACGAAACAAAAAAATTTTTTTTTCTAATCAAAAATTGTGTATTACGACGTTTATAATTAATATTATCATCAAAATTTCGATCATTATTTAATCGATAAATATATATCTGATGATATTAATTGACGAATATTATTTAACCAACGATATTTCAATATCATTATATTATTAATTCACTTAGTCTGTATAAATACTTTGTACAAAGATGTTATAGTGAAGTATAAACATATCGATAAGAACAAACAGATTATGAATACAGTAGCGTGATACATGTTACAGGGATAATTATAACTATTTTTATTATTATTCATTGATTATTGAAAATTATCACCAACGATTTATAAACACACTTCAAAAAGTCAAAAAGTCAGAAAATTTCTTCATGTATTAATGTTCGACATTATGTTGGAATTATATGAATCGATAATCAATGTAACGGTAAACGAAGTGAATTAGTATTATTTTCTTTTCTTTTCTTTCTTTTTTTTTTTTTATTTTTTGTTTTACTGTAAACCGATCACAGGTCTTTGTACGACTAAACCGTCCGCGAACGAACTCACTAAAACTTGTACACCAACGATCGAACGAATACTAATACTAATACGAATACACATCGTGAGTATGTGGTAGGGTAAGCTGCTTACTTGCACCTTACCTTAGCACCAACGAAACTTCAAGTAAGAAATGTCATAGACGAGATAAAGTAAATCCACTTTTCTACGTTTCGTCTATAAGACGAAAAAATAAACCGAAAAAGTTTACTCAGAGTTAGACGTAGAATTTAATTTTTAAATGCGGAGATTTTTTCACTTGTAAATTATTTCCTAAGAGGTCTAAAGTCGAAATCGACTTTTGCATTAATTTCTACGAAATGTACAGTCGCAATTTGAATTTTTTTTTTTTTTTTTATCTTGTTATCCCTTATCTTTCTACTTTTGTTATATGGTAAAGTCTGTCATTGACAACGTGTCTCCGAACATCGCACATGTAGATTTAAATCAAAAATCGGAATGAAAAGAAAAACTAAAAAAAAAATTACTTAAGTAATTCACGAAGATTCGTTCACCGGATTTCACCTCAGAGCACAAAGTTCAGGGATTAGATAAAAAGATTGAAAATAAATCGAAATCGGTTATAATATTTGCAAATGCGAAAAAAAAAAGAAAAAAAATCGTGAGCTTTTTTGATTTTTTTTCTTTTATTAAGTAAGATCAGTTTCTTTTTTCAAAACACTTGGGATAAATTTTTTCTTATTTTTTCTTCTTATCTGATAGTCCAACTACCGCAGGATTATCGCGGAAGTCACGATTATCGATAAACATCCCTGAATACGATCCCGAATACTATAATATATGTATAGTACGCGTGTTACCCGGTCAACGGAGGCGATACGACTGACTGTCAGACTTTACTCCCACGACGCGACCGCGCTCTGAACTGTACAACCCTTCTTTCCCCTCGGCTGCTCCCGTTACCCTTAGATTTTCTCGGTATAACCCCGTGTCCGTGAATCTAGTCAGGGTTGATGAGGGAGCCGATTTTTTGGGTTCTTCTATTTTTTATTTTTGTCAAAAATATTGATGTAAAAAAAATTTTCGTTTTTTTTTTTATGTTTTTTTGTTTTCTTTTTTCATATATATATTCATTATATTTTTACCAAAGATTCTATTCATTTGATTCATCAGCTATTAGACAAATAGAGATAAATAGAATTTCTTTGTAATAATTTTTTTTTTTGTCTTCTCTCTTTTTCTAAAAAAATATGTAGGTTTTGTAAAAGAATTTGGGAAACCATTTTCGTTCACAGTTTCTCTTTCGCTCTTTTTTCTAGGTTTTTGTGTATACATATGTGATATATGAAAAATGTACCTCGTATACATTATCACGAAACTATATGTATTATTATACATACGTGTGTATGTATGTATGTATGTATATGTACGTGAGGAAGAAAAATGCGAGCGGAAAAAAAGAAGACGAAAATAAAAAACATAAAATGAAATAAGATACAAAAAACAAAATTATAGATAAAAACATAATTTTATTCTTTTTCACACAATATAGGTATTTATATATATATATATATATATATATATATATATATATATATATATATATATATATATATATATATATATATATATATATATATATATATATATATATATATAAAAATAAAAATCTGCAATTTATGTATTTGTAGAAAGGTACGACACGATGTATTATATCAACGATTCCGTTTTTTTTTTTTTTTTTTCTTTTTCATTTATTTTTCTTTTGTTTCCTTCTACATCCGAAAGAAAATTCTTGCCAGAGTTTCTTTTTAGTTTTGTTTTGTTTTTTCTTTCTTTTTTTTTCTCTCATTTTCTTAATTTTTTTTTTGCTTTTTTTCTCAGTTCACACAGATGAAAAGAACGAATGAAAGATTTCTCGAAGGAAATAGCGACGATGACTCGACGAACGTTTGAATAAAATACATTCATGAATGATAGTGTGCTTATATGAAAAAAAAAATAATCCAAAAAAAAGAAATATATATATGTGTATATATATGTATATATTATACAAAGAAAATCGGCGAATTAGTCATATACCTATACTGTATGCATATGCATATATATATATTGGTATGTATATATGTACATACGTTAATATTTGGTGGCATAACCTATATGCCTAAAATATAGTCGTAAATTACGTAATGTGAAACTTGAAATATGAAACGATCGCACATAGGGAGGGGGGCGGTATATGATGGCGCAGTGCGTGGAATCGAAGTATAAAACAGCTATATCAATTTTTAAGATCCGTATATTAAAGCCAATAAAATTTAACGAATACCTAATACATTCGAAGTACCTACAGAAAAACCAAAAAAAAATTAAAAAAAAAAATTAAGAGAAAAAAAAGGTTATTTTTTTTTTTATTTTTTTTTTTTTGGTTTTTCTAATAATTAGTCGAGTTACTTTACTTGCGCTTACTTTGTTAGATATACATATACATATGTATATTACTACATATACAACATATGTGCATATACTCACGAGAACTTACTTATGCGCGCCTATATATAATTTTGTCCTGTTTTCACGCCTCGCCTCGTAAAACGTGTGTATAAACGTACATATATATATATATAATATACATACGTTCGTATACGTATGACGTAAGGTTTCTGATCGATAATTAAGTCCCCCAGTTGCAGTAAATGTTCCTCTATATATATACACATACATGTATACGTCTATAGTATACCTAACTATATAACCGGCAATACAACGTCCCACTATGACCAGGAGGTGGTCAATTATACAGTATACGTATGTGTATAGTAAAGCAGCCTATACGTCTTCCAATTAGCCGGCAAACAATAATCATTTTTTTTTTTTGTTTCTTAAGTTTTTTTCTTTTTTTCTTGGTCTGCATCAAGTTAAAAATTTTTTTATTTTTATTTTAATTTTTTTCGAAGTGAATACTTCTTTTACGACAACGGATAGACATTACGGTCGAGTAAGCGTTAAATCGGCGTTATGGTAACGTAAGCGTCGAATCGGACAAAAGAATGGAAGAATGGAAGAAAATAGATGTTACGGTCGCATATATATCTTAACTAACTTACCTAAAATCTCAAGTCTTGGGTCTTAAGTCTTAAGTGTCAAGTATCAACTCTTAAGTCTTAAATCTTAAGTTTTAAGTTTTAAGTCTTAAGTTTTAAGTCTTAAGTTTTAAGTCTTAAGTTTTAAGTCTTAAGTTTTAAGTCTTAAGTTTTAAGTCTTAAGTTTTAAGTCTTAAGTTTTAAGTCTTAAGTTTTAAGTCTTAAGTTTTAAGTCTTAAGTTTTAAGTCTTAAGTTTTAAGTCTTAAGTTTTAGGTCTTAAGTTTTCAGTCTTAAGTTTTAAGTTTCAAGTCTTAGGTCTTAAGTCTTAAGTCTTAGGTCTTAGGTCTTGAGTCTTAGATCTTATGACTCAAGACTTAAGACTCAAACACAAGTATTCACTTCAGACGTAATATGTACCCATTCACACATACTTCTTTTTGTGTTTTATCACAGTTTAATCTCGCGCTATAGAAGAATGAATAATGAATAGAGAAAAAAGAAATAGAGAAAAAACCCCCGAGATCAATATATAACAATGTTGTGTTTTTTAGCGGGTAAAATATTTGTCTAAAAATAAAAAAATTCAAAGAATTATAAATTATATCTAGGTATAATTAGCGCTAGCATTAAACCCGCGATGAGATTAGTACCCGCGAGTAAATTCATTAGTTATATAGATTGCTTCTAGTCGCGTACAGAGCGAGAGAGGAGGCTCCGTAATACTAATTGTAAGTGAAAAGCGAAGTTTGGTGTATACGCTCACTTTTATAATGTATAATATGTATATACCTATACATAATATGCAAATGTAAATACTGAATTATATAAAATATTATTATCCATGTAGGGTATATCTAATAATATATAGGGGATTTCCCGAGGTTTTTTACAATATGAAATGATGTTATACCGCGATGTTGAAAAGAGAGAAAAAAAAAAAAAAGACAAACAAGTTATAAAAATTGAATATTATAGTACGTTATAATCACATTCTTTTTTCTTTTTCTCCTTCCTTATACAGGCTTATCCCATAAATCGGATGTAGCCATCGATTTTTTTTTTTTTTTTAATTTGTTTAAAAAGTTTTAATGTTCCGTTGTCCGATTATTACATGTACATACATACATACATCTGTTATCATTTATTCTATCGTATACTTTTACGGGAAAAGTCCACGTTCGGATAATTTTATAACTAACTATACAGATATAGACCCTGTTTACAGACTCTTTATCTTTTATTATTAAAGTGCATATGGCAATTTAATAATCATTTACTTTTCTTTATCTCTAACTCGGTCCTTTATACACTCTGTAATTATATAAAAAAAAATGTACACCTAGGTATATGTATGTACATTTGGTGAGGTTAATTCTGGGCCACCTACAGTTGGACAACTTCCGAAACAGCCAATCAGAGCTCTGGACTACAGCGATTCTTACGCGCTGATTGGCTGCTTCTTAAATTGTCCAAATAGGTGACTAAGAATCAACATCGGAAACAACGAGGTAGATTCTGATCCCTGCGAAATAGCCGATTTTCAAGACAGCCAATCGTCTCGTAAGAATCTCTCTAATCCAGAGCACTGATTGGCTGTTTCGGGAGTTGTCCAAATCGCAGGGATCAGAATCAACCTCGTTCATGGGTGTATACATGCGTTTATTAACAATCTTTAAAAGCAATATTTGCAAAAAATTTATCCATAAGTTTCTAAATTCCCTGTACCTTTATGGCTTTTGTTTTTATTCTTATTATCTAGATAAACCTTGTTTGAGGTTTTCTTCTTTCATTTATTTTTTTTTTTTTTTTCTTTTTCCTCTTTTTTTCTGTAGCTTTGGCCTTTGAGCAGAAGGGTAAATAAACTCCGAATGAATAGTGGATAGTAGTTATATATCTTTATACAGATATAGATATATAATATGGATCGATAATACTGTATATGTATCTATATAAGTTATAAAGGTGTGATATTCTTGTTTTAAGTTAAAAACTGAAGTTATGGTAGGTATATGTCGTATTGTAAAAATAAAAGTAGAAATATGTGTCTGTATAGCTATTTAGAATTACTATTCGAAGCCAGTGTAAGTACTATGTAGGTTTACGGTGCCCTCGACGGTGCCTTAACACCCGCGTATAGAATGTGAAAAGCTGAGAGTTTACTTTTATTTTTTTTTTTATCATTTTTTTTTTTTTTTCTTTTATTTATGCCAAACGAATAAATATAGACTCTGGAAATATACGTTCACGGTGCAAATGAACCGTGAAAACTATGAAAAACGTCTCGGCTGAAGATTTTTCTTTTTTTCTTTTTTTTTTTTTTCTTATTCGAAGGAAGTCAGAAAGCGAGGAAGAAGATAGACAGAAAATTTGAAAAGAAGAAGAAGAAGAAGAAGAAGAAGAAAAAAATATTGAAAAAAGAAAAAGAAGTAAAATACTTTGAAGAAAAGTTTTCTCGTCGCAAACTCAGCGAGACTGATATAGATATGAGAAAAGTGGGAAATATAAGAGGTAAAAAAAAAAAAAAATAGAAAAAAAATATTGAAAATAGTAACCGCGCGTACGTATAATTTACGCGGCGAACTTGTTTATACCTACGTACGTATGATAATACCAAGATCCCAAAAAACCTCGAGTACCAAAGTATAGTCAGCGTTCAAACGTTCAAATATTTATAGAATTTAAAATAGCGATTGACTTTGATGTCTATGAACATGTTTAAGCGCTTTGAGCCATATCGACGTGTGTATGTATATATATGTATGTATGTATTATACCTATATACCTTATACAAATTTTTTGATTTTTTGTTTTTATACATTTTTTTTCTCTTTATTTTGTTTCTTGTTCTCTTCTTCTTCGTCGTCTTCTTCATTTTCATCTTGTTCTTCTTTTGTGGTTTTTTTTTTTTCTTACCGCTAGTTAATTTTCTTTAAAATTTCTAACAAAAAGCAAAAAACAAAAGAATAAAATAAATAAAGAGCTTATAAGAGCGGGGGGGGGGGGGGGGGGGCAAAACGGGGTACTTAGGGAAATACTTAGTTTTTGAGGAGTCAAATATGCTAAATCGTTTTTTTTTTTTTTTTTTTTTCAATTGTAACCAAAGAAAATAAAAATGATTTTCAGATGTCAGGGAAAAACAAATTTTTTGAAAATTTTTGAAAATTCCAAATAATGTTCAATAATGTTTACAGAAGTCATTTTTGACTATTTAAAAAAACATTTTGAAAAACAAAATTTTTTTGTATAAAATTTTAAGGGTACCCCATTTTGCCCCCTCCCCCCCTTCCCTATATATGTAAGTTATATTATCATGGCTTCGTTTATCACAATACACGTGTTCTACTCTTTCATTTTTCTTTTCTTTTATTCCGTGTCCAAAGGATAGGAGGATCAAAATTTCAAACTCTGTTTCTCTCCTTCTCGTTTATCTTGAGATAGACAAAAGGAGATTTGGAAAACGCGTATGCATGTGTAACCTCTCGCGGATTAGACTTTTATATATACCTTCTCTGCGCCTTTTCCTTGATATTTATTACCCTGACAAGGGTTCTGGCTCATGTTCAACTGTTTTTTTATTCCTTTTTTCTTTCTTTTTTTTTTTTTACTAGATATATTTCAAATAACTTCAAATCCTTTTTTTTCTCCTATATTGCAGTGGTCTCAAATAATCTTAAACAAAAGTACAAAAAATACGAAAAAAAAATTATTTGAAATCAATGATTCGAAATTAGAATTCGATTGATTTCAATTGAAACCAATAAATTATTTTTTCTTTATAAATATATTATATATTATGATGTGTTACTGCAGGTATAAGGTAAAATTGTCATTGCACTTTAGTACATATACATATATTTATGTGTCTATGTACATACTTACGTACTACCTACATATAAAATTTGTATGAAAGAAAAACTATAACGAAGTTTTGTCACGAGACAACCTGGGGTGATCGATGCCCCACCCAGTTTACCATGTTTCGTCTTTATATTATTATTCAGGAAACGTCAGGATGGAGGGAGATAGAGATAGAGAAAGAGAGAGAAAGAAAATACCTTATATTATATATGTACTTACGTCGCACGTTTGTGAAATATGATTTACTATACAGGAGCAATTATTCCGGGCATACGTTACAGAATTGATAATTAATCACTATAATACATATAATCGCTCAAAGATCTAATAATAATAATAAATTATTATTATTATTTTGTTTGAATCTTCAATTACAATTAATTATCATGTATAAAAAAAAAATTCTGTTTCGACGGTATATTTAAAATAAAATAAAAAAAAGCACATATGGGGCGTTCCATGTCACTTCAGCCAGTAAAAAAAAATGAAAATTCCACATTCTTCAATCGAATATTAATTAAAAAAAAAAAATAGCTGTTACTTCACGGTGTTTCGGAATCCCATAATATAAAAAATACCGAAAATTCGTTTTTCGTATTCACAATTCGGGAAAATTTTAAAAAATAAAATAACGAGTGTCTTTCCTTGAGAAAAAAAATATTTTTGCATATTTTGCCTTGAAACAGACGTTCGATTTGCTCGATAAAATCTAAATTAATTTTTCTTCTGGAAGGTCATAAAAAGACGCACATTTTCGTTTTTTACAAATGTAAATACGTCAAATCCTGCTAAAGATACAGCCATTTGAATGGAAAAATGTAAAAAAAAAAAAATGGTAATCAACGAGAAAAACGTCAGAAAATTTTTTTAAAAATTTCGACACTCGGTGAATATTTTTCAATAAAGTAACTCGATTTTTCAAAATTATTTGTGGATATTTTTTTTTTTTACTGGCTGAAGTGACATGGAACACCCCATATGAGAAAGACCGCCAATTAAGGACGTCGGATCCGGCCTCACCCTCTCGGATTTTTTTGTAACTTTACCAGCTGAAAGTTGGCGTCGAACAAGGAGTCCTAAATTTTTTTGAGATTGGGAATTATTACTATTTTTTAAATCTCTTAACTCTTCCGTTACGGAGATATCTATATTTTTTTACACGAAACTTTTATTAACGACCATAGACTATATTGTTCGCAGTTAGACGAGCGAACGTTCGTATTTTCACATCCGTCTACATTCTACATGCTTTCGTAGGCTTAAGAAAAGAAGGTACGCCTCTCTATGTTATTCATATAATTATACGCGGGAACTCTGAGTGACAAAGACGACGATGACTTAACGGGCACGGAGACGAGGAAAAAGATTCGTGATTAAACTGAGCATTTCTATAAATCGGAATTATATATCTCAGCTTTCCGTGCACCGATTGGATAAAAATTAGTCTTAAATGAAAAGCTATTTGAACCCATATTTTAAAATAAATATTTCAATCTCGTGTATAACTCGAGTGAGGTATAAAATAAGGGTAATACAATCACCGTATAGCCCATAGGGCTCTCGTGCGGGTAGTATAGAGACACGGTCGAGTCTCGCGCTGTGCGTTAAAAATTCTTTTTATAATATACTTGGCGCGGGATTCTACCAAGTCTCTTGATATTTTCGATTTAGATTTAAAAAATGAATAAAAAAAAAAAATACTAAAAGTATATCTGACTCGGATGAAATAATTCTTGATTAAAAAAAAAAAGATCCTAACGACAACAATTATTATTATTATTATTCGAAGGAGGAAAAGAAAGAAAAATGTTTGACCGTGGTCGAAGACAAAAAAAAAAAACAAAATAAATAAAAAGAAAATGCTGAGATACATTAGGGTGCTTCGTTTTAGACGAGTGTTTTTGTTTTTTTTTTTTTGGTCCATTCACGGGATAACGTTCTAAACATATAAAAACAAATTCTCAACAAATATGAGCTCTTAATTTTAATTCTAAGAACTCGCGAAATGAATTTTGAAATATTCCCATTTGATTAACACGTGAATTTTAATTCTTTTTTTTCAATTATCTATAGCTTCGCAGCATTTCATGATATTTGATCGGCAATAGGTGGGAATGACAGAGGGATCTTTCCTCTTCAAAAGTGTATGTAGCCAATTTATGTTTTGTAACCGGCCTCGCCCGGTAAAACATCTTGAAGCCAATTTTCTCTCAAATTTCATGGTTTTTTAAAAATTTTCTCGTAAACCACTATTTTTACAACAAAATTGTATGAGACTTTTTTATAGAAAATTCAATATACTACAAAAGAAGTTATGTAATCCATAACCGTAGAGCTAGTAGTTTTCGAGATAAATCCAATTAAGCATTTCAAAATTTGAAAAATCGCTGTTCTATCCGAGATTTTAGTACTTTTTAATGGTTACAAAACATAAATTGGCTACGTACACTTTTAAAGAGGAAAGATTCCTTTGTCATATCCATCTAATGCCGATTAAATATCATGAAATGCCACGAAGCTGTAGATAATTGAAAAAAAAATATTAAAATTTACGTGTTAATCAAATGGGAAAATTTCAAAATTCATTTCGCGAGTTCTTAGAATTAAAATTAAGAGCTCATATTTGGTGAGAATTTGTTTTTATATGTTTGGAACATCATTCCGTGAATGAACTAAAAAAAAAACTCGTCTAAAACGAAGCACCCTAACGACACATATATTTATATCTATGTATATCGTTAAACGAGAGTTAAAACTTCCCTTTTCTTGAAGCTGGTAACGATTTAAATATATAAGAATGTTATTATATACATACATATATACATGAATATACATATATTATATATATATATATATATATATATATATATATATATATATATATATATATATATATATATATATATATATATATATATGTATATATACATAATTATCCAGCAAACTTCGACCGCTAATTAACTAACGAATGTAATTTGTCAACGGTGTCGTAACGTGCGTCGTCCGTCCATGATCCGTTTCGAACTTTACCTCTAGTATAAGTAGGATACTGTATATGTATAGTATAGGATACTTATATACCTATACAATACCTATATACATATATATACATAGAGCTTTCAACATGCGTCTAACGTGATGTAGTATAGAAGAGTAAAGTAATATAGCTGCTGCGTAGGCACGTTACGCGATATAGGTATGCGTAACATAATAAATGATAAAATAAAAGAAAATTATTTTTAAATAGAACGTCATATATACATTTTTTTTTTCAATTCAAAATATATAGATATATGGATGGCGTTATACCCTACACATATATGTAAATAGATTTTTTGAAATAAGCAAATATCTATATTTCAATATTTTTTTTTTTTCTCTATGTTCAGGTCAGATAATTATAGATTCTCATATATTTTGCATATATTTGACGAAAAAGAACTAAGAATATATATATATATATGTATAGGGCATTCGAGCTATAACCGAGCGCGGGCCATTATACCTCGACATTTTTTTTTTTTTTTGTGACGTCGATTTTTTGTTTTTTTCAGGTACTTTTTGACAAAAAAAAAAAATACATACATATTTCTCTACATACGTATTTTTGGAGTATAGTTTTAAGTTACAATTGCGAAAAAGAAACCCTCACTATGACCTTTTTTGCATATGAAAATTTTTTACTCTCACAGTTTCGTATAAATAGAAAAAATCGAAAAATGATTCCTCCATAATGAGTATAGCCATAAAAAGATGCGGTGTTTAATGTAGTTTTTAATGAATTTATTTGAAAAAAAATCGGATACAATCTAGGCTAAAATAAATTTTTTTCGACTTTGAAAGGATATAAACCGGATGTGGATCACAAATAATTCTTTTTTCTATCAAAAAGTACCCGAAATAGAATCGGCGTCACAAAAAAAAAAAAAAAAAATGCCCAGTTGACAACGGCCCGCACTCGGTTATAACTGGAATGCCCCATATAAATATATATAAAATAAATTGAAAAAATATCATATAACGAATAAAGTTTGAAAAAAAATTGTACAATTTTGTCAATTTTTTTTTCTCCTAATTCTAATTATAAAACACTGTATAAAAAAAAAAAAAAAAAAAAAAGAAAGAAAAAAACGGAGAATAAAAGCCTTACTTTTTTCAACATTCCACGAATTCATATAGTAGGTATTTTCCTTTAATTTTTAACAAGGGGGGTAAGGTACACATTACACCTATATACATATACATATATAATATACATATATACATAGATATATACACGAATAAAAATTTATACCTAAGCGCGTTCATTAGATTCGCTGATAAACCATTAGCCTGATTTAATAAATTCATAGAGAGAGGGAGAGTGAGGAAGGTAAAGAGCACTTTGTTGTTCGGGACTATACAACAAGTAAGTATGATATGTATACCTACCCACTACTACGTTGTTTGATATACCTATATATAAAATTGAAATATTCATGAACAAAAAGAAGAAAAAAAAAAGAAAAAAGAACAATTATAATAAAATAATTATCACAAGCACAAGCCTTATCTTGCGCATATTCCTACATTTTGGAAAATGAAACCATGGCTATAACAATCTGATAAAGGGTGGAAAAAAAATATTACGAACAAGCTTTCTACTCGTAGCAAAGTATTTTATTCATTATTATTATTTATTATTATTATTATTATTATTACACATCACTGGATGACGTGTCAAAAAAGTGATTATTATCTTAAACACCGATGTATAGTGAATGATTAAAAAAAAATATAGATAAAAAATTAAAATAATAATAATAATAAAATGAATTTTACTCTTCATCAAACGCGGAAAGCTTTGTTATACGATTAGATTACGTAATGGTTTTCATTGATCCATAATTGGTTCTAGCATAGATTCTACATCAGGTTTAAATTTAGTATCTTGTGGTTATTTTTTTTACATTTTGTTTTCTGTGTATTAAAAAAAAAAAAAAAAAATTAAAAAAACAGAAAACGTTTTAAAAATCGAGTAAGCATCGTTGCACTAAAACCAAAATTTCAATTTGTACCTATCAAGGTGTATACTATAAGATATAGATTTACATCTATATATTTATATCTTTTCCACTTATTTTGGTAGGTCATTTACGTAATATTTTTTATTCGTCGTTTCTTTGATGTCAGTGTAATATTAAGGACGTCTGGGTACGTTTTAAATATCCGCTCTTTCTCCCTCTCTTTCGTTTTCCCGTGTAACCAGCAAAAAAAAAAAAAACGATGAGATACTGAATATAGTATTTTTTTTTTCTCTTGGACTGGTAAATATTTATTTTTCAATCAAACGAAGGCTCTTCGGATCTCGTTGAAAGAAAGAAAAAAAAAAAAAAAACAAAAAAAAAATTAAAAAAAAAAAAAAGAATCATACAAAAATAAATAAAATAAAACCGAATAAGATGATGAAGATGAAGAAGAAATAAAAGTTCCTTCGGACTCTCTTCAATGCTCTATACATCGCAAACCCGAATTAAAAAAAAAAAAAAAAAAAGAAAAAAGAAAGAAAAATTAACTAAAATAAAAATAAAAATAATTATTCCACGAAATAAAGATTTTTCTTTGCCCCAAGTGTAGTAAAATTGTCCTTTTCTTCCCTCCCCTCCCCCCTCGCCTGGTTTTTTCGTACAAATACCTAAATCCAATTTCTTAGTCAATTTTTGGCAAAACTTTTTAGTCGAGTTTTCTTCAAATATTAACTATGTGAGGTGGTAGTAACCCACCGTAACCTAACTGCCTATACCTACCTACCTAACCAGCGAAGACTGAAAACTTTACACGAAGACTTGACTTGACTTGACTTGACTTGACTTTAGGGTGTAAAAAGTATATATAAGGTGAGAAAAAAAAAAAAAAAAAAAACGTTCTTCAAATTTAACACGAAACTTTAGCTGTCTACTTGGTTTAGTTAAATAAAGTTTGCTCGAGTTGAGTTTACTCGAAAATGACTACTATAACGTAAAGGTAAGGATATAATAATACTTTAATCTTATTCTTTGTGATTATTCTTCTCTAAGGACGTCCTAAAAATGATCAATTCTTAAGATTATGTAAATTCAGTGATTTTGAAAAATATAGTCGAAATGAAAAAAAAAAAACACAAGAGATAGATAGATAGATATATGGCAATAAAATATAGTAATGAGAAACGTGCGAAGAAACAGACATTAATATCGTCAATTTTTACCACCTAAAAGTAGGCTTTCAGAAATTTACGACTTGCGATTTTATGATACTCGGAAATATCGTACTTTATGCTATCACGATCAGGCAAGAGCAATATGTACGGGCGCATCTAGCTTGGTATACAATTTTTGACCTAAAAATTTTTGGAATTCCGCTTAAAATTTAACGACATATGTATAGATGCAGTGTATAGGTATAATCACAACGATGAGTAGATACACGTATGTACAATTTCCTTCCCGGAAAACGACGTGATTTATACGACATCGCAATATTATATCAATTTTTATTCTCTTTTTTTACAATAAAAAGAAAAAAAATGTGTATTTTTGATTGTTTAAAGTTAGCCAAAGAGAAGAGAAGATAAAAAAAAAAAAAAACAAATAAAATGAAATGAAATCAAGAAATAAAAATAAAAATAAAAATTGTTACACGTTTCCGTTTCTTTTTATTTATCTGTTTTTATTATTTATTTTATTTTTTGCACCATCTAGCTTGCAATTATTCGCACAGCAGAGATTGATGTACCATAATTTGAACTCGTCAATTTCCATAATGGCGTCATCATCGTCGTCGTCGTCGTTGCCATAGCTTACCTATACCTATATAGCTATACTGAATCTACAAAGGTAATCCAATCTGATGAACGTAGAGTTTGTTAAAAGCTTCAAACATTTATAAACTCTCTGACACTGTAGGCTTTCCATGAATTCAATTATTACTGATATTATCAACCGCAATCGATCCTACTCCTTTCTCCACCTCCTCATATTATCTACCTATATACATAATATAATATCTGTTATCTAGATTGTTGTGTCATCGCGATTTATAATTATATACCATCTTTCAATCATTTTCAGATGTCGCTTTTGTTACCTAATCAAAAACGATAGAAAAATTAAAAAAAAAAAAAAAAATCAGGAAACCGGTTGACCTGTGGGCTAACCCGAAAACTTCCCGCTGTGTTAAATACGTTACAATTAATTGATACTATTGTGTTTATAATAAATTAAAGAAGGTTATAAGTATAATTAGTTTTCCCTATACAAATCTTTTTTTCTTCAATTTCTATTCTTCGAATAACTTTGAAACTACTCGACCGATCGATTCCAAAATCTAATCAGATCTAAGTCTTGATGAACCCTTTCGATCGCCGCAAGAATCATTTAAATCAGTTAATTCGTTCCAAAAGTATCGTACGACAAAAAGAGAAATTTTTGTCGTGTAATATCTTTTAAACCAATCGTTCGATTTTGATGAATCTTACGGCGATCGTAAGGGCTATCCAAGAACTAAGTCTGATCAAGTTTTGAGACTAATCGCACGAACAGTTTAGGAGTCATGCGCTAAAAACATGAAAAAAAATTGTTTTCTAATTTTTATTTCTCAAATAACTTTGAAACTACTCGACCGATCGATTCCAAAATCTAATCAGATTTAAGTCTTGATGAACCCTTTCGATCGCCGCAACAATCATTCAAATCGGTTAATTCGTTCCAAAGGTATCGTACGACAAAAAGAGAAATTTTTGTCGTGCGATATCTTTTAAACCAATCGTTCGATTTTGATTAATCTTACGGCGATCGTAAGGGCTATCCAAGAGCTAAGTCTGATCAAGTTTTGAGACTAATAGCACGGACAGCTTAAGAGTTATGCGCTAAAAACTTGAAAAAAAATTGTTTCTTAATTTTTATTTGTCAAATAACTTTGAAACTACTCGACCGATCGACTCCAAAATCTAATCAGATCTAAGTCTTGATAAACCCTTTCAATCGCCATAAGAAATATTCCAATCGGTCGATTCCTTCTAAAGATATCGTACGACAAAAATTTGTTTACACACACACACACACACACATACGGACGTCCATCCAAAAATAGTCAGAATAGCTTCTTAGGACCCCAAAACGTCGAGATCTGATGAAAACTCGATTTTCGAAAATCGGATCGAAACTAATAACTTCCCGTTTTTATGAAAATGTTCAATTTTCATTGCGAGAAGTTAATAAAAATAAAAATACAAGAAATTATAAAAAATAATTATCATCGTGACTCTACCACTCTCTTTTAGGAAGGCTAATCCTAATTAGATAAGCAAGATAAAGAACTAAAAACTATAAAATATAAAGAAAAGAAATATAATAATAAAGATATAATTTTGCTGTATAATTATGATCGTTTTACTAGTTCAAGATAATTTGATCAGCATTCGAGGCTTTGATGAAATTATAGTCTTTCGTAACCTATGATTTCGTCTTCGAAAGTTGACCGAAAAGTATGAACTTGACAGTACTAATTTGAAATGATGTAAAAAAAGCATCATCATAGCGCAATATGAAGAATAGTTTCCACTTTTTTTCTTCTGAATGTTCAACAACAAAAAATTAGAATAAATTGTTTGAAAATTTTGTTTTCAATTAGGATCTCCAAAATTTTCGTTGTCGATGTTTTTTTCAACATTCTTTCAACTTTGTTCCGTTTGTTTAAAACTCTTTCGACAACTCTTGGTTCGCAGTGGATCTTTCAAAGCCAAAATCATAAGCTTCGAAGGTCTATTTACTCGAATGCTGATCAAACTTGAATTCCTAAAATAATAATCGCAATTAGATAATCAAATTACATTTTCAACTGTTCAAGTACTTGTTAAAGAAATCGAACAAATCTACTAGAAATGATTTGAAATGAAAAATCGATATCTTAACGTTTGTTTATAATTTTTGGTAATTTTTTTTGTAATCGCTTTTTAGAGACGTTCTCAAATCACAAATATAATAATCATACAAATATCCAATGTCCTGACTATCCCCTGATTTTTTAAGATCCGGACAGTCAAAATTACGAATTTATTTCAGACGATTTTGAATTTTCAGAAACGTCAAAGTTCAGGATATTAAAATTCCGAAAATCTATAAATAAAGGGCACGATGTTCTATGCGTCGGATTTTTGAATTTCCAATGTTTTTCGATTCAAAGTTTTGTAAATAAATTATACTATAACAGAATACTTTTTCCAAAAACCGGGACTCGGTATACCTAATATTGAAATTCGAAATATTTACCGTTCGCATATTTTTATATAAAAATTTTTAATTATCACCCCCAATAAAAATAATAATAATTTCATCATTAATTACATATCGTCACATATTAACATTTTGTTTTTACCTACTATTCAGAAATAACCGACACTAAACTTCGGCAACGCCGTTCTCTACAGCTCTCTGCCCTATCAGGAACCGCTAAGTACGCTTTTACCCTCTCGTCGTGTTTCTTGCCCACAGCCGATTACCAAAATACAGAGTTCTACATTACTTCGGTTAAGCCCACCAAACTCTGTCTATAATATACCATACCCTACCTATATTTTGCCGGCAACAACAATCGTCAATTCGAAGTACCCAATTTCCGGCAAATCTTATCACCTTTCATTCCGATTTTGATAAACACAAATACCTACATACCTTCTATCCAAGTTCTATCGGAAATAATCAAAAACCAATCACGCGAATAATTGTTTGCCAAATTTTAACCAACCCTGTAGATTATAGATACAAGAAATAAATCGCGTTCTATCATTTATCAGTTGTACAAAAAAAAATGTGTAAACTCTGATAAATAATTCCTAAAATTCGAATTTATTTTACATCTCTTCCTTATTCTTTTCAATTTTTTTAACTTCCCGCAATGAAAATTGAAAATTTTCATAGAAAAGGGAAGTTATTGGTTTCGGTCCGATTTTCGAAAATCGAGTTTTCATCAGATCTCGACGTTTTGGGATCCTAGGAAGCTATTCTGACTATTTTTGGATGGACGTCCGTATGTGTGTGTGTAAAAAAATTTTTGTCGTACGATATCTTTAGAATAAATCGATCGATTGGAATGGCTCTTATGGCGATCGAAAGGGTTTATCGAGACTTAGATCTGATTAGATTTTGGAGTCGATCGGTCGAGTAGTTTCAAAGTTATTTGAGAAACAAAAATTAAAAAACAATTTTTATTTCATGTTTTTAGTGCATAACTCCTAAACTTTTCGTGCGATTAGTCTCAAAACTTGATCAGACTTAGCTCTTGGATAGCCCTTTCGATCGCCGTAAGATTCATCAAAATCGAACGATTGGTTTAAAAGATATTGCACGACAGAAATTTCTCTTTTTGTCGTACGATACTTTTGGAACGAATTAACCGATTTGAATGATTCTTGCGGCGATCGAAAGGGTTCATCAAGACTTAGATCTGATTAGATTTTGGTATCGATCGGTCGAGTAGTTTCAAAGTTATTCGAAGAATAGAAATTGAAGAAAAAAAGATTTGTATAGGGAAAACTAATTATACTTATAACCTTCTTTAATTTATTATAAACACAATAGTATCAATTAATTGTTACGTATTTAACACAGCGGGAAGTTTTCGGGTTGACCTACAGGTCAACCGGTCTTCTGATTTTATTTCTTTATTTTTTTATTTTTTTTCTTGAACCAGTTTTCGTAAGTATACTACTACTACTATTACTGCAGTACCCGGTGCTGAAACTGTCTAACAAGTAAGTCTATCTCGGATCGATACAAGTTTAGTATTGATTGAACCATGGGCTTGCAGCAGCAAGTCTCCTTGGGTTCAGTTGGCGAGTGGCCAACGTCGACTCATCGTATTATAGGTATAGATATGTACAAGCGGTAATGTTAGAGCAAACCCAAACTCAAACCCAAACCCAAACGCAAACGTAAAACTTTCTACATTTTAATATAACATAAATTTCCTAGTTTCATAAATTTTATTTATATTTCGTATTGAGAATTAGTTTAAAAAATATGAAATGAAATATAATAAAATAAAACAAAAAAACGACAATACAGAGATTCAAATTTTGAAATTTTTATAACCTACAATGACATTTTTCTACCCTATCTCCCCTTCGTCTCTATACATGCGTAGTAGTAGGGATCTGCTACCCTTCATGCCTACAGCTAGTCGAATTACTGATTTTCGAGGGAAAACCTCGAAACGTATATTTGCATATTCAAATGAAATTCGCTGCAAGGGGGGTACATAAGGATTTTCGTTATATAGGGACAGTTTAAACTCGAATAGCATATTTTCATTCCTCCTTCTCCACGCTTCTACGTAATTTCATTACTGTATAGGAGTAAATTTCTCATTTAGCTTTATAAATAGTTTAAGGATCATTAACCGTATAATATAAATATATACAGTGCGTTTTTGTGGATTTTTGACAAACGCCTGTGTACAGGCAACTCAAACAACATATAATCAGCATTTGTTTCCCACGTAGCTAATGGACACACGATATGCGTTACAAAAATCGATCTTTCGATTGTTTCATCAGTTTCCTGTGTCACATATCCACGAAAACGCACGGTATATACAGGCTTGGTATTCTATCTTATTATTTATCCCTTTTATATATACCGGGAGGTCGCGTGGATGAGACGACCCATCCAGCCCCCAATTATATGCAATTTATAGTACAAGTACGATCTTTCTCGAACATCAAAGTTTCACTGGTTCAATGTGATCCGCACGTAAAAAAATAAACAAAAAACAATCAAAAAAATCAGGAAACCGGTTGACCTGTGGGCCAACCCGAAATCTTCCCGCTGTGTTAAATACGTTACAATTAATTGATACTATTGTATTTATAGTAAATTAAAGAAGGTTATAAGTATAATTAGTTTTCCCTATACAAATCTTTTTTTCTTCAATTTCTATTCTTCGAATAACTTTGAAACTACTCGACCGATCGATTCCAAAATCTAATCAGATCTAAGTCGTGATGAACCTTTTCGATCGCCGCAACAATCATTCAAATCGGTTAATTCGTTCCAAAAGTATCGTACGACAAAACGAAAAATTTTTGTCGTGCAATATCTTTTAAAACAATCGTTCGATTTTGATGAATCTTACGGCGATCGAAAGGGCTATCCAAGAGCTAAGTCTGATCAAGTTTTGAGACTAATCGCACGAACAGTTTAGGAGTTATGCACTAAAAACATGAAATAAAAATTGTTTTTTAATTTTTATTTCTCAAATAACTTTGAAACTACTCAACCGATCGACTCCAAAATCTAATCAGATCTAAGTCTTGATAAATCCTTACGATCGCCATAAGAACCATTCCAATCGGTCGATTCGTTCTAAAGATATCGTACGACAAAAATTTGTTTACACACACACATACATACGGACGTCCATCCAAAAATAGTCAGAATAGCTTCCTAGGACCCCAAAACGTCGAGATCTGATGAAAACTCAATTTTCGAAAATCGGACCGAAACCAATAACTTCCCTTTTTTATGAAAATTTTCAATTTTCATTGCGAGAAGTTAAAAAGTGAACCAGTAAAACTATAATGATCGTCACATCGAGTACTTGTACCATTAGTTGCATATAATTGGGGGTCTGATCCACGCGACCTCCCGGTATATCAATAAATATACATTCTCCCTTGTCTCTATATGCAGAATAATATTTAGATTTAGTATTAATAAAATAATAATAATAATCATTATTATTATAAATTTTTGATTGAATAATTCAACGTCATTCTTTCATTCGCCGCTATAATACCCTTTTATTTATCTACGCTTTCTGAATATTCCATTCCGTCCTGTTTACAGAATATTTAAATTTGAACGTCTTTTCTTTACTTTAGATTTTTTTTTTTTTATTTTTTTGTTTCCCGTCTTCTCCGTCTTCATCGTTTTCTTAATTAAAATACGATAAACGGAGGGGAAAAGATCTGGGAAAGTGATTGACCAACTTATATATCTCTCTTCTTTTTATTCTTTTTTTTATTTTATTTTTATTATTCTCTTTTTTTGTCTTATCAAAGTGTTATAATTTTACATTCAATATTCTTTCCCCCATAGAAACTTTCATCAATTCAACTCATTGTGACTAACTGTGTTATAACGTTTCGTTATATATGTTTGCGTGAGTGTTGTGTTAATTTGTATTGTCATAAATTTATAAAAACACAAAAATAAGAATAAAAAATTGTTATAATCGATGTTATCACAGTCACTCTTTCCGTAATCGATATAGCAAAGATATTGATTTTCGAAGCCAATCAATCATCTAATTGATTTATATATATGGGGCATTCCATGTAAAGACAGTCGGTCATCGGCCTGACCTCCTGGGATTCTGATGACCAATCGATTTTTTCGTCCGTTTCGGTCAAAAATGATACCTCTAGTTTTTAGAAATTTTTCCATCGTCTTTTAAGGGCGTGGCGACCTCAAATAATGAAGAAGGACATTTTTAAAATCGATGAAAATTATTTTTGTTTAATCAGGGATTCGAAAACATATTGTTTTGTCACGATTCGAAAATGGGATAAAAATTCTAAAGATTAGCATTTTTTAATTTTTGTTTTTCAAAAACAGAAAAACAAAAATAAAATAAATTCTTAGAATTTATTGTTAACGATGATTTCTTGTAGTAAAAAAATGAAATAAAAACAAACTTATTTTTTGTGAAATTCGATTTTCTTCGTTTTACTCTTGAACCGAAAAGAAAATCGAATTTTATCCAAACTGAAATTTTTTAAATAAAACGAACACAATCGAATTTTACCAAAATGAAATTTATTCTATTTTATTTTTTAAAACAAGAAACCACCATTAAAAATAAATTTCAAGAAAAGAAAAATTTTCTTTTGACAACAAAAATTTCAAATAAAAAATAAAAAAAAATATTTAGCATTTTCATTCCATTTTCGAATCATGACAAAACTATGTTTTTTCGAATCCCTGATTTTACAAAAAAATTTCATCTATTTCAAAAATGTTCATCTTCATGTCAATGATACTCAAGATCGCCACACCCTTACAAATTGACGGGAAAATTTCCGAAAATTTGGAGGTATAATTTTTAACCAAAACGAACCAAAAAATCATCATTGGTCATCAGAATTCCAGAAGATCAGACCAATGATCAACTAATTTGACACGGAATGCCCCATATATACATAATATACATAAATATACCGTTAAAATCTATGCAAATAAAACGATTGTACTAGGTTAACACAACGAGTAAACATACGTTATAGTTACCCTGTTAATCACGTGAAACCATCCGATCGGAGCGCGCAGGCGCGGAATAATAAGAATTTTATGAGGATAGACAACTCGCTAAAAATCTCCCTAGATTTCTTGTTGATTGCTTACATTGTTGAACTCGGCATACACTAGGGATTTTCTAACGTGACGAGTTGGCTATACCCATAAAATTCGTATTATTTAGTCCCTACGCGTTCCAACCGTATAGTTTCACGTGATTCTCACGGTATACATACGTTTATACATAGATAGATAGATAGATCGATGAATGGATGGGGCAAGAGAGTAAGCAAGTAATGTAGTACCATCCCCAGGCAAAATAGGGGATATATGGGTAGGTATAAAAGGCCTTGTTACAGTTTGGTTAGATTTAAGAGGATCCTGTCCAAACAATTCGTAGAATATTGACGGAAACTAACTGGTCACATTGGTATACCGAATTCGTATACCTATATTTACTTAACGATAGTGTATACTTAGTAGTTTATAGTTCCCTCAAGTTTCAAGTTTCAAGTTTCAAGTTTATAATTTTCACCACGATCCTAGGGAATATTTTACTCCTGAAGTCCGGGTTCATCTCACATCCTAAATACCCCAGGATTAATTAAATTCAAATGCAACACCATTTATCCACGCTGCAAGCTTTCGAAGAAAATAGATACGAAAAAGGGAACAAATAAAAAAAAAAAGATTTAGTAACAAACGTACCTATTACAATCACGCTTTTCGATCTCTTCTCTTCTCTTCTATTCTCTTATGTATATGTATATAACCTATATGCATGTATATATAGATAAAAATTTTACGTGTCAAGTTTTTACAAGCGCGATACAAAGAACTCTTGTATCAGAGGAAAGAGAGATACGACGAAGATCTGGAGCTTCCAGCTTGAGACAGAAGCAAAAAAAAAAATTGAAAATAAAAAAATGAGTTTGATTAACGTGACTGATAAAGTAATGTAAGATGTGAAAAATCTTTTCTTCTTTTATCTTTTTTCATATTTATTTCATGGTCTTTTTTCCGTTTTTTTTTTTTTTTTCCAACAAAAATTAAGTGTTTGCAGAGAGGAACGAAAAGAGCATTAAGTATTTTTAAGGGTGGTAAGAAATCAGAAGTTCGTGAGATTATTATTCGAGTAAAACGTAGAACCGAGGGTGGGGGAATAATGGGGGATAAATTCTAACGATAAACTGGGAATTATGTCAGGCTTTTATATATACATAGGTATATGGGTATATAGATATATATACGTATATATACATCTAGTGGTACTTCAAGAGAGATGTTTTTTCCTCTTACCCTCGAGTCATTTATTAAATTATACCCCGATAGTTAAGTTGAGACAATGCGCCCTGCAGGGAGGGCCTTCACGGATATAATATAATTATTGCACGGTAGAGATTTTCAGTTAAAAATCACAATATCTTTTCATTTTTATATTGTTATTATTATTATTATTATTACGTTTTTCTTAATACTTCAATGAATTCTCTGCGAAAATTTTTATTTCCATTCTGTTTTTATTTCTGTCTTTTGTACAATTTTCACGGGTTCATTTTCATTCTTAATTTTTTTTTTAATAATAAAGCTACCGCTTCGGTTCTATAACGTTACACGAATTTTCGAATTTATACCTATATTCATAGGTATATGTATGTATATATAAATAAATTAATAGAAAAAAAATACAAAAAAATTAAAATTAAAAAGAAGTCAAATATATTTAAGGATTCAATACGTTTCAAATTGATTTATAATTTATTGAATGTATATATGTATAATACAACCGCTTATTGTATATGCAGTAATTAATTAAGCATTGTAATAAATGGTAATAAAAGTTCTTGATGACAAAAATAAAAAAAAAATAAAAAATAAAATAAAAAAAAGGGTTTCTATAGATATATACATTCCCTACCGATGTTTGAATGTATTTTGAGTATTTCAGTTTGAGTATACATATATATAAATCCATATTTCGAGCGAGTATGTATGTGTCTTTGTTTATAGTAATTTAAAATTCAGGATTCTTTTTCGACGACAATGAAAATGATTAAATTTCAACGCTTTTCTCTCTCTTTACCCTCTCTCTACCCTCCCATCCTCTCTCCCTCTCTTTCTCTCTCTCTCTACAAGCTACCACTCAAACAGAAAGTCGGCAGAAATTTTCAGCTTTTTTTTTTTTTTGTTTTTCTGTTTTCTGTTTATTTTTTTTATTATTTTCGTTTTCCCCGCAACAAGGTTCGTGAAAAGCCCTCTGGCCATGAAGTGAAGTATTTTATATTTGTTAAACAGAAAAAATAGCAAAAAAAAGATAAAAAAAAAAAAAAAATTAAAATTAAACAGAAAAAGACACGGGACAGAGAACAGAAATATTCCAGGTAGAAGAACAAACGAACGAAATAAGAAAATGAAAAAAAAAAATAAAAATAAAATAGAAATGGTCAAGGAGTAATAATTTGGGATGACAAAAAAAAATTATCGTGAGAATTTGAGTCCTTAATATTAATATTAAGAGGTCTATCATCGCAATTTTAGATTTTTTTTTCCTGAACGGGTTTTTGTCTCAGAACTCCCAAACCATTGAGTTAAACCAAATCGACCCAAAAATATTTTTTGAAGGAAATTGAATGCTCTACAAAGAAGGTCTGATTAAAATTCTCCGTCAGATGAACCGTTTCCTTACAATCATGCCTTAAAAATTGGTATAGTTTTACAATTTGATCTTTCAACTTTGGAAGATCAAATTATAAAACTATACCAATTTTTAAGGCATGATTGTAAGGAAACGGTTCATCTGACAGAAAATTTTAATCAGACTTTTTTTGTAGAGCCACCAATTTCTTTCAAAAAATATCTCTGAGTCAATTTTGTTTAACTCAATGGTTTGGGAGTTCTGAGACAAAAACCCGCACAGGAAATAAAAATTGCGATGATAGACCTCTTAATATTAATATTAAGGACGCAAATTCTCACAATGATTTTTCTTTGTCACCCCAAACAATATTTTCGATATACTTAAAAAAAAATAGTCGGTTTTTTTGGCCCAGTTTAATATATATGTATGCCTATATGTATAATACATAATATATTTGTGTGTAGGTTGTGCATATACGTTGTATGTTGGTACGTACGTATGTGAATACCTATACATATATATCTATCATGGCCGTGACAAAGCGAGAGAGCAGTAACTGGTTAGTTGTTTGCTGATTCAAGGCGAGATTTCACGGATAACTGAGGCGGGCGAACCCAAATGGCTTAGGAGAGACAAGACGAAGAACCGCAATTCTCATTCATTTTAGCAAACATATATATATGTATGTATGTATATCTATAGAAGATAGAACACGAAAGATTTACTTCATCGTTGATAACGACACGTGAAATTTTCTACCCATCCACGTTAGCTTAAAGCTCTTCATGGCATATATGGGGTAATCAATATGTCATTTCAACCAGCCTATGTATGTACGTCACCGCTTCCTATTTTCGATTTGATTTTTTGTGCCGTAGTACTTACCGAAAGAAACACTGATGAATTTTTTCTAATTTTTTTATGCTCACTTGCAAGAGAGATACGAATTTTCCAATTTTTCATCTTCTTCATATTTCAATATTTTCAAGCTCTGCTATCTTCGAAAGTGATGGTTATTCGAAAATGTTGTTCAGACAAGAGTTTCGTACCTACGTATCGTCTTCTTACTTCTAGAAGAAGGATTTGCGAAATTTTTTTTGCATACAGTAAAAGCCCCCCCCCCCCCCCCCCCCCCCAAAAAAAAACTGTTTCTAAACACTATTTTCAATTTTTCATGTCTTCGGAGATGATTCATCTTCACGAAAAAAATTATACAAAATTCTTTGAGAAATTACAAAAATTTTAAGCCCGTTTCGAAAATGGGATAACTATTGGTTTGGAATTTATGGCCATTTTTGGATATTAAAATCCCCCCAAAAAAACTTCGGGTACAGATAAAAAGACACAAAAAAAAAAAAATTGGAGTAAGTACGTGGTACTTTCGTTCGCTTTTTTAGAAAAAGGATAAGAAGATACGATTGAAAACAGGTCAGTGTTCTCTTAGTAATTCAAAAATTAGCTCGCCAAGAACCACGTACTCGAAATTTTTTCATTTTTTTCTGTACCCGAGGTCCTTTTGGGAAAATTTTAATACACAAAAATGGCCATAACTTCTGAACCAACTGTTATCCCATATTCGAAAAGGGCTTAAAATTTTTGTATTTTCTCAACAAATTTTGTATAATTTTTTCGTGAAGATGAATCGTACCCGAAGACATGAAAAATTGAAAATAATGTTTAGAAATAGTTTTTCGAACTTTTAATGAAGTCAAAAGAATTGTGTAATTTTTTATTCTAAAAGACAATACGAAGATATGAAACTTTTGTCTGAACAACTTTTTCGAATAACCATCACTTTCGGAAATAGCACAACTTGAAAATATTAGAATATCAATAAAGTCAAATATTCAAAAATTCGTATCTCTCTTGTAAATGGGCCAAAAATTTTGAAAAAATTCATCAGTGTTTCTTTCGGTAAGTATACTACAGCACAAAAAATCAAATCCAATATGGGAAGTGGTGATGTACTGCAGAGGATGGTCGTAATAACATGGATTACCCCATAATACAGATATACAGTGTGTTGTCATAAAAGCGTTACCAATATAGGGAATTAAAAAAGCCTGCGTATAGGCAACTCAAACATCAAATTCTCAGAATTTGAAAAAATAATATTACGTAACATCTTTCAGCTTCGCGTTTTTGAGTATAGAACAATTTCAATAAAATTAGAATTTCATTATCTAAAGCGACAAGAAAATAGAAGAAAAAAAAATCGTTCAATTTTTATTATCAATGAAATCAGGAGTGAAGATAGGCATTTCTATTTTTATTTAAAAAAAAAAAATTTTTTTTCAAAATCCAAAAAAAATCCCCAAAAAAATTTTCAAATTTTTTCCTTTTTTTTTTTATCATTTTCAAATTTGTCTTTAATTGAGCTATCGATATCTTATACCCGAAATGCGTGTTCCCTATCTAAAATTCATAGTCACTTGAAAAATCTCGGAAATGGCAAGATCCACAATTCAACCGATATCACCATTATCTTTCCCTCTCGAAACCCTTTAAGTTTCGTATCAAACTTTTTTTCGTATCTCGTTTAGTTTCCGAGATATTCGTCCGGGGCGACTAAAAAAGACCACCATGTATAACGACGAGTGTTGAAGCGTTAAAAGATGTCCTTAGATGTTATAAGCGTGACAAAGTATATATAACACTGAATAATAAAAAAATAAAAATAAAAGAGTTAGATATTTCTTAGGGAGAGAACAAGATGACTGAATTATGCATTCCTCGATTTTAACCCCCTTCGCGCCCTCCATAATAAAAAAAATTTACAAAAATCCTCAAACTCTGAATTTCTTATTGCCGTACAATTTTCATTCGCGATTCGCACAAGACTATAGGCTTAAGTTGATTATTATTCCAATTAGAATCCCCGAAATTGAGTTTAATCTTATCTTACTTTGTCTTCAAAGAATGGGGTGAAGTTAAATTTCTAAAGGTTGAAAATATTTATTATATATTATACTCAATATCGATAAAATTTAAGGGTGAACGAAACGCGGTATACTATATAACTACGTGATACGATGGTTAACCAAGATCACTGGAGCTATACATAAAATAAATCGTTATACTGAATAAAAAATGTATTTTATTTTATTTTATTTTATACAGAAGAATAACTATAAACGATATACCTACCTTGAATATATAATATCTATACGTATTACAAACTGATATAGGGGAATGCGTGGCAAAGTGGCCACCTCGGTTGAAAATCGGGCGAAAATTTTTGTTTTTCCTGAAAAATGACTTTTTACAGTTTATCGACGTTCTTAAGACTAAAAAGTTCAGAAAATCAGTGAAAATAGTTCATTAAAAAAATATATGGGAGAGTGAGGCAAAGTGGCCTCCTCGGCTGAAAATCGGCCAAAATTTTTTTTTTTTGGAAAACGACTTTTAACAGTTTCCCAACGTTCTTAAGACTGAAAATTTCGAAAAAAAAAATTTGCATTGAAAATAAAAATTGATTTTTTTGTTTTCAAATGAACAATTTTTACTGATTTTCCGAACTTTTTGGTCGTAAGAACATCGATAAACTGTAAAAAATTGTTTATTAGAAAAAAAAAAATTTCGTCCGATTTTCAGCCGTGGCCACTTTACCCCATTCGCGCCTATATTTTTTTAATGAACTATTTTCACTGATTTGCCGAACTTTTTAGTCTTAAGACGAAATGTAACGTTTCAAGGCCTCGAAAACGGGAATGGTGAATTCTCCGAAACTACTGGATGAATCCCAATGAAATTTTGGGGGATTACGCATTATTCTAGTAGAAAGGGCCTGATTATTTTACTTTTTCGAAATTTTACAAAATTTCAATTTTTTTTTTCAATTCTTGGAAAATTTTGAAAAAGTAAAATAATCAGGCCCTTTTTACTAGAATAATGCGTAATCCCCTAAAATTTCATTGGGATTCATCCAGTAGTTTCGGAGAATTCACCATTCCCGTTTTCGAAGTCTTGATACGTTACATTTCGCCTTAAGAATATCGGGAAACTGTTAAAAGGATCGTTTTCCAAAAAAAAAAAATAAAAATTTTCGTCGATTTTCAACCGAGGTGGCCACTTTGCCCCGCTCTCCCCTATGTGTACGATATATTCTAAAATTGAGATAAATTTTTCTTTATGTTTCGAGAAATGAAAAAAGTGTTTCTTCTTTTATTTTATTTTATTTATTTATATTTATTATTATTAGTTTTAGTTTTTTTTTTTACTTTTTTGGTATAAAAAATTTTGACACACGGTATAAGTAAAAAAAAAAAAAAAAAATTTGACCGTTTTTTGAGCGATACAAACCAGTGAAATATAAGAATAAGTCCGATTAAAAATAGCAAGGGTCAAACCTTTATCGAGTTCACTTGAATACATATGTATATATGTATACATATATATATTCTAACCCCTCAGTCTCTCTATCTTTTCGTTAACCGTTTTGTATCTCTGACCACGCCTTATCCATGTCCGTGTCCATTTTACGTCCTTTCGGACGTTTCAGGTCATCAAAAACAAAAAAAAAAACGAACAAAAAAATATTAAAAAAAAAAAACTGTACGTATACATCGAAGACCTTCAACCTCAGACGGTTCGAAGAAGAGGGAGATGAATGCATCTTTATACTTTATATAAAAAAAAAATAAATAAATAAAAAAAATATATCAGTCAGTTATTTTGTAAAGCTCAGTGTTATTTCGATTTTATTGTTCCACTTCCCTAACCCCCTCGGGGGTGGCAAATATATACCCCTATAGTAAGTATATGGTATGGTATCAGGTATGGAAAATGAAATTCGGTTACTTCGTTATTGGATTTGAAGACAGCGGGGTTGGGCCGTCAATTTTCTAGAAAGACTTCAACGGTCTTATGAAATCTGATTACCTCACAATCTCAGATCCCTAAACCGGGCAGCCATGATGTTAGCTTCTATAGCTGCTAGCTACGAAGCCCTTTTCTTCTCTCCTCTTCTCTTACCTTCTCTTACCTTCTCTTCTTTCGGGAACCTTATCATACGAGCTCGAAGACCCTCCCTTCGAGGTTTGATAGTCGCCATTAGGTCGAAGTAACGACAGGTCAGGAGAATTCAGACCCGAGGGTAAAGCCCCCCCCCCACCTTTACGAGACTGAACCAATATATATATACATAGAATCGAAGGAAGCTTCAAAGTGTATTCAGAAATTGAGTTAAGAGTTTATCATCAGCCCTTTCGTTTTCTTTTTTTTTTTTTTTCTTGTTTTTTTGTTTCACTGAAAAGTTCAAACAAAAAATATTTCGATTTTAAGTTAAGTTTAAGATTTTTCTTTCTTTTTAAGTTATAATAAGTATTATATATCTTATATGTAACCACGCCGCGTATAGAGAAAGAGAGAAAGAGAAAGAAATAAGAAAGTGAAGTTTAAGTAAAATGGAAACGGTAGAAAAAGAGTGAAAGTAAAAAAGAAAGGAAAAAAAAAGAAAAAAGTAAAACGTCGGACTGACTGCTCTGCACGTTCGGGAAATAAGCTTTTCTAGAATCTCGGGGGGGATTTTTCGTTCGGCCAACGAAACCCTGGATAAATGGCATCCTCGACCTTAGAAAGAGGCCCCGTGGGAATAGGGCAAGAATAGTCGAAACAACTGATCGAAATGGTGGAGTAGGTGAAGGAGAAAAGTAAAGTGAAAAAGAGAAGAAATAAGAAAAGAAAAGAAAAGATAAGAAACTAAAAGAAGAGAAAAGAAATTTAGAAGAAAATAATAGGGGTGAAACTGCTGCTGCTCTTTCGCCCCGTCATCCCGTCTCTCTAATTACGGAATTCTAATAACGCAGTAAGACCCGTACGCTCGCTTAATTTCCATCGCTTAATCAAAACTCAAAAGCCACAATCAACGTCAACGGATATTATCTCCGGCGATGCGTTTCAGGCGGTAGTGATATGAAATCACATATAAAACACAAGAAAAATAATACCGGAAACTGTAGATTGAAATTCTAAATTGAACAAACAAACAAAAAAAAAAAAAAAAAAAAACAATACCCGATTTCGAATTTTTAGGAATTTTGAACCTTCATTTTTTTTTTTTTTCGATTTGAAATTTTTTTTAATCGACTTTTCGGACCCTGAAAACTGTGACGCGGTAATATTAAATCTTGAATTCTTACCGTTTGAAAAATTATAAAAATTAGAAACATCAACCTGATTTCATAAAATATCGAAAAGATGATAGAAAAAAAATCAGGAAACCGGTTGACCTGTCGGCCAACCCGAAAACTTCCCGCTGTGTTAAATACGTTACAATTAATTGATACTATTGTGTTTGTAATAAATTAAAGAAGGTTATAAGTATAATTAGTTTTCCCTATAGAAATCTTTTTTTCGTCAATTTCTATTCTTCGAATAACTTTGAAACTACTCGACCGATCGATTCCAAAATCTAATCAGATCTAAGTCTTGATGAACCCTTTCGATCGCCGCAAGAATCATTCAAATCGGTTAATTCGTTCCAAAGGTATCGTACGACAAAAAGAGAAATTTCTGTCGTGCAATATCTTTTAAACCAATCGTTCGATTTTGATGAATCTTACGGCGATCGAAAGGGCTATCCAAGAGCTAAGTCTGATCAAGTTTTGAGACTAATCGCACGAACAGTTTAGGAGTTATGCGCTAAAAACATGAAAAAAAATTGTTTTTAATTTTTATTTCTCAAATAACTTTGAAACTACTCGACCGATCGACTCCAAAATCTAATCAGATCTAAGTCTTGATAAACCCTTTCAATCGCCATAAGAACCATTCCAATCGGTCGGTTCGTTCTAAAGATATCGTACCGTAAAAATTCGTTTACACACACACACACATACGGACGTCCATCCAAAAATAGTCAGAATAGCTTCTTGGGACCCCAAAACGTCGAGATCTGATGAAAACTCGATTTTCGAAAATCGGACCGAAACCAATAACTTCCCTTTTTTATGAAAATTTTCAATTTTCATTGCGGGAAGTAAAAAAAAGATCTTTAGTGGAAAATTTTTTCTCTATCGAAACAACGAGAAGACCTTCACGTATAGAAAAAGAAGGTATATACTACAGGGCATAAATACTAGTATAAGCTTTAACAGTAATGAATATTAACGGCGAACAGCTGGGATGGGTGGTTCCAGTTCTCTTTCTTATATAAACGGGAAGAAAAGTCCGAGTTGGCAAACGAAGAAGAAGAAAAAAAAAAAAAAGAAAAGTAAAGTAAAGACCCAACGGCCAAGCCACACTAGTAATATACGATGAGAAAAAATAAGTGGCTCCACTTCGCATGTACGTGAAACAAACGACATACACTGCACGGTTAGCTAGAACTGGCAGAAATAAGGAAGAAAAATATAACCAAAGAATCGGCTTTTATTTCATTCCCCATCCCCCAAAGCCCAAACCCCAAAAGTAAAGAGTTAGAGACGCTATGACATAAAACGATCGGTAATAATTCTCGGTCCATTAAACCTCACGAGACCCTGAAGGCAAAAGGTTATAGAATAAAAATAAAAAAAATAAAGAAAAAAAAAAGAAGAAGAAAAGAACAGAAAAGAAATTTGTCAAGTTTTCTCCTCGTTAAAAAATTTTCAATTGGTTTTAGGTACACATGCTAAGTACATACATAGTATGTATATGAATACGTATATTATAAAAATTATTTGCTGCAGCAACGAGTTCAATTTTTATTTCTTTTGAACTGGATTAAGTTTATTAGTTCAGTACCTACAGTATACGAGAAATGCGAAAACGTACAAGAAAAAAAATTGTTAAGAAATGAAAAATTTCTTTAAGTTTCGTCTAAGATGAAAAAGTTATAAGAAAACTTTTCTTTTCTAACCCCTTCCCTTAAAAACTCTTTAAGGATTCCTTACTGTACATACATGGGGTATTCCGAGTGAAATCGAGGAGTCATTTCCCTCAGGTCACCAGATCTATGCATAACTTTTTTTTTGCATTGATTCCACTTCAAAAAAAGCCTAATTTTTTTGTAGAATTTTCTCGCTACTCCTTCAGACGACGCGACGATCGTTTTTGTGTAAAAAAAAGGGATAACTGAAGAAACACCATTTTTAAAATTATGAAATTTTTTCCCCATATTCTGGGTCATAAATAAGTAATATCTATCCTAATTAAAAAGTGAGATCCGGCTGCCTCATATTTTTTTAATAATATTTTATCTTCAGTTTCTAAAATAAAAATCAAAAAATTAATTCCTAAAAGTCCTTACAGAAGTGAACAAAAAATAAATAAAACTAAAACATATCTTGGAAAATTTTTGATATTTTGCATATTTTTCAAAATATATCGATCTTTCGAAAAATTCGAAAAATGAAACAAAATAGAATTTCATTTTCTTCGGTTTTTTATGAATCCTTGAAGAATTTGGAATGAAAACTGCAAATATAAAGCTTTTTTTTTCTTTTTTTTTTTTTTTGTTAATTTTTGAAGATCATTTTTGTACTTTGAATTAATATCTTGATATACTCACCATGTGTATGATCAATAATCTACTTTTACCTACACAATCAATACAACAAAGTTAATCTTTGTTAACATATTCTCACGCCGTTACTAAAAGACCGACTTAACCGAATCCCAAGGGATCGGTAAGGCGCTTGCGGACCCCGTTCGAGTAGTTTAAGCTTTTCTAGCTCCCCTTGTAAAGGTACCTATATATATACATATACTATACCTACTCTACCTAGAAGGATCCTATATAAATTTTCCTCAACATTTTACTTGAGTGGGTGAAAATACGTCTGAGTTAAGGGTTAGGGTTGAAGTTGGGTATCTATACTACCCATAAAATCTCGAATTAAATATCCTACATCACTATCAAATTAATCATCATTAGAGAGACATTTATTCATTCATTCATTCATTTATTAACGATAGACTAATCTAATAAAAATAAAATAATCTTTCTTCTCCCCCTCTACTTCTCTTTATCTCTCTATAAATATGTAATTCTATATAATTCATTTAACGCCTCTATAAAATCGATATACTTATTTGATACAGTATTTTATTCCATAAAGCGTTAAATTTCCTAAATTGAAAAATAAATTTCTACTAGCTGTCACGTCGCCCTATATATTATCCTATACGTACATACATTGGTGAAATCAAGCATTTGTAAAAGTATATATATATATATATATTTATTCCAACAACTATTACATATTATATCGTACCACGATATGTTTTATATATAGCTTTATTTATGTATGTAAATTTCATACCTTTTGTGTAATATAAAACGAATATGTTTATATATATTCGCAATTTTCGTACCGCGATTATATACACAAATATTCTCGAGACTTATTCTTTTTTTTTTTTCTCAATTTATTCTCCCATATACTCGCGTTTTTTAAGCCGATATATATCATCATAATCATAATCATAACCATCAACATAATAATAATAATAATAATCACGGCTTTGAAATTGTCGAGATGCTTTTTACTCCAGGATTTATTTTATTTCAACATCATCCGGAGAGTGGGTTATATATATATATATATATATATATATATATATATAAAGTATTAAGTACGTAGGTAGGTAGTACATATATCCATGCACCAAGGATTTAACTCAGTACCATGTCGGATGAGAGATTTGTACGCCGAGTGAATTCCGAATAAATAAAACAAAAAAAAAAATAAAAAAATCGTATATTTTCGAATTTTTCTTTTATTTTGTATAATATACTTGAGTAAAAAAATGAAAGACAAAAAAAGAAACTAAAATAAAAAGCACTTGCGACTTGATATCATCTTTGATATGTATGTATAATGTATGTATGTAGGTATGTATGTTAGTACATTATTTGGAGTTTGGAGAAATAGTTTTCCTTATACGATATAGCGTGAGAAAATTTGATGAGATGAATAGCTGCGTCCTGTTTTATTGTATAACAAAACAATAACTAGAAATCTCATAACTAAATAAGCTTTCGTCTTATAGAGAAGGATCTAGAAACACTATAGAGTGGAGGAAAACGTTGGTTTAATCATGTATAATATCCTATTGTTGGGAAAACTTTGATATTATACAACATTTGTTACACAAATACCACTTGTATAGGTAGAAACACGCGTTTACCTTTAATCTAGATTTCGAAATCTGTCCGAAAAACAAATAAATAAATAAATATATAAATAAAGTACACATCGAATACCTATAATCGAATAAATATTGATATGAATATTTTAAATTATTTACATACGTATGATATATGGTAAGAAAATGGATTGTTTCATGTATGTACCTATATTTCTTTTTTTTTTAATTTCTTTTTTATTTTTTACCAATACGTCTTATATACATATACATACATATGTACATTAACCGAATACATAATTTCGTGGGAGGAAAGAATATTTTTTGTATTATTTCTATATGAGGCATTCCAGCTATAACCGAGCGGCCATTGCCTCGACATTTTTTTTTTTTTTGTGATGCCAATTTTTTCTCGGGTACTTTTCGACAAAAAAGACATACGTATTCCTCATGAAAAATTATTCTTCATCCGGCTCCAGTTTGTGACCTTTCAAAGCAGAAATAAATTATTTTCGACTAGAGTGTATCCTCCGATTTTTTTCAAATAAATTCACTAAAAAGTACATTAAAAACCGCATCTTTTGGTCGCTATCTCATCGTGGAGAAATGATTTTTCGATTTTTTCTATTTGGATGAAACCATGAAAAATATGTTTTATTTATAAAAAAGGAGTAAGTAAGCTTACTTGTCGGTAATTCTAAACCTTGCCATAAATTCACCGATAATGATAATAACTGAAGAATGAAAAAAAATCCACGATTTCCAAAAGAATTCATATCCAAACACGTGTAGTTACTAGTACTCACTCCTTTTTTACGAATAAAAACACATTTTATTCACAGTTTCATCCAAATAGAAAAAATCGAAAAATCATTTCTCCACGATGAGATAGCCACCAAAAGATGCAGTTTTTAATGTACTTTTTAGTGAATTTATTTGAGAAAAATCGGAGGATACACTCTCGTCGAAAATAATTTTTTTCGTCTTTAAACGATCATAAACTGGAACCGGATGACGAATAATTTTTTTTGAGGGATACGTATGTTTTTTTTTTGTCGAAAAGTACCTGAAAAAAAATTGGCATCACAAAAAAAAAATGTCGAGGCAATGGCCGCTCGGTTACAGCTGGAATGCCCCATATACTTTTTGAAGTGAAACTTCTTATAGGGCACCTTCGTATGAAGAATAAAATGCTGAGAGCGTGACGGCCGAGCGTCAATTCGTCACGGGAAACTCATTATAAATATGTATATAGGGCATTCCTTGCCAATGATAAAAAATATAGGACGTTTCTTGCCAATGACAAAGAAAAAAAAAAAAAAAAATTGTAACCATAACGAGATCGAATTAGCTGTATGAAATATACTGTATGAAAATAATATTTGTCAATATATAGGTAATTTCTTGGCAATGACAAAAAAAAAAATTGTAAATATACCCAGTTCTCTTATTATCATTATATGTGAAATACGTGATTTATTCTGATAATACGTATCGAGTTCCAGGGGCGAAACCTCCCTATAAAAGAAAAAAAAAAAAAAAATCATTTCAATATATATCTTCATATTTATATTTATATACTATCCATCGATAAATTCGGGTATATAATCTCAGTACATGAAAGATGTTCCACTTCTGTCGTAGGTCCCGCGACGGAACCTTTTTTTTTTCGTTTTTTTTTCCTTCTTCTTACCAAAAATAAACATTTTTGTTTTCCACGCATTATTTCTATCGAAAACAAGCACCCACCGGGCTTTTCAACGCTCTTCAAGAGTATGTATACAAAGGTATACATACCGAGGGATTCGTCGGAGAGCAAAAAAGAAAAATAAAAAAAACAAAAAAATAAAAAAACTAGATAGATAAAGAAAGAGAGACGAACAAGGGGGACAGGGTTGACGGTTTTTTTTTTTTTTTTTTTTTGGGACGCGTTTACGGGAGGCAGGCAGGCAGGCAGGCAGGCAGCCATCCTGCAAGACTAAAAGGTAACCTAGGGTAAGGACACCTCAAAGCAGACAGAGTTTGCTCTACCCCTGCACAGCCCTCTCTCTATATTCTCTTCCCTTTCTGTCTACATTCAGGGCAAGGGAGCATCAGGTAGATATAGGTACTTAGATAGGTATGTTGTCTATGTATTTATCTATGTATTTACAGGGATGACAGAAGGTAGGAAAAGCAGGGGATGGTACATCTCCCCATCCCCCTCCCTCCTTTCCGACGAACCTAAAATTAACGCGATTCGGTCTTTGTAGGTAATATAGTCGAATCAAATTACGTTACACACGACGACGAGTATCCGTATCGATCCAAATTTAGGGTAGGTATATATATATGTATATATATGTATGTATGTATGTATATGTGCGTACATAACGAACCGAACTGATGGAGGGTTGTTGTTCTTGTTCTACGCTGTTGTCCTCGCCGTTTCAAAAAAAATCGACTATTTTTCATTTTCAAAGAGTAAGTCAAAAGTATATTGTTCCAAATGACGAAAAATAAAAATGCTGTCAAAGTTTGAGCTCTTAGTATTAATATTAAGAGATGCCTCATCGCGATTTTCTATTTCTCATCTAAATAACATGGGAAATGGTATTGTGGAACTTTTCGATTTTTATATCTTGAAAATTAATCTACTTAGAAAGATTCTGCATGAGTACTTTTGTTCAAAATTTTACGCTCTACAAAAAAGGTCTTTTGGTATTTTTCGATGAATTCAACTGGTTCCAAGTTAGTCATGATTAATTATCATTAATAACCAATACACCAACTTGGAAATAGCTAGATTTATCGAAAAAGAACAAGATACCTTTTTTATAGAGCGTTCAATTCACTACAAAAATATGTTCTGGTCTTATCAGTACACTAATGCGTTGACGAGTTATAAAATTCCAAAGTTTAAAAAAAAAATTTCCCATGTTATTTAGATGAGGAATAGAAAATCGCGATGAGGTACCTCTTAATATTAATATTAAGAGCTCAAACTTTGATAGCATTTTTTTTTTTTTTCGTCATTTGGAACAATATTTTTGACTTACCTTTTGTATAAGATTTGGAAAAAAAAAAGAAAAAAAAAAACGTCGTTGTTGGTGATTGAGTAAATTTTTCTTTTTTTTTTTCTTTTTTTACGATAACTATAATATACCTGTGTTATAAAACGAGGACTTTGCGTTATCTATACACAGGCAAGTATAATCCAGTGTAAAAAAAAAAAAAAAAAAAAATAAAGAATGAAAAAGTAATTTAAAAAAAAAATCGTAAAAAAAAAAAAAAAACAGAAAAGAAAAGAATGGTTATTGTATAAAACTATATATAGTGTATATACCCTCTACCCTAATAACTCAACGATGTAATTTTCCGATAAAATAATATGATACGATCATCAACAAACATCTGTCGAAGTTTGTATTATATACGTATAGTATATACCTATATGTTATTATTTCCCTGCTTTTTTCTTTTTGTTTTTTTTTTCTTTTTTTATAACCAAGTTATAGCACCTATGAGTCATTTCACGTTAAGCGCGGGGACGGATTTGGCCAAAAATATCCATCGATGTCTCTAATTATTTTGTAAATTTTTTTTGTTTTTTTTTACCTATTCTCTGGATAAAATAAACACAAGAAACAAATTTTTTTTTTATCTTCAACTTGATTGGTTTAGAAGCTACAACAGGTTGAATTTTCGAAAAAAACCACCAAAAATCGAAATTTCGGGCTTTCCTTTGAACGTCAATATCTTCGGTTCCCTTTGTCGTACAGACATTTGCAAAAACTCATTTTAAAGCTCTTGAATTGTATTTTCATATTATTAAATTTTAATGTATCTAATAAACAATTTTCCATTTGTTAATAGCAACACAATTTTCAAAGTGCATTAACATCAAATTAATCATAATTATTATGGCACTAAAACAGAAAAGTTATGGCTTTTGCTTTGATCCGTTCAATAAATTTAGAAAATCACGGAAGGAAATCTCATAAAAAAAAAAAAAAAATTGAGACCTGTATATCTCCCCGACGATGCTACGGAAATTGAATATGGAACTTATTTGCTACTCCACACGGACAAGGGCCATTGTGATGGCATTGGGGGTGCTCTGAAAAGAGTAGCCGCAAAAACCGATAAATAGTCCCCAAAAATCGATTTTTTTTTACGAATGAGGATTATAAAGAAGAAGCTGTTGCATTACAAGCTCGATTTGAAAAAGTTAAGTTATTACGTGGTACATTGACATTTAATTGTATATAAAGCCTATTTCAAAAACAAAAATAGTTACGAAAGGATATATTCGAATGCACAGAAGTCAGTAAAATCATTGGCAAATTATATTTAAATAAAGAAGAACAAAAATTGTTTCTTATATTTATTTTACAAAGAGAATATGTAAGAAATAAAAAATTACGACAATTTTTAAGAACGTGAGGTGAAAAAATGTGTCCGTGGAATGACTCCTGTATAAAAATGGATTTAATAAACTGTGATGATGAAATAATTCATTACTTGTAATTAATTTGTTGATTAACAAAACCGTTACGATGGTTAGTAAATATTAATTATTGATTATACATTATATAAGAAAATAAAAACCAAAATGAGAAGAAGAAAACAAGTCAAAAAACAGTTTTTCGGAGTACTTTTCATCAAAAAGAAAAAAGGATGGGTTTGTCAGGGGAAGAAAAAGTATTAAAAAATAATAAAAAAAACCGAAAAAAAGATCAGAATTGAAAATTTCACATAAAAAAATTCCCTATATATTGACAAACAACGATTTCATACAGTGCGTTTAATCCCAATTCGATCTGGGTACACTTACAATTTATTCTTGTCATTGGCAAGGATCGCCCTATATATTGACAAACAACAATTTTATACAGTGCGTTCATTCTAATTCGATCTGAGTATATTTACAATTTTTTTGGTGTCATTGGCAAGGAATGTCCTATATATATGGAATTCTCAACTCGGAAGAATATATTTTTTCATTTAGAAAGGTAATACAGAGAAAAAAGTATAGGTTTGTCAATAAAACAGCGAAAGTAGATTCATTTCCGGTAGAACCGGAAGTTCAAATTAAACAAGACATGGCAATTTTTCATGCCCATCATTTGGTTGTAAAGTCCTGTGAATTTCAGATTTTTTCATCGAGCCGTTTCCGAGATCACCGCGCGAGTTCGTCGAACAGGCCGACAGACAGACCGACATCTTTCTAAAAACCTGTTTTTCGGATTCTAGAGGGTCGAAAACGTGAAGATTCGTTGAAATTACCAAAAGTCACTTTTCGACCAAAACCAATACTTTTCTTACATCACCGTAGGTGATGAAAAGTAAAAAGGAGGAACGGGTCAAAATTTCGACACAGAAAGACAGAGAGAGATAAAATCTTGAAGTAAAATTAATATTCAAAGAATATAACAAGAAAATAATAATAATAATAATAATAATAATAATAATAATTGATAATAATAATACTAGCCGTGAAAATATGGCCGGTTAATTAATTTCGATAATATATGTAGGTATGGTTAAATAGGTACCTATGGTGTAGGTCGCACCGTCGATCTGGAAAGTAGCGCTTTTACACTTCTTGAATAACCTCGGATGAGGATGATGTGGTGGAGGTGGTGGTGGACCTCGTATTGGTCCGGTTTTAGGAACTGATCGTTTAGTGTTTTGATCACTCATTATTTTTATTTTTTAATTATTCTCAACTATTTCATCACATTATTTTAGCAAAAATTATATATCTACAATTCAAGGATTTGATTAAAGTCAATTATCTAAATGATCGATCTAAATCAAGCACATCAACTTAATCCTAAAAAAACGGAAAATAACAAAAAAAAATTATATTCGTTTTGTAAGAACAGGAAAAATCAGTTTGAGGCTTATATTTAAATCGTATTTCAAATTGTTCGTAAAAACTGAACCGACTAGTAAACCCTCACCAGTTTTGATTTTTCTACTGATTTTTTCCTCAGCTTCACCAGCCTCAAAATAATCCAGTGTAATATTTTCAAATTTTTATTCACAATGGTTTTGGAGTTGTACGTTTTCGAAACAATTCATGTATTTGATTACCACCGTTCATTAAAACGTCTATATCGTTTTTTCCATTGTATAGGTTTTCAAAAAAATATCTGAAAATATTTTGATAATTATTTACGTGTAAACGACGAAAGTGTATGAAAAATCACTTTCATTCTGAATTTTTAAAATTCGATAAGTGAATATGAAATAATACTAGTTCCACGATCGCAAATGTCTTAAAATTTTTGTTTTGGATTCAAAAATTTTTGAAAATTTTTTCATAATTTTCAATCGGTTTCATACATTCCGGAAATTGAATTTCAAGATTTCGATTGAAAACTTTACTGTAAAAATCAAGCTAAAGCACTTCAGGAATATGTTTTCGAAAAAGTACGTTTCTTGCTGACCAATTTCATCACTTTTTTTATTTTTTGTTTGAAAATCCATACAATGGAAACCGCGATATAGACATTTTAATCAACACTGGTAATCAAAAACGTGAATGTGTTCGAAAATTTAAAACTCTAAGACTCCATTGTAAATAAAAATTTTTAAAAATTACACTGGACTTACTTTGAGCTTGATGAACCTGAAAAAAAAATTAGCAGAAAAATCAAAACTTACGAAGGATATAATAGTCAGTTTAATCGGGATACAATTCTCTCTCTCTATATATAATAGAGATTAAAACGATGTATCGAATCCAAAAGATTAAAAAACAAGAAAACAAAAAAAAAAAAAAAAACGTCGATTGTTTTAACTCCGATAAAATTGTTTTTATACCAGTTTCTCCTCTCGAATTTCTTTCTTCAAATATCTATATGTATATATATAGGTAGAAATGAAATTTCAAAGTCTGTATTCGACGTGAAACGAATGAAATAATCTACAAAGGAGGGGTAGGTTGAATCCGTTAGGCGAAAGCACCGAACGTCAAACGCAAAATCGAGGCTAAGCATCGAGTCAAGTTGAATAGAGTTGAGTTTGCTCTATAATGAATTTGGCAGATTAACCCAACGTATGTAGATAGACACACACGTACGTTCTATGGTAGGTATATACATATAATAGTACATAGTACATGGTTAAGTACTACCCTTACTATCTGCAGTCCATTGCATGTCGTTATATCAAACTCAAACGTCATAGAGATAATCAGTACTAGAATACAGCTATAGGTATATAATATATCACGAAATTTGAACGTCAGTATAGCCCAACCATACCTCTACAAAGTAATATGCGTAACGGTGGATATAACCCTCTCATTGTCATTTTCACAACGTCAATTAATCAGATTAGCTTTACTAATTCTGTTCCCTCTGCAGACTACATGGCTGGTAATAATCGTGTCAATGAGAATTTCGAGAGGAGAATATACATATATATATATATATATACCGTAGGGTATGTATAATATATACACAATTATTTGAAGGCCGATAATAATTAACTATTATACACACGACGAATCCGATAATGATGTGTACCTCTTGGTACTGAACATAATAGGGTGCTTCGTTTTAGACGAGTTTTTTTTTTTTTTTTTTTAGTCCATTCAAGGAATAATGTTCTAAACATATAAAAACAAATTCTCACCGAATATGAGCTCCTAATTTTAATTCTAAGAACTCGCGAAATGAATTTGAAATTTTCGCATTTGATTAACACGTGAATTTTAATTCTTTTTTTTTTCGATTATCTATAGCTTCGTGGCATTTAATGATATTTAATCGGCAATAGGTGAAAATGACAGAGGAATCTTTCCTCTTTAAAAGTGTACGTAACCAATTTATGTTTTGTAACCATTAAAAAGTACTAAAATCTCGGATAGAACAGCGATTTTTCAAATTTTGAAATGCTTAATTGGATTTATCTCGAAAACTACTAGCTCTACGGTGATGGCTTACGTGACTTTTTTTGTAGTAAATTGAATTTTCTATAAAAAAAAAATCCTGTACAATTTTGTTGTAAAGTTAGTGGTTTACGAGAAAAATTTTAAAAAACCATGAAACTTGAGAGATAATTGGCTTCAAGATGTTTTATCGGGCGAAGCCGGTTACAAAACATAAATTGGCTACATACACTTTTGAAGAGGAAAGATTCCTCCGTCATTTCCACCTATTGCCGATCAAATATCATGCAATACTGCGAAGCTATGGATAATTAAAAAAAAAAATTAAAAATTACGTGTTAATCAAATGGGAAAATTTCAAATTCATTTCGCGAGTTCTTAGAATTAAAATGAAGACCTCATATTTGATGAGAATTTGTTTTTATATGTTTAGAATATTATTCCGTGAATGGACTAAAAAACAAAAACTCGTCTAAAACGAAGCACCCTAATACATATACGATAAATCGCGCGTAAGTAATTGAAAAGGTTAATTTCGCAAGATAGTAGATGAGAAAAAAAAGAAGAGTAATAAAAAAAAGAATAGAAAAACTCTTTAACTTTGCTTGTACAATATTTTTGATTTTATTTCTTTTTTTTGGTATAATAAATATTATGATAGAGGGTGAAGATTCTTTGATACTATTTGACCATTGATCGTGCAGTTGGGGTCTAACTTCACCTAGTCACGAAATACTATTCATCACTAAGACGTTAGGTATAAACGAGGAAAGTGTAGGCGGGAGGGTGGTATAGGTCTAGTTTTATTCTAATCGACGGAAACTATCAAGTTACAGTAAATTAGTAACTTAGATGGTCTTAGATCAAACAAATAAATAACTAACTAACTATATAGCTAATTGGGTATATAACTAATTACACAATGAACTAATGGTAAGTAAAGTAAAGTAAAGTAAAGTAAAGTAAAGTAAAGTAAAGTAAATTGAAGTAAATTAGGTATAATAAATCTATGAAAATTTTTAAAACGTTATCCAGAATCGTAGGTAAAATATTTTATTAAAAACAGTTGAAGAAACTGACGTGCACGTAATTATAATTACCGTAATAACTCATATTATAAGCCCCGCAAAATTTATCCTGTTAATACATTAAACTGTAATTAAGTAAAGAAGAAAGTTAAGCCAACTGAAGTAAATTCAAGTTGATTTAACAAAAAAATAAGTATAATGTTTTATCGATCAACTTATATGTTTTAAAAATTCGCGTTAAGTTTTAACGTAAGTTGAAATTAATTAAATTAAAATACGAAATTAATGATAAAAATGATTTTCAAAATGAATTTAAAGATAATATAAAATAAAAGTTTCTCATTTGTGGTTGATTTTTTTTTCTTTTTTTTTTTCTCTTTCTCTGAAGTTTCGAAACGTTCACAAACAAAAAAAAAAAAATCAGTCTCAATTAAGACTTACGTAAAAAATAAGGGATTACAAAAAAAAAAAAACGGAACTGATAACGTTGATTTAATTAACGAAAAATGAAAGAAAAATAAATAAAGAAAAATAAAATAAAATAAAAATAAAAACCATTTCGCAAGGGAGGATATACGAGTACCTACGAAACACAGAAAGGCTTTTGTTTTCTCCGAGTAGGTATGGTCGGTGTTACATGTATATATGTATATTTGTGATAAAATCTAATTGAACACTTGGCCTTAATTAATCAATTATTTTCTCTATACCGTGGTCTGTGACCCGTAAACTGAATGTTCGTGTCGCGCACTTGCACCGCAGAGTATAGTAACTTTTCGTGTGATTTTTTATTATTAATATATTTACTTATTTATTATTATTTTAGTATTTTTTTTTTTTTTTTTTTGTAATTTCTTTATTTCCTATTTTGTTTCAAAGAAAGGAATGATGGGAAAAAAAATTCGCAAATAACAAAAAATAAATAAATAAATAAATAAAATCAATGTAGGTATACCTATGTAATATATATATATCACATTCCCAAAAATAAATAAATTATATCCTAATCTATCACTTTGTATATAGGTATATATATATAAATATAATTGCAAATTTTAATACACTTTTGATTTTTGATTTTTGATATTTAAATTTTTTTATTAATTCATTTATTTTTATTATTTAACGAATTTTTATTTTTTATCGTTTATTTTTTGTATATTATTTACTGACTATGATGTACACATACATATATAATATCAGGGAATACCGACGCTCGACGTCCTCTCGGGGCGCGTCTCCACGTGGTCTGTCATCCCCGTGGCGTTTCCAGGGTGCTTCACCGACTACCTACCTACCTACCTCGCTATATACGTACCTACTCTGTGTTATAGATAACATTGCGCAGACGCGAAAATTTTATATATGTATATATACAAAATATATATGTATATATTATATATATATATATATATATATATATATATATATATATATATATATATATATATATATATATATATATATGTATGTATACATATATATGTATATTGTATATACATATATGTATACGCGTATTTTAGATTCACTAATCGGACGAAGAGCATCGACAAAAAAAAAGAGAGAGAGAGAGAAAAAAAAACCAAAAATACAAATTGTGTAGTAATTTTATTGAAAATTTCCCACGAGTATTGCGAGTTTTCAGGCACTGCAGGGTACGGATGTTGACAGATATTGACGCTATATTGGCAGGTATTCGAACTGAGTCAGACGTTATATATAGACAGAGAGAAATTAACGCCGGAGTACGAAATTTAAATATATAACACATTAAAAATGTTATAAATGAAAAGAGAGATAGAGAATAAAAAAATAAAAAATTAAATAACGCGAGTGATCAGTAATAGAAATTATTTCCATATATACCCATATACCTATATAATATATACATACGTATATACATAAAGATTTAATAAATCTATTTATTTTTTGTGAGACAGTTAATTTACGTAAAATTTATAATATTTTTAAGAAGTGAAGAGAAAAAAAAATACGTTATTTTTTTATTTTTTATTTATTTTTTTGTGAATCTACATGAACGTCTGACTGATCTTTTATATACAAAAAGTGTATGAAGTTAATTTAGGTATATAATTCAACGCTAATGGTTACACACTTTGATCAAGCAATTTCGCAATCGTTTTTAGTAGCTGAAGTAGGTACCTATACTGTGTGAAAATCAGTAGTTATATACAATGTACGTATACCAGTTTTACCTAAAGAGATAAACAAAAAAATAAAAAAAAACAGAAAGAGAGAAGAAAGGAAATTAAAAATAAAGAAGTGATAAATTCTAATGTGACTAATGGACTTGGTAATTAGATAACTATTTCGTCATTATAGAGAGCGTAAAGTAAACTTTTTTTGTCTTGTTTTACGGACAAGATAAAGTTCGACTTTATACGTCCGCATAATTAAAACGAGATTAAAAAAAAAAAAAAAACGGTATAATTTACGGCAACGTAACGAAAAATCATGTTCGCTGCATCGTCGAGCGCGCGTAAAGTGTAACTTTTACGCCCACGGTACGAAAATAAGTATAATAACGATAGATAAATATTTTTGAAATTTTTCCGCACACTTATGCTGTATAATTTAAAGAGTCTCGTAAAATGTTTGTATGAAAAGTAAAAAAAAAAATCAGGAAACCGGTTGACCTGTGGGCTAACCCGAAAACCTCCCGCTGTGTTAAATACGTTACAATTAATTGATACTATTGTGTTTATAATAAATTAAAGAAGGTTATAAGTAGAATTAGTTTTCCCTATACAAATCTTTTTTTCTTCAATTTCTATTCTTCGAATAACTTTGAAACTACTCGACCGATCGATTCCAAAATCTAATCAGATCTAAGTCTTGATGAACCCTTTCGATCGCCGCAACAAACATTCAAATCGGTTAATTCGTTTCAAAGGTATCGTACGACAAAAAGAGAAATTTTTCTCGTGCAATATCTTTTAAACCAATCGTTCGATTTTGATGAATCTTACGGCGATCGAAAGGGCTATCCAAGAGCTAAGTCTGATCAAGTTTTGAGACTAATCGCACGAACAGTTTAGGAGTTATGCGCGAAAAACATGAAAAAAAATTGTTTTCTAATTTTTATTTCTCAAATAACTTTGAAACTACTCGACCGATCGACTCCAAAATCTAATCAGATCTAAGTCTTGATAAACCCTTTCGATCGCCATAAGAACCATTCCAATCGGTCGATTCGTTCTAATGATATCGTACGACAAAAATTTGTTTACACACGCACACACACACACACACACGCGCGCGCGGACGTCCATCTAAAAATAGTCAGAATAGCTTCCTAGGACCCCAAAACGTCGAGATCTGATGAAAACTCGATTTCCGAAAATCGGACCGAAACGAATAACTTCCCTTTTTTATGAAAATTTTCAATTTTCATTCTGGGAAGTTGAAAAAAAAAAAAAAAAAAAAACAACAAAAAAGAAAAGACAGTGAAACAAATAAAAATAAATAAATAAAATACCTGTTTCCTGTACCGAAAAAAAAAAAAAAAAAAAAAAAAACCTCTTCTAATAATCCACAGATTATACTGTTTCCGGATTCTGATTGCCATTAACCGAGATTAGATTAGATACTGTATTATCTTCTACACCAACGGTCCTCGCGCAGTTTACGTGACCAGGGAGTTAATGATCGCCTTACGTGTCCCCCGCTCTTACTGTAATATATATTATATACCTTATGTACACCGCAGTAACAAGAAATAAAAATTGAAAATTAAAAAACGAAAGAAAGAAAGCAAAGAAAGAAAAATCGCAAGTTTTATACATTGTTATAATCATTGAGTGTAAAACTTGCAGCGATAATTCATTATACTTATCAAGTTATTATTATTGAAAAAGCAAGAAACCAAAAAAAAAAAACAATCTTTCAAATTGATCAAATCTGATTCAGATATTTCGAAAGCCTCGTGATACACATAGGTAAGGAATAAAAGAAGAAAGAAAGGGGGAGAATATAAAAAATAAAAATAAAAAAAAAAAAATGATAAAAGAGGCGTGAAATCTGTACAGAGTCAATTTTATATTTTATTTAAAAATGCTTGTCGTTGGTAAATAAGTAGGTTGTATATATGGTTAGGTATAAGGTAGGTATATAACGTACTGGTTCGTTGGTTGGTTGGTTGGTTCGTTGGTGGCTTTGCAAATTTTCTAACCAATGTTATGGATATATTCCCTTCGGAGTAGGATGCTCTCTCATCTGTAAGGGACACGCTTCAATGCGCTCGCAAGCTTTTCCGCATTATTGGGCTTCGCGCAGTAGGTATATATGTATACGTAGGTATGGTATGTGTATACATATACATATTGCGATACACACAACCTACACTACGTTGGCGCCCACCAACAGCCCTTATTCTCCTCTCCTCTCCTCTCTTCTCCTCTCTTCTCTGCTTTGCTCTTATATACTTTAACCCTACACTACACCATATAGCTTATAGGTTTTAGTCTGTTTATTACCTCCACCATATGGAGAATGTATATAGATCCATACATATGTACACATATTAATAAAATTACCATTATTATTATTATTATTGTTATTATTATTATTATTTAATAATATGTATGGGATATGAGAAAAGCTTGTAAGTATGTTTAAAAATAAAAATAAAAATAAAATCAATTCGTTATGTACACCTATAGGTATATAATATGATAAAAACTTGAAGAAGATCAAAGTAGTCGTAAAACTTTTGTACTTAAGTGGCTGATAAAAAAAATATATATATAATAAATTCTCTCTTTACTCTGATTCAAACTTTAGTCTTTTTTTTTTTTATTTCTTTTTTTTTTTCCTGTAACTAATATAAGAATATCCTGCAGGAGAGAAAGTAAAGCAAAAAAAATCTTCGCAATTTTTTTTTAAATCATATTTTCTTATTGAATTATAAAAAGATTTTTTTTTTTTTTTATTTCTTTGCTTTTTTTATTTTTGGTCCCAGAATTATTGAATCAATTTTTTTCTATTTCTTTTTTGAGTTTTTATTGGGAATTTATTTTATCGCTTGTTTCTTCTTCAAATAAAGTCGCGAATTGTACATGTGTATATATACGTATATTACAGGTATATATGTAATATATATATATATATATATATATATATATATATATATATATATATACATATATATATATATATATATATATATATATATATATATATATATATATATATATATATATATATATATATATATATATATATATATATATATATATATATATATATATATATATATATATATATATATATATATATATATATATATATATATATATATATATATCACGTAAATCCTCGTCCTAGCTCTTCGCGTCCTCCACGGAATTGAAATACCTCGCGGAATTCTTCTCGTCCCTATATATACATATAATATATTTATATATATCTACACATAGACTTTAACTAAACTGTTTGAACTTTTTCATATTGATACTGAGTATGCGTATTCAGGGACTTAAAAGAAGTGAAATCATAAAAAAAAATAAATCGTGAAATCGTCCTTTTTTCTTCAAAGGTTCCATTTTGCCACACGTCCCTTTCCTACTTTAGCCTATATAAAATCGATTATTTATTTTTCAGTTTTGTTCAAAATCATACATTCAAATAGTTGAAATAAGGTGAAATATATAACGCGTGTAAAAATATAATGGCAGTTTTCAATTTTTTTAATTATAATGAGTATTATTATTATTATTATTGTTAATAATTTTTTTATTTACTTGTTATTTACATATTTATTTTTCTTCTATAGGTATCTATATAGTCAAAGTGCAGATATACGCTGCGGTACACATGCGTCTAGGTTCGCTACCGAGTAGCGATTTATAGTCCCCACGGGCGGCTGTCTGCAGTCTGCAAGTCTGCAGTCTGCAGTCTGCAGTCTGCAGTAGTCTGGTCTGACGATGAACAGTATATGTATGTATACATATATATGTACTATGTATCTAACTGTGAGAACTTAAGTGCATATGCGCTCTATTTCTCATGGTACAGAGGCACAAAGGAACAGCTATTATAGACACAGACGATATACATGTAACGTTTATATGTGAGAATCGACAAATAAGAAAATCGTTTGACAAGAAAGTGATTTTTCACATAATAATATATATATATATATATATATATATATATATATATATATATATATATATATATATATATATATATATATATATATATATATATATCTCATCAATCAATCTCTCTCTATATCATCTCGATTAAGATTCTACGTCGATATCTCAGATTGGTTTGATAATTTTTTGTTTAAAAGTACACGACGAAAAACGCAATCGTGATTTTTTTCAGAATTTTTCGACCCAGCGTATCTGAAGTATGATTTAAAAACTTGAAATAAAAACCCCCACTTTGTAAAATCTGAAAAAATTCAGAAAAATCTTATGAAGTATAACAAAATTTTTGACACCTATTAGAAGATGGAGATTTCATAACTTCAAAAGATAAATACGGAAAATAAGAAATTAAAAAATTATTATTATTCCATTGCATTTTTGACATCAGATTGAACATAAAAACTCTGTATGATATGGCCCGAAGAATGTCTATTCAGAGAGTTACAGGGAATCAAAAATATCAGGATAATATTTATATTTACAAATTCATATTTTTCAATATTATCCTGATATTTTTGATTCCCTGTAACTCTCTAAATAGACATTTTCAGTGTCAAAAATTTTGTTATATTTCATAAGATTTTTCTGAATTTTTTCAGATTTCACAAAGTGGGGGTTTTTATTTCAAGTTTTTAAATCATACTTCAGATACGCTAGGTCGAAAAATTTTGAAAAAAATTACGATTGCGTTTTTCGTCGTGTACTTTTATACAAAAAATTATCAAACCAATCTGAGACATCGACGTAGAATCTTGATCGAGATGGCATGGAATGCCCCATATATACAAGGTGAAAGCTTTTTATCTGATTTTTTGTTTTTTTTTTTTCTATTTTTTTTCTTATGAAAAAAATTAAAATTAAAAAATTAAAAAAAGACAAGAAATCTGCAGCGTTAAATATTTCTATTCGTTTTTTTTTTATCACTACCGAGAGACCTCTCGTATATATATGTATATAAGTATGTATAAGGTATACCTATTCTATGTATAATCAGAATTGTAATCAGAGTCCGGAGAGTGTAATTAGGTTTATAAAAAATGGAATGTACGGCTTGTAATTAACTCGAGATGAGAAATAAAGAACGAAATAAAAAGAGGAAATTTTTTTTGTTTTTTTCATTCCAAAAATTCACCCTTCAGTCAATCTCTTTTTTAATTTACAAAAAAAAAAAGAAAAAGAAAAAAAGAATAGTGATACAATTTATCTTCGTTTTTATAAACCGAGAATTATTTTTTTCAATTATTCTTTATACATTCTATGTTGTATTATCTTCATTATTGTAACGCAGGGTTAAAAATTCTTTTCTTTCTTTTTACTGTCCATTTTTTTTTTTTTTTTTTTTTAATCAAAAATTGTGTTAATATTTAAATTCCTATGTGACTGAAAAACAAAAAATAAAAAGAAAAAATATGATTCTGTACATTTACCATGAAGAGATTTATACAAATATAATTGTCCCAAAAAATATTTGAAGAATCGTCATATAATTTCTTGCAGTTTCGCGTTTTTTAAGTTTTTTATTTTTTTTTTCATGTAACATATTCGAAATCGTTTGAAAATATTTTTATTCTGTTTTAATCTAACAAAAATGTAATTCGCCAACTCGACTCGACTTGACTGACTAATATGACGTGATATAATAGTCTGCAATATTATGCCAAGAATTTTCTCATATGTAACATTCCTTAGCGATTCGAAGATTTAAAAATTTTCGTCGTCGTCGTCGTCGTAGTCAAGGAACTTTTTTATTTATTTATTTATTGTATTTAATAATAAAAATTCAAAAACAGAAATGAGAAGAATACTAAAAGTAAGAATGACAAAAAAAAACCGGAAGATAAATTTTTTTCATTTTTTGTTCTTTTGGTTTTTTTTTATTTTCTCTACTTTCCTTTTCCACACAACGCGAGATCGACAAACGGTATTTTTCCTCCCCTAGATAAACAGCGAATGTTATATGAGTAGATTCTTTCGCTTCCCACGAAAAAAGAAAGGAATAAGAAAAAAAGAAGAACCACCACCAACCCCACCGACTCCATAACCAAGGGCTGAGTAGAACCAACCACGTACGATAATTTACCGACTGTGGGAAGAACCAGCTACTACCATGTGTACTGTGTATACGAAAACGCGGTTTTCTTACCCAACTTGAGCACAACGCCATCTCGGAAAAGGTTTTCAACTCCCTAATAACGAAGCGATTTTTTTTTTTTGTTTCTCGAAATAATAATTGATCGATAAAAAGAAATCAAAAATTTAAAAAAAAATTATTGTTACTTTTGTAAAATATTTTTGTAGTTTTTTAGAATTTTTGTTCATGGTTGTTTTTTTTTCTTTCTTATGTTGCGTGCCATATAACTGCGGAATGAATAGAACAGAAAAGAAAAGAAAAGAAATGAATAGAAAAGCAAAGAAAAAAAATCTAGTGATGGATGACTGACCTTAGAATAGAATCTTGAAAATTCGCAGTCTCATCATCATCTTTGAATAATTCGCGTGAGGCTGGTATAATAATAATAATATTAGTAATAATAATAATAATAATGATAAGAAGAAGAAGAAGAAAAATTGAAGATGTTTTTTTTTCCATCTATATGTATAGATAATATATGCGGTAATTCAAGAATATGTAATAAAGCTGAAGTTTCGTTAAATTCCTTTCAAGTATTATACCTATACGTGTATATATGTATACATGTGCATATATACAGGGTGAGGAATTTATAGTGACCCAGGTAATTTTCTCCTAAACTAAGCGAAATATGAAAAAATGTTTCAGACGTTAGTTTCATGATTTCAGAGGTGACACAAGATAGTGTTTTTGAATTTTTTCCAAAGTCAAAGTATCAAGGTCATTTAAAGTTCAACTTTGGTTTTTTAAATGGAAACCAATATTTTATTTCCAGGTTCGTGTTTTGAATAAAGAAATAGGAAACTTTTGTCTAAGACATTTTTTTTTTTTTTGAAAATGTCAACTCTTCATGGTACTTGCAGGTTTTCAATTTGAATTTTTTATGTTTTTTGCTTTAAATTTGACCTAACTTGAATATAAATTCAAATCAAAATTGATGAAAACAATTAAATATTAATATTAGAATAAAATTTATGAAAAATAATTATTTTCGAAATTTAAATTCGAATTTTCCAAAAAATGAAACAAAAATAAAAAAAAAAACGGTACTATAAAAAATTGTTATTTAAAAAAAAAAAATGTCCGCATTAAAAGTTTCTTGTTTTCTTATGCAGAACACAAAACTACAAAAAAAAAAAAAAATATATAGGGTTCCATTTAAAAAACCAAGTTCAAATGACCTTGATAACTCGAATTTGGAAATAATTCAAAAACACTATCTTATGTGTCCCACTTGAAACGATGAAACTATTGTTTGCAACATTTTCGTTTCATATCTCGCTTTCGTTTGGGAGAAAATTACCCGGGTCACTATAAATACCCCACCCTGTATAGCATATACATATACCTATGTACAACGAGAGATTGAAGAATTTTAAATTTCGCAAAGTTTTTAGAACAAAAAAAAAAACGAAAAAAAAAAAATAAAAAATTCTTCACCTATATATGTATTTACATTATATATTATATACCTATAATGTATACCTATATCTAAAAATAATATACCTATACTTATAACGATAAAAATGTATAAATGTAAACGTATATTGAAAATTGCAACAATATTTTTGGTGAAATAAATGATAACCGTACTCGTTAAGATAAATCAATGGTATTATTCTTTTTTTTATTCTTTCTTATCTTTGGGATAATATTCAAGATCCTCGATCTTCAAGGATCTCGATTTACAGAGGGATTAAATAAAAATCAAAAAAATAAAAAAAAAAAATGAAACAGATAAGTGTACAAATAAAAATAAATGACAACAGGGTTCGAGTATCTCGTTTTAGTTTCTCCAACACGTTTGTAAAAATCACGTCACCTTCTTTGGTCTCAAAATCCGTAAATCACAATAAAAAGAAAAAGAAACAAAAAAATAAATAAGTTAAAAAATTTTTTAGAACTTCAAGAAAATATTTTCGGAGTTTGGTTGGTATGTATTAAAATCCGAGTCGTCGTGAAGCTATCTTCTCTGTTTTCTCTCTCTCTCTCTCTCTCTCTCTGCTTTTATAATAATACGAAAGTAAAGAATAATAATAATGATAATTAAATAATGATAAGAGAAAAGACGGAGGACTTTCCTCCTCCTCCTCCTCCTCCTTAATCTTCTGCTTCTCCTTCTCATCTCTTTTCTGATATTCTTATTCACCTTTATCTAAAGATCATGGATGTAAGCGGGAAAACAATAAGAGAAGCGAAGAAGAGAGATATCGAATAACTTCCCTTGCCTTATTCCTCAGCGTTTCCTCCTCGAGTTTCCCTCTTTCTTTGACCCCCTTAAAACTCCTAAAACCAAACCTTGTTCCCGTTTCAAGTTAAACTTGAAAGCATCTTCTGTATTTCAAATAGCTTTGGGGTGTTGACGATAATATTATAGCCCTTGGGAGGCCACGAAACTCCTGTAATTAGTCGTTTTAACCGGCTTCCGTGGTATTAGGGTCGCCGTTTAGCGCCACGGCATTTATCATCTACCCCCAGCCACCGATATACATATACACATACATACATACACACGCCTAGACCTACCCTACTACACACCGAGGTACTAAATCCTCATCTTCATCTTCTTCCATCGTCTTCTCTAGACTAGACTAATTTCATCTAGCTAAGAAACCAATTTAGTCACACGTATAATAAGGACATTTCATGACAATTTAATTTTACCAAGTTTAATTAACTTGACCATATATATTTAATTTAGTTGAAAATATTTTCGGGTCACAGTATAACATCTTTAAATAATTTAAACTTTTGAATCTTCCTTTTTTTCTTCAGCCAATGTTCATGATTTTTAATTTTTTGAAATAATTTACAAATATTTTAGGTTTTTATTTCGATCATTATTAAGATTTTTCTCAACATGGATCTATTTTTACTTTTCATCACCTACGGTGATATAAGAAAAGTATTGCTTTTGGTCGAAAAGTGACTTTTGATCATTTCAACGAATCTTCAAGTTTTCGACTCTCTAGAATTCGAAAAACGGGTTTTTAGAAAGATGTCGGTCTGTCTGTCGGCCTGTCCGACAAACTCGCGCGGTAATCTCGGATACGGCTCGATGAAAAAATCTGAAATTCACAGGACTTTACAACCAAATGATGGGCATGAAAAATTTCCATGTCTCGTTTAATTTGAACTTCCGGTTCTACCGGAAATGAATCGATTTTCGCTGTTTTAGTCACAAACATATACTTTTTTCTCTGTATTACCTTTCTAAATGAAAGAATATATTCTTCCGAGTTGAGAATTTCATATATATAGGGCGTTCCTTGCCAATGACATCAAAAAAATTGTAAATATACCCAGATCGAATTAGAACGAATGCACTGTATAAAATTGTTGTTTGTCAATATATAGGCCGATCCTGGCCAATGACAAGAAGAAATTATAAGTGTACCCAAATCGAATTGGGATTAAACGCACTGTATGAAATTGTTGTTTGTTAATATATAGTGCAATTTTTTTATGTGAAATTTTCAATTTTAATCTTTGTTCTTCGGTTTTTCATTACTTTTTTATACTTTTTTTTCCCCTGACAAACCCATCCTTTTTTCCTTTTTGATGTAAAGTACTCCGAAAAACTGTTTTTCCGGCTTGTTTTTTTTTTTTTTTTTGTCTTTGCTTCTATTTTCTCGACCAGTACGAAAATCAATGTTAAACATGTTCAAATCATAAAGTTTCTTTCTTTCTTTATTTGTTCTTCTAATTCCTGGCGAGCTGAATATTGTGGTGAAATTAATTAAACCGTCGAATTAAATCTATTCATAATTTTAAACAACCGGATAGCTCGAGGGGGTTTGGCTTCACCTAATTTTCACCGAGATGTTAGCTGCTGCAGTTTCCATGAACCTCGGAGCAATTAAAGATAAAACAATTTAGCTCGAGGCGATAGAAGTATATGGAGCATTCCAGCTCAACTTTACCAACTTAATCGAGACTCATTTTTCTTTGAATTTTTTTCGAAAAAATATATGTTAAAGTTTCGAATAAAAAGACAATGTTTCTGGTAAACTTACAGAGATCTTGACATTAAATTTCTGACAATGATACATTTTTCACTAAATTCAGACGTCGAATAGGTATTTGAAATTTTTTTTTTTTGGAATATAAATACGAAAATATTATATAAAGAAAAATTTTGAATATAACAAAATAATCGTTATCCTACGAATTTCAATTGCGGAGATTAATTGCCAAATTTTTTAATTATTTTTTACAAAATACATACCCTGCCTATAGATATATAAACTTTTTCGATAAATTCGACGAAAACTACTTTTCATTTTATTATTTACTAGATTTTTTTTATTTTCTTTTATTTTCGTTTCTTCTTGTAAAAAGATTGAATGTTTTTTTTTCTCGATTAGGATATCGTTCGTATATACATTATATATAAATATAGATGTACATAATATGTATCTAAAAAGATGAAACTTTCCGCCTGAATCTTTCAAGATCAAACAAAAACACATTTCCTTCAAAAAAAAAAAAAAATTCTTCAAATTATTGGTAAGCGATTTTCGAATTGATAGGGGTGAAAAAAAATATCTGACCTTGTATTCGTGATCGATGATTCAAGAAACGTTGAGATGTTAATTTTTATTCGAATCCATTAATCCTTTATCGAGATATCGTCAAATTAATGAATTTTGTTTTTCTATTTTGTTCTTTGAATATCTCGAAAACTACTTAACCGATATAATTCAAAATCTGATCAGTTCTAAGTTTGGAAAAACCGCGTTAATTGATACCAAATTCATCAAAATCCGATCATTTATTTTTGAGATATCGTCGACACACCAAGACGTCCATCTGAAAATGGTTGGAAATGATTCTCTTGGCCTTAAACGCGAAGATCTTATGAAAACTCAACTTTTTATTTTCGGATTAATTACGTTAATATACTATGGTGGTCCTTATTTTAAGTATTTTCGAATTTTCATAACCCCAAAAGTTCAAATGGTTCGAAATGAATTAAATAAAATATATCCAAAGTTACAATCAAATTTACATTTCGGCTACAGTAATAGTTCAAAAAATTTTAAACTCCGTAGACTTTATCATTATGATAGTGGCTATCCCCCAGAATTTTGTTCGATTTTTAGAAACAAATTTAAAAAAAAAAAAATTAATTAATTAATTAAAAACAAAAAATTATTTTTTCGGAAAACTGTAACTCCAAAATTATAATAGCTAAAAATCCATAAAAAATTCTGGGGAATAGTTAATATCACAAGGATAAAGTTTACAAAGTTTAAAAATTTTTTTTATCCATTCACTTCAGCCAAAAAAAAAAATTGATTATTCAATGCCGAAAATCCCGTGTTATTAAAATGGATAAACTTACATCGCAGGGAGGCACGGGTTGAGATAAGAAGAATTAAGATAGAAACTTGAAACTTTGGGAATATTTTTCATTTTTTATTTTTTTTTTTAACTTATTTCGCACCATTTGAGCCTTTGGGAGCATCAAAATTCGAAAATAGTTAAAATAAAGACCTGCGCTGAAAAATACGCACTATCAAAGTTTTAGACACACGATCGATTACCCACACCTGTGTTACCTAACTTAGTAATTTTCTGATAGTAGAAAGCAGTATTTTTTTTTGTTTTTTTTTATCTTTTTGTATCGCTTCTTTTGGGTTTATTTATCGCCGTATTTAACGCTGCAGCTCTAGAACAATTCCATTCAAACGGATTAGGGTATATATATATATATATATATATATATATATATATATATATATATATATATATATATATATATATATATATATATATATATATATATATATATATATATATATATATATATATATATATACATATATACGTATATGTAGTATATATAATATATATAAAGAAATCCGGGGATTGAACAAAACTCGTTTAAGTTAAACCACGAGATCAAATAAAATATAAAAAAAGAAGGATTGGTGAATTTGGTAATTAGCTGAATTTTGTTTTTTTTTTTTTCTTTATTTCTTTCGTTTTTGTTTCCAATTTTTAGACATTTTTTATTTTTCTCTTTGTTTTCGTGTTAACACGAGTTCTGCGTAACCATTGCAAGAAAACTCCGAATCCACTTACATAAGAAAAGTGATTCAAAAAAAAAGAATAAAAAAATAAAAAGTTGGTTAAACTAGTCCCGTTGTACACGCAGCTTCTAATATAATAGAGAAAAAGAGAAGAATTAAGAAAAAAAATTCTCACGACAACTAAACTAATAATAATAATAATAATAAAATTAGTGAAAAGACAAGATAAAAAAAAAAAAATAGAAAGAATGCAATTTAAATATATAAGAAAGCTTAATTCGTATACAGTGAAACGAAATGAGAATTGGCTGTAGTGGCGGTGGTGGTGGTAGTGTAAGAGTGATGCAGTAGTGATAATCTAATAATAATATAATATAATTCCGAAGCCGACCTCCAGCTCGGTCTATAAGTGGCTTAAGCTTTCACACCGAACTAACGTCTGCTGTATAACACGTCTACCTCTGTAAAACTATACATGTATGTATATATGTATGTATATATCAAGAGCTAGTACGTATTTTGAGTGGGATACGGTTAAGGTATATACACCTACCCTAATACTGTACTAATTTATATATAAAACGTATATAATTGCGAATTTATATATTCGCTGCAGCATATCACGAGGTAGAATTTTTTTCGAATAAGAAGATAACAGGATATAAAAATTAAATTTCAATTCATTATAAGTAAGCTATAAGGGAAGGGGGCAAAATGGGGTACCCTTAAAATTTTATAAAAAAAATTTTGTTTTTTCAAAATATTTTTTAAATAGTCAAAAATGACTTCTATAAACATTATTGAACATTATTTTGAATTTTGAAACAAATTTTTTTTTTTTACTGTTTTGGAAAAATTTTGTTTTTGAACAAATAAAAAATAATTTACAATTACAAAAAAAAAAAATATTTCGCGTATTTGAGTCCTCGAAACTTAAGTATTCTCCTAAGTAACCCGTTTTGCCCCCCACCTATACGCCTTTTTTTCATTTCTTTTCCCTTGTTTTTTGATTTTTTTTTTTTTTATAAAGTATGAGACGACAAAACGTTACTTTTCAAACCGTCAAGACGTAATAAAAAAAAAAAATAAAAAAAATTGTCAAGAAATATTCAATTTCAAGATAGGTAATTGTTAATTTTTTTTTTGTTTTTTTTTTTCCTTTGGCGTAAAATTATATAGGTAATAGCTTTTTCCCAAAAATGAAGGTAAAATAAAAAAATTAGCAAATTATTACGATGTATAACATGGGCTTGATGTAGATACGATACGAAGAAGAGAAAAAGAAAAAAAAAAAAAGAAAAAGAAAAAAAGAAAACTTGACTGAAAATTATCGTTTCAATTTAAAACTGGCAAGCTATATAATATAACTCCTCAACCGTCTCGGATAGATTTATCGGCAATGGTGAACGTTGGGCTATGGTCGTCAAAGTGTGAGCGAAAATGAGTAATATGGTATACGCTTTAAAGTAAAACTGCAAAGTTGCAAGTTAGCGAATTTTTAGTCATAGATATTACATACATATAGGTATATGTATATATGTAGTAGATATAAGTATAATAGATTTCGAAATAGGACGTTGAAAGCCTGCACCAGTAATAAAACTGGTATGGCAAAGTCCGAGAGTGAAAAGTGGTTTCAGGGATATGTGTTTATATGTATATATCTATATATATATATATATATATATATATATATATATATATATATATATATATATATATATATATAATCATATATAGCATTCGTTAATCGATAGGAAATGGAATTCGCCCTCTTCTTCTTCTTATTCTTATTCTTATTCTTATTAAATGTCCGACCCTCTTTCTTTATCGGCGCTTAGAGAACGTTCGCGTCGTTTGTTAACCTTCCGTAAAAATAAGAAATAAAAAAAAAAATCTTATTCCTCGATCGTGAATTAAATACTAAAACAATTGTAAGAAACGATTCTGAAAAAAAAAAAAAATAACAAAATAACAAAACAAAAAAAAAATATATATATATATTGTACATATGCTGTGTAAATAATATACATCGCGATAGATAATACTAATAATAATAATAATTTAGTTAATAAAAAAAGGATTATAAAGATTTTAAAAGACAAAAAAAAAAAAATTAAATTAAAAAAAATTACAAATCCCTGTAAAATTAGTCTCAAGCGGATGGTTTACAGCAAACCTATATACATATAGCTCTTTGAAGAAAATGACGTTCTTTAACTTTGTTATATACCTTTTTTTATTTTTTGTTTTTAATTTTTTTATTGAACAAACGTTTTTCTTTCATCATTATTATTATACTTTTATGACAATATCTGTATAGGTATAGAGGTATATATAGGTATATATGTATATAATACCTATCAGCGAGCGAAGTGCCTTTCTTACATCCTATTATCGCCTTCTGCCGAGAGGCAAGAGATGGAATCTTATGCGACAACGCCTAAGTGATTTCAGAAAATAAAAAGGTGGGAGAAGAAGGAGAAGAGAAAAGGTAAAAAGCTCCCCCCTGCCCCTACCTCTACCACCTTTACAGTAAACTCAGTGTTTTGAAGGATCACTCAATCTGTCACGGTGTACAACCTGAAATTAGGGTAGGTGGGAAAATAGAACGAAACGATGTAGTCAAGAAGGTAGGTAGGTGTAGGTAATAAACGGAGACCAAACGCAAAGAAAATTGCAAAAAAAAGAAATTCAGGAAACCGGTTGACCTGTGGGCCAATCCTAGAACTTCCCGCTGTGTTGAATACGTTACAATTAATTGATACTATTGTGTTTATAATAAATTAAAGAAGGTTATAAGTATAATTAGTTTTCCCTATACAAATCTTTTTTTCTTCAATTTCTATTCTTCGAATAACTTTGAAACTACTCGACCGATCGATTCCAAAATCTAATCAGATCTAAGTCTTGATGAACCCTTTCGATCGCCGCAACAATCATTCAAATCGGTTAATTCGTTTCAAAGGTATCGTACGACAAAAAGAGAAATTTTTCTCGTGCAATATCTTTTAAACCAATCGTTCGATTTTGATGAATATCACGGCGATCGAAAGGGCTATCCAAGAGCTAAGTCTGATCAAGTTTTGAGACTAATCGCACGAACAGTTTAGGAGTTATGCGCGAAGAACATGAAAAAAAATTGTTTTCTAATTTTTATTTCTCAAATAACTTTGAAACTACTCGACCGATCGACTCCAAAATCTAATCAGATCTAAGTCTTGATAAACCCGTTCGATCGCCATAAGAACCATTACAATGGGTTGATTCGTTCTAAAGATATCGTACCATAAAAATTTGTTTACAGACACACACACGGACGGACGTCCATCCAAAAATGGTCAGAATAGCTTCGTAGGACCCCAAAACGTCGAGATCTGATGAAAACTCGATTTTCGAAAATCGGACCGAAACCATTGACTTCCTTTTTTTTTTGAAAATTTTCATTTTTTCTTGCGGGAAGTTCTAAATGTAACATGATGATTAATCAAAAATTATATACCTACTTCTGTGAAGAAAATGAGTAGGTATATATATAACACGATTTCAAATTTCAGATTTTAAATTCGATTTCTTGATATTATTTTATTTTTTATCCAACTTTAAAATTGACGAGGTTTCTTCAGAATTTATCCACTTATTTTGTCAATTCCAAAATTTTCTGAGAATTCCAGATTTTCCAGACAAAATTAGTTATATTTTATCCAGATGAAGTTGGTGAGTACCAAATTTTTTCTATAAATTACTAGAAAAGAATTGATCCATATATAAATGTCGTCATAATATAAATTTTTAAGTTTTAACGAAATGAAAAATATAAAATTAAGACCAAAAATTTTGAAAATGAACTACGCAGACATCTTTCGAGTAATTCCACAAACAAAAAAAAAAAATAAGAATAAATAAATAAAAATTGTTCGTTAATGGATTCAAAAATTTGCAAGGATTGCGAAATTGAAAAAAAAAAAAAAATAATAAAATAGCCTCCCAAAGTCAGAAGCATTCGCTTTGTGCAGAAAATTTTTGAAATCCAACCAAATTTTCAAAAATTTAGGATCAAGTTCGATAAAATTTCTGATTACATCATGAAATTCCCTGAGATTTCCAGAATTTTTTTTCCAGAGGGTATTAAATTCTATGAAAATTCCATGATTCGAATTTTCATGATGACTGAACACACCCAGCTGTTTCTTTACATTTTATTTTATTTTTATTTTTTGATCTTGTATGAAGAAATTAATAACATTAAAGACTAAAATCTTACTGCAAAGTAATTTTTTTGTTTTACTTCGTTTTGAATGAAAAAAAAGTTTGAGATAAAAAAAAGAACAAAAAAACCCTTAAAAAAATAATTTTTGAAAAGATATAAACCGCCCTTACAATTTCTGGACTATTTTTTTAACCTCAGTGAGGCATGAATATTGAAAGTGGGTTATATACCACATAAGAGACGATAATATGGTGGCTCGTAGTCTCTCTTGGTAAGAATTTTTTTTAGTAGGTCACTTTGATGATCACGATCACCCCGTCGCGATGGCAAGTAATGAAATATGCCAAAGGAAGAGAAGAGAAGAGAAGAGAAGAGAAGAGAAGAGAAGAGAAGAGAAGAGAAGAGAAGAGAAGAGAAGAGAAGAGAAGAGAAGAGAAGAGAAGAGTGCCAAACGATATTAAAGCGGTTCAACGAGTATCACACCAAATAAATGTGTCCCAGCAGCAGCAGCAGCAGTAGCAGCAGCATCCCGAGCGCAAAAGACAGATTGGTTAAGATTATCGTTTACCGATATACGCGGATGTTCATGTCGTTAGAACAAGCAAAAAAAAAAAAGGTAAGAAAATCTGTTATATCCTTATAAGAGCTCGGGGGGGTGGTTAATCGTGAACGTGAGAAACCAAAAAGCCAAGACACGACAAAAAAAAAGTCTGAAATTTCGTTTAACTTAAAAATGACATAAAAATTTTGCGTGTTAAAGATACATAATTTTTGTATCTTTTTTTCTTATTTACTATCTCATTTCATTTTATCTATACTATACAAAATTATAATTACTTATCGTTATTAAAATATATTTGCAATAGAACGATAAGATCCGTAACGGGTATAGGTATAATACAAAAGACAACTCACAGCTTCTTCAGTCTTCTTATATCCTCGGACCTCCTTTACTGATACGGAAATTGTAATTTGATAAGTTTGTTAGGTATAATTTTGCAATTTCGATCCATCCCCAATTACCCTACAACATCGTCTTTATCCAACTCTCTATCCTCTCTCTTTTCACCCTTCACGTTGTACATGATATATATATATATATATATATATATATATATATATATATATATATATATATATATATATATATATATATATATATATATATATTTATTTATGTATGTATGTATGTATGTACCTATCTCCGCGCTATACGACGCTCGCTTCGCCGCTTCGCTTTGGGGCCCAATTATTCGCGTGTATAATACGACAGGACTCTCTCTCTCTCTCTCTCTCATCCCTCCATACATTATACACCTACCTACCTACCTAGTATTTACCTATATATGTATATACATGTACTTTAGGTACATACATTTCTATACCTATATGCATGAGTATGCGTTATACGCGTTTTACGAACTACAAATACCACCCCATCGAATTTCTGTACCTACGCTTTCATATCGTTTTTTTTTTTTTTTTTTTTCAATTTTTCTCACTGTATTATTATTATGATTATTTTTTTTTTTGCAGTTGGCTATACATAAACATATATATACCTAAATACATATCGAATCTTTTTTTTTTTTTTTTTACTAATAAAATTTACCACGCGGTATAATAATAAAATTATAGAAAACAGAAAAACAAAGAGATCATGAGAGGTTTTCAAAATTATTTTCCGTGGGTATTTGAAATTGATGTTAAAAATTTTAACAGTTCAAAATGTTTTTTGTTTTTGTTTTGTGTTTTTTACCTTGTACAGCGCGCCGATACTCCTCCATATTTTATATATCTATATATAAATATATAGCCTCCAAGTTGTAAATTATACACGTAGAACTTTTTTTTTTTTTCTTCTGCGTCGGGAATGCAAGATAGGGTTCCTCCTTCCGCGTTGTCCCAGGATCCTGCCAGGAGGCTTAATTATAGTCACTAATTCTTTTCTGTCACTTTTCAAACATCATCGTTTTTTTTTTTTTTTTTTTCGGTGTTTTTGTTCTGCAAACTTTTAAACTGCAGATCGATCGCACTAAACGATTTTTAATTTGATAATTTAATTCAATTTGTATTTTTGTTTGTTTCTTTGTTTGTTTGTCAACTTTAATTTTATTTTGTCGTTTTTTTTTTTTTTCTTTTTTTTTTAAACCGTATAAGATTTTAATTTTCTATCCTCGTGAAAAGACAGAAATAAATTTATATGTACGTATACATATATATGTATATACTCATTAACATATTTATATTTATATAAAGAAATATAGACGATTTTTAAATCAAAATATATCATTTTTGGGGATTTAGGAAACAGATGGGGGGGGGGGGGATGATTTAAAACAACGATGTATATGATAATTATTTTCCTTCGTTTGTTTCGCGCTTATATAAAATTACATGAGTGATCTTGTTATTTTTATTTCATTTTTTCGTAAATATATATGTATATAGTTATGTATATATATATATATATATATAACGGTAAAATATTTCCACGTTTTCTATCGATAAAAGGATTAGTTGAACGTTGAAAGAAATGGATGGAAAAAAAAATTCCTTTTCTTCAAAAATACATATATGTAGAATTAATTGAATTTAAATATCTTGTATGTATGTATATAGTTAAAAATAAAAAGTCTTGCAGTTGTTAAAGAGTCGAGTACCTATAAACAGTTACTAAAGTTTTTTTTTTTTTTTTAAGGGGGTGGGGTTTTTTTTTTTTTAATTTACAGATATAAGGATTTTTTTTTGTGTTTTTTACAGGATGAAAAATAATTAATCATTTATGTACTTCGATATTACCAGAATATAAGTATGTCTATAATCTTCTATATATTCTATATACGAGAATTAATTATTTATCAAATATATAAAATCATTGAAGCATCTTCGTGATCATAAAATTACGAATAAATTGTTATAAGCAATAAATGTATTAAAAAAAAAATAAAAATAAAAAAAAAAAAAAACGGAAATAATGAGGAGAAGGAAGTGTATACATATATCTATGAATACTGAGGATATAGTTTAAACTATTTTAATTCAAAATTATTCAATTAGTTTTTACTGTATATTTAATTTTTTTTTTCTTTTTCTTGTCATTTTTTTAAATTTGAAAAAAAAAAAAAGAAAAAAAAAAAACAAAAAACTTATCGAAATCTGTGTAAAAATTTCCTCTTTTTAAATTGACCAAACCAGATGAAGAAAAAAAAATTTCTTTCGTCAAGATATAATATCGTGTGAAATTTGGCTAGCAATAAAAATGGCGACTAACAATGCTGGAGGGGAAGGAGCGGGAGGGTGGGAGGGGGGCACAATATTATATTATCCAGCTGCACTTAATACGTGTACTTCTTGCTTAAATACCCGTGAATTATTATTAATTGATTAATTTTTTTTTTGTTATACTATATATATATTACCTATATACATATATAAACATATTTGTACATTGAATGTATGTGTATGTATATATATATGTATATAATATATATAGGTGTATACAATGTTTAGTTTTCCCACATTTTTTGTACTTTTTTTTTCTTTTTATGTATTTTATGTTCAATTTTCACGATGATAATAATAATAATAATAATAATGATATTATCAGTAAAAATAACATTAATAATAATAATAATAATAATAATAATAGTAGTAATAATAATAATAATAGTAATAATAATAATAGTAATAATGATAATATTAATTTATTGTTATAAATTCGACGATGCACGCTCGATCGAACGGCTGTCTTATAAGAGACGTGAAGTTGCCTCGGGCTGCGTCGACGAACTGACGGCGGGAACGGAGCGCTCGTTCCTCCTCTCTGGTGAACAGAGAAAATCGGACATGCGCGTCACTCGGACGTCTCATAGTATAATATTGTTGTACATACATACATACCTATATCGATATCGTATACATATACTATAATCATGTATGTATGTAGCTACTATACCGTAAATTTTAGTTTCTTTTTTTTATTTTTTGTTTACTCGCAATTAATATAATATATGTACCCTATAATGGTTTATCCATACGATTTTATATTTACGGAAAAAATTTGCGAAAGATTTTTCATTCGTGAAAAAAAAAAAAAAATGAGAGAAAAAAGAAACTGTTATGATTTTTCTGTATAATTAATAATACAGCCATTCCACAACGTTTTGAGCGTCATTTTCATTGAAATTCGTTTTTGTTTTTTTTTCTTTTTTGTTTTTGTTGAAATGGATTGTAAATGATTTTCAGTCTAGTACCGATGTTTTTATTGTTTTTATGCTCAAGTCATTTTACATATATTGTAAAATAGATAATTAATTAATAATTGATCATCAATAGTGTAAATTTACAAAGTTTTGGAAAAAATATTGTCAACTTTGTTTTCGTTTATTTATTCATTTATTTATTTTTTTAATAATTTGATTGTAATCTCTCATTTGTATACCATTAATATACATCTCCAATTTTCATTTTGAATAAATAAAAAATATTATTAATGAGTTTTCAAAAAGTTTTATTAGTTTCCTGAAAATTTTTTCAAATGCCACACGTTACAACATCATGAAATGACAGGCCTCATATAAGATTCTACGTCGATGTCTCAGATTGGTTTGATAATTTTTTGTATAAAAGTACACGACGAAAAACGCAATCGTAATTTTCTTCAGAATTTTTCGACTCAGCGTATCTGAAGTATGATTTAAAAACTTAAAATAAAAACCCCCACTTTGTAAAATCTGAAAAAATTCGGAAAAATCTTATGAAATATAACAAAATTTTTGACACCTATTAGAAGATGGAGATTTCATAACTTCAAAAGATAAATACGGAAAATAAGAAATTGAAAAATCATTATGATTCCATTGCATTTTTGACATCTGAATGAACACAAAAGCTTTGCATAATATGGCCTAAAAAATGTCTATTTAGAGAGTTACAGGGAATCAAAAATATCAGGATAATATTGAAAAATATGAATTTGTAAATATAAATATTATCCTGATATTTTTGATTCCCTGTAACTCTCTGAATAGACATTCTTCGGGCCATATCATACAGAGTTTTTATGTTCATTCTGATGTCAAAAATGCAATGGAATAATAATAATTTTTTAATTTCTTATTTTCCGTATTTATATTTTGAAGTTATGGAATCTCCATCTTCTAATAGGTGTCAAAGATTTTGTTACATTTCATAAGATTTTTCTGAATTTTTTCAGATTTCACAAAGTGGGGGTTTTTATTTCAAGTTTTTAAATCATACTTCAGATACGCTAGTCGAAAAATTCTGAAGAAAATTACGATTGCGTTCTTCGTCGTGTACATTTATACAAAAAATTATCAAACCAATCTGAGACATCGAATAGAATCTTGATCGAGATGGCATGGAATGCCCCATATATATTATTAGTTTTTTTTTTTTTTTTCTTATCTAAACGATCGTGATCACGAAAAATATTTTTATACGATATCACACGACGTCCTATACCTACAAAAATAAAATTGCCTATACGTATACGTTTTATTTATTCAATTATTATTATTATCATTATTATTATTATTATTTATTTTTTCATTTCGAGGCAACAATTATTTGTCATTCTTTTTTTTTTAATTTTTCTGTTTTTTTTTTTTTTTATTTTTAATTTTTTTTGTTGTTGTTCTTGACTTTGTGAGTTAAGCTTATAAACTCTGGTATAGTCGACCCTTCGCATTATAAAATCTACACATAGACAGGTAAACACTGAACCAAGGCAAACCGTACGTTCGCTTTGTCAGTCAACGACGCGTAAGACCGGTGTATATACTATATATACTATAAGGTAAATACATATAACATACTATACTCTGCAGTGTATGTATGTACTTGTTATACCTACGGTACTTACATTGCACGTGCGGAAATCCGAGTCAATTAAAGAGGATAAGCCCATCGATGTATGTATGCATGTATGTATGTATGTACATACGTAGATATTCGAAAATTAACAAAAAAAAAAAAAAGAAGAGAACAAATAATAATAATAATTTTATTTTAAATTTTCAAAATATGAAAAAAAGAAAAAAAAAAATTAAATATTAATTTTATTTTGAAAATTCATTACCTACGTGTCCAAAGTTCAATTCGTTGCATATTTATTCCTTTCACTTTCCAAAGACCCACTTATTCTGATATTTGGTTTTTTAGAAACGACAATAAGAACAAAAAAAATAAAAAATCTGGATATCTTTTGCAAATTTTTTTTCGGCATCGAGTATTTTTATATATTTTTTTTTGTTTTTCACGTTTATTTTTGATCGGTTTTTGAATGGTACAAGCCAGTGAAACATATAGAAATAAGTTAAATTAAAAATAGCAACGGTCAAACCTTTATCGAATTTACCTCGGAATTCTGCATTTGGACTGCCCCATATATGTATATAAGTATATAAATAGTATATTACAACTGCTACTGCTGTACAACCACATATCATCTTCATATCATCATCTTATGTATAAATTTTAAAGTGTCCAGGTTGTAGACACGCTCCAGCACTTATTCACGATGGAAAAAAAAAATACAAAAAAAGACAAAAAAAAAAATGTGAAGTATTAATCTGATATATCCTCCCGTATGCGAAACCTTATTCAACGACCTCCAAAAAAGATTATGGAAAAAATAAAAGACAGAAAAAAATGAAATTGAATAAAATAAAAAATAAAAATAAATAAATTTAAAAAAAAAAAAAATGACAAAAATTGAAAATAATTTCACACGTGTGTCTTTATGATATATTATACTCTTTTAGATTCCTCGTAAGACTGCAGAATCCCTAAAGCTTTACCCAAAATACGAAAAATTTTACCCGATTCTATTCTTGTTTTTTTTTTTTCTTTCTTTTTCTTAGTACGTTGACTAAATTTACAATTGGTTAAATAATACATATATAATATATATATAGCTATATATGTAATCCTATATCTATATATCTATGTAATTGTATACGAATCTCAAAGATACCTATATATCCCTCCCTTCTAATTCCGTGGTTCCTTTTCTCGTTCCAGAGTCCCGTATTTAGGGTTTTCACCGCGTGTATCTCCCTCCCTCCCTCCCAACCTTCCTCTCCGCTCCGCCACTCAATGACGCGTTGAATGCCGGATTTCTGCCCTATCTCAAATCCCTCGCAGATGGAAGTCGAAAATAAAAAAAATAAAAAAAAAAAAAAAAGAAGAAGAAAAAAAGAAAGAGGAGAAAAAGAGAGAAAGTCATTCGGCACAGACGAGTTTGATTAAAAGTTGCTTTCATCGAAGAGAGCTTTCGCCGTTTTCAGGCACCGATGAAACGACGCGAAATGATGCAACCCATCCGCGATTCGATCCCACCTCTTCGTACGTTTATATACGATCGCGATTGAAGAAACGCGCGGGTTGATTGAAATTTTATCAAATCAATTCGACTCGTTTACTTTATTAATTTCTCTCTGTTTTTTTTTTTTTTTTGCGTTTCTCTATCGTTTTTAATCTTTTAGAACTGCAAAAATAAATGGAAATTAAAATAAGAAAAAAAAAACAAAAAAATTATTTCCTCTTTGTTTTATGGAAATGACGAAAAAAAAAAAAACTATCCAGGGTTGGAAACTTAAACATCGAGGTTAATAAATGCATCGAAATTTTTCTTTTCTTTTTCTACACTGAACCAAAAAAGAAGAAGCAAAAACAAAAATTTACAAGATAAAATTTGTACTTGAACGAATTTAATGCACGAAAGTTAATGAATTGCCTCTTTTTTTATATTATGTGTATATGGGGCATTCCACGTCAAATTTGCACTCCCTGTACCTCACCTCCTTCGATTTGGATAATTTTTCAGTATAATGTTGCAACCAACCCAAAAGAGTCTCTGATTTTTTTTCAAATTTTTTTCGCCACCAGTGAAATTCAAAAAAATTCGGTCTATACTTTTCTGAGGTTTTGTTTGGAAAAATTAAAAAAAAAAAAAAATTAATTGTATTCAGGTCTCCTGGCATTTCTCTACATTTGAGAAAAATTGAAATCCATTAATATTTGATAAAGTTATGACCGATTAAAAAAATTAAAAACTCCAATTTTGACATGGAAGAACTAAAAATTTGTGACAAAAATAGTAGACGTTGAGATCCCATTATCATGTGGGACTCAGAAATCATCATTTAAATCATAAAATTTTTGTGAATTTTTTCAGATTTTTAAGAATGGCATTTTCAAAATTTGCTTTTTAATTTGTTTTAAATTTCACTAGTGGCAAAAAAAATTTGAAATAAAATCAGAGACCCTTTTGGGTTGGTTGCAACATCATACTAAAAAATTATCCAAATCCAAGGGGGTGAGGTACATGGAGTGTAAATTTGACGTGGAATACCCCATATACCTATACAGATAGATACATGATAACTTTTCTCTCTTCTCTTTATACCCGCGCACGTATATCTACATACCCAGGAAGTTATTACACTAACTTGACTAACTTTTATCACAATTTTAATCGACTTTCTCGGTCGACTCTATTAATGTAAAAGTATGTATGTATGTATATATGTATGTATGTACTGTACAGTACATTAAATATACATATAGATGCACCTATACACACAGTACGTAATATTTTTGAAATACGATTTCAAATCCTGTGCCCCAGTTTCAGTATATATACCTAAATATTATATATAAATCTCTTATCAATATATAAACCGATTACAGATTATACATATAAGTATATATATCTATATATACCTATCCTATAATATAAAAGTTTTTCCAATACCTTCGAGTAAAATCTACTTTTTGATTTATTGAATATACCTATACGTATATATATATATATATACGATCGGCACAGATGTATATAACAATCGGTGCAGGTTATATACAAAAGTTTGTCCAGTTTTTAAGTTTTTGTTACAAACTGTAGACCGACGAACTATGACATAGGAGATTTTCTTTTTGTTTATATTTATTTTTTTTTCTAAATGGACAAATAAAATAGGGACAAACAAAAACTACGTATATAATATACCCAACGAATCTATGTATAGGTATATACGAAGGAAGGAACGAACCGCCTTATTATAGTCACAGCGACCTACTAAATACACCCACTTTCCTTCCTTTCAGTCTATTTAATCCTTTCGATCCTTTCAAGCCTTTCAATTGCCTCTCTACGAACCTCTGTGTCCAGTTTCAATTATCGTTTTAATTAAATTTTCCTTCACCTCGCGATTGATATATACATAGTATAAGCTAACTGCTAGCTACCTGTCTACCTACTTTAATGCTTTCACCGTTACATACAGCTTTCTATATCGCTTTTCTTCATCTCCCTTCTTCATTAGTTTTCTCAACATATTTTTATAAATTTTCTAATTTTAATTACCTCAAATAATTAATTTTAACAATTAAGAAAATTTTTACAATAAATAAATAGTTTTATTTTTATCTTTTCAGTATCATATAAAGTGAAGAATAAGTTTTTTGTTTTTCTTGATCAACGGATATACTTCAAATCACTTTAAAGAATTTGAGAAAACAAAAAAAAATAAACTAACTGATTAACTAACATCGGTATAATGTGAAAAGAGGGTTTTGCGGTTTTATCTCTACGAACCAGACCCGGGTTTTAAGAAAACACTTTTTGGACCAGTGAATTGGAAGACGCTCCCGCGGCGTGGTGGCAGTGGTGATGTGATCGCGTTGGCGAAACACACGGATAGTTATATATCCACTATATACCGTCGATACTCAATTCAGTGACACACTTTTTAAGAAATGGTGTATAAGGGTGGGAGAGATTGCTGGAGATCCAACAAATGTACACAGAGGTACCATATAGGAGATAGTAAAAATTAATTAAGAAGAATTCATCGAACACAATTATATACCGAACGAATTTTATTATCATTATTTAATTTTTCTTTTTATTTTTTTTTTTTTCTTCTATCCGTTGTAAATTAAAAGACAGAATTTTTACTTTGGATCGATGTATTGTATATACATATATATACGAGTAGATATGCTGCAGGGTGTGCAAAGACAGAGACAGAACGATATCCGAGAGAAGTCTAATATCGTGGTGGTTAGAGCTTTGGGATTCTGTGTTGGTATTCGCGGAATCGACCTGTAGGAATCTCCAATATCGAACTGAATGATGAATAATTCTTATGGCGTATATTCTCCGTTCCGTTCCGTTCTGTACCGTTCCCTTATACCTTCCCTTGTGTTCATCTCCTCTACACCGAAGCTCTATCCTATATATACAATCGACTCTTCCTTTACATTTATCCCCCTTCAGCTCCTTTACTTTCGCACCGATATATTCGGGGATGGTCGGTCTCTGCTGCGGTGGGAAAGGATCCTTTCGATGAACATTTCTATTTTTTTTTTTTTTTTTTTTCTTTCTTTTTCTTTTACTACATCGCTCAGAACACGTACCACGAGGCTATCAGTTTTTCGAGTCCTTTCCATATAAACACGCTCTCACGCACGCGCTAGTACTTTTTTTTTTTTTTTTTTATCATATTACTACACAATTTTTTTCTCTTTCTTTTTTTGTCTTTTCGGTATTTCGATAACGCCTGATGATATAATAAAATACATTATTATACGATCCTTATATTATAACCTATTATTATAATAAATCTGTTATATTCAGACATGTAAATATTATATGCTTATATATTATACCCATAGGTGAAGAAATCAAATTTATATATATTCGCATTTTTTATTTTTATTTTTTTAAATATGAATCTGTTAAGAATCTTTCTCTTCTTTTTATTTAATTTTCTATTTTATTTTTTTACTAATTCCTTCATCCAAGTTTATAGTTAGAAGAACAGCTTCTTTCTTTATTTCTCTCTCAATTTTAGTATTTTATTTTTATTTTTTTTCTCTATCACTCTCTTTCGCTCTCTTTCGCTCTCTTTCCTTTACTTTTCCTTTTTCACCTAGTGCTGCTTGACCTGGTAATGTTAATTACCAACAAGGCGGCTGCTGGTGCTGCTCAACACTTTTGTAATAAAACGAGCTTACTTGGTCACGTACTCTATAAGTCGACGCCGTTCGTTGCCGTCTCGCACTGACAAATACATATACCTACACAGGTATTCTACTTAACTTTAAATCGCTTTTAACACGAATTAAAACAATCCAAAAAACAAGAAATGAAAAAAAAAAACAATAAATGAAGTTAAAAAAAAAATCGAAGCATTTTTTTCGTAGGAAATTTCATAGCACCTTTTTCGTACAAGATTTTGCATTTTCAGCAAAAACTAAAAAAAACATGCCAGAAGAACAGTTTTTCGGAGTACTTTTCATCAAACAGAAAAGAGAGGATGGGTTTTTCAGGGGAAGACAAAGTATAAAAAAGTAATGAAAAACCGAGAAAAAAGATCAGAATTGAAAATTTCACATAAAAAAAATGCCCTATATATTGACAAACAACAATTTCATACAGTGTGTTTAATCCCAATTCGATCTGGGTACACTCACAATTTCTTATTGTCATTGGCAAGGATCGCCCTATATATTATCAAACAGCAATTTTATACAGTGCATTCATTCTAATTTGATCTGCGTATATTTACAATTTTTTTGATGTCATTGGCAAAGAATGCCCTATATATATGAAATTCTCAACTCGGAAGAATATATTTTTTCATTTAGAAAGGTAATACAGAGAAAAAAGTATAGGTTTGTGACTAAAACAGCGAAAATCGATTCATTTCCGGTAGAACCGGAAGTTCAAATTAAACGAGACATGGCAATTTTTCATGCCCATCATTTGGTTGTAAAGTCCTGTGAATTTCAGATTTTTTCATCGAGCCGTTTCCGAGATCACCGCGCGAGTTTGTCGAACAGACCGACAGACAGACCGACATCTTTCTAAAAACCTGTTTTTCGGATTCTAGAGGGTCGAAAACTTGAAGATTCGTTGAAATTAGCAAAAGTCACTTTTCGAGCAAAACCAATATTTTTCTTATATCACCGTAGGTGATGAAAAGTAAAAAACAGTACATAAGAAAAATTTTTAATCCGAAAATGAGTTTATAATATACCTGAAATGATTATAATTATATTATGAATTAACTCTGAGATTTCATTATACTATTGGATAGGATATTAATAACCGAGAGTCGCACCGTGTGCAGGAAATATTTTTCAAAAATTATTAAAACAAAAACTAGCAGTATAGGTATATTATGATATCTATAATACGCAGACGCGTTTTCGGATCCGCCTACACCGTGCGTTTGTCATATGTTACATACATACCATATATTTCATACACACCATCAAGTATAAGGTATAAGTGTATAGATCAGAAGGCAACAATCTTTCAAGAACAGATAAAGTGATGAATGGTGGTGGATTTCTCTTTTTATTTTTTTTTGTTTTTTTATCCTTCAGCCACTCTCAGATATCTTATAAAGATTGCACACAGAGTAGTGTAGTGGGCAAAGGTAGGTGGGTAGGTAGGTATATACGATATATATATAAGATAGAAAAAGAGAGAAGAAAAAAAAAATGAAAGAAGATACGTTCTCATCGTCTTAGGGGATTCTCCCTGGTGCAAAGGCAGCGATGGGTCGGTTCTGATCCTCGATAAGAACACGCAACGTAATCTATCTATGGAACGACCGCAACCACGGGACAGAGCGCGACCAAGACCGCGAGATCGTTGGTTCTTAGTGAAGCAGCGGTGCGTTTCGATTTCGATTTCTCATTTATCTATTTTCTCTACGGAGGAGAATAGAGGAAAGGATAAACCCTGATCATTTTATATACCTAATTCTTCCATCATACGATCAAAAGTATGTGCATTAAGAAGAAAAATAAAAATAAAAATTTCAAGTGCTCTGCTCGCGGAAAGCAATTTTTTTTTTTTCATTTTTTTTTTTTTATACCTACTTTTTTCTGGCTTTTATAATACTCTTATATTTATCCGAGATATAAAACTCGCCGGACTTGACATCGCACAGGTTGCATCTAAGCTATAAATACGCGTCTTCAAATATTGCTAAAAGCTTTGTTATACTTATATATAAAACACGAAAAGGGTCGATGGTCCCGAGACACATAACCTATGCCAATAGAAAACTGATGGTCTATATAACAAGTAAACTCGGTTCGACAGTCTTTGAAAAGGAATAAGAATAACCGAAAGTGTCATATTCGACTTTATTTATTACTTTTCATCACCTACGGTGATATAAGAAAAATATTGGTTTTGGTCGAAAAGTGTCTTTGGTTCATTTCAACGAATCTTCACGTTATCGACCCTCTGGAATCCGAAAAACGGGTTTTTGGAAAGATGTCGGTCTGTCTGTCGGCCTGTTCGACAAACTCGCGCGGTGATCTCGGATACGGCTCGATGAAAAAATCTGAAATTCACAGGACTTTACAACCAAATGATGGGCATGAAAAATTGCCATGTCTCGTTTAATTTGAACTTCCGGTTCTACCGGAAATGAATCGATTTTCGCTGTTTTACTGACGAACCTATACTTTTTTCTCTCTATTACCTTTCTGAATGAAAGACTATATTCTTCCGAGCTGAGAATTTAATATATATAGGACATTCCTTGCCAATGACACCAAAAAAATTGCAAATATACCCAAATCGAATTAGAATGAAAGCACTGTATAAAATTGCTGTTTGTCAATATATCGGGCGATCCTTGCCAATGACAAGAAGAAATTGTAAGTGTACCCAGATCGAATTGGGATTAAACAATCTGTATGAAATTGTTGTTTGTCAATATATAGAACATTGTGTTTATGTGAAATTTTCAATTTCGATCTTTTTTTTCGGTTTTTCATTACTTTTTTGTACTTTTTCTTCCCTTGACAAACCCATCCTTTTTTCTTTCTGATGAAAATTACTTCGAAAAACTGTTTTTCCGGCTTGTTTTATCTATTTTTAAACGAAGCAATTTATTATTATCTTCAAATGGGAGTTTTAACCACCGTAAAAATATATTTAAAAGAGACAATAAATAAAAAAAAAAATACAACACAGAAATATCTGAGTAAAACTGCGTGTATTATTGTGCTTCTACATATTTAACCCGTCGAGTGCACACCTATTTTTCCAACCCCTCGAAGTGCTCACTAGTGCAAATTTGCACGACCCATTTTCGGAAGCTTGTATCTTCGGTTTGAATCGATAATTTTCAATTCCATATGAGTAATTTCTAAACTTCAAAGTGTCCCAAATGAAATGCGAATAATTGCGATTTTGAAAAAAATCGATAACCTTATGATAACTAATGATGAAAATAACTAATCGATTTCGTGTACGTAAATACAAAACTGTAAAAATTACTAATTAATACGTCCAAACGCTTTATACCGTAAAGCAGCACTTATACCTTTAGGTAGGTTAATTCCTTAGCGTCTAATAATACGGCCGCGAGCATATCATAACTCAGCTTGTTAATTTTCAAGCTCGCAGTAAATAGAAATTGTATAAAAACGATTATTTTACTATACGAGCATATAAAACGAAAATTAAATCTCGTATTTTGTTTATCACTTAAAGTAGTATAAAAACAAGAAAAAAGTTTTGCGAAAAGGAATTAAAAAACTGATTCATACGACTCACCGCAGTCCTCGACATCTAAATTCGTCTTATGGTTAGTCCTGCTACTGATGCTTGTTCTTCCAATTCTTCCCAATAAAGTATCATCAAATTTCTTTTCTCCTTCTTATAATACACGCGGATATATGTATATCCGTGTATACTTAAAGTAAAGTAACATAACAATGCTTTTATTCTTCAGATATCGTCTATGCCGTGATACTAGCCCCATATCGTAGACACTGCACTTATCTATAACGACGAAACTTTGTCTATATCGAATAACTGAATATACTGAATGTTATACCTATATATCCGAATCCGTATCATTGTTGGATAAAAACATCGCTCTTGCATTCGATGAGAGAATATAAGTAAAGGAATTGAAAATATACTGTACGCCGCGAGCTAGGCTATATACAATATACTTTCCGGATAAATTTTCTCTACATTGGCATAATTTAGAATTTATGTGTATACATTGATATTTGAATAAAGGTTTTATACTGTATCGTCGATGTATAGAGGAATTTATTCTAACCTCAGGGCCCGAAAAATGATTGAAAAACAATGGGAAATGTATCTATACCATCACCGCGCAACGAAACGCGGCGGATTAATACCGACGTGAGTTTAAAACGAGGTAAAGTAGTTCCTACACTCAGCGTAGGTAGTGACGCGTGTATACGGTGCTTGAAAATTTATATCACGTGATCATTTTCAACCATCTTCTTTGAATATATTAAATAATGAAAAAACTTTATCTTTAACTTTCACAATATGCACTTTGAGATATCACTTCTTGTAACTAATAATACGATTTGTTGTTCAAGAACTTTGAATGTATACAAGCTAACAAAATATTTGAAAGAAATAGAAACACGGTAAACTGAAAACCTTCAATTATGCACTGAATTTTCTTTTCTTAATTATCGATAAAGAACAATGAATATCGACACTAATTGACGATTGAAATGACCTTTGAACATTACACAATTGCAATAGTCTATTTCAATTATCGACAAATAAGAATTGTGAATATATAAGCACTGATTGTTTGTTAAGTCGTTCAAGACGAGCGAAGAAAAACAAGATGTAAGCTCCTACACGTCACGCATGCGCACTACGTTCTTATACTGAGGGTAAAATATTGCACAACTGATAACCGTTACCGGCATAATCAGCCTGTTTTTATTCACTATTAAATACGTAGGTACGAATTATTATAATCAACAAACAAACCGATCGACTCGGGAGCCTACGCTGCACTGTATCGAATTAAACATATGACCTCAAATCCTCGTACTCAATGAGTAGTCAACACCGGTAAGCAGTCAAACAAGTAGATCCTCATGTATGTACGACGCGACGTACGGTTGACTCGAGGGAAGTAGTAACACAGTTTATAGTCAGACATATTTAAGTGCGTCCGTTTACGCTGAGTATTTTCATTACATTAGACTTAAAAGGCTTGTAGAATTAAGCGGAATTATTTCTAGTGATGAAAAAAAAAATCATACCAAGGTTTTTTGCACTTGGTATAAAATACTGTGGTGAAATTATTCATTGTAAAAAAAAACTTTTATTGATTGAATAAAAAATAAAAAATAAATATGTGTTATTAGGGTGTTTCGTTTTAGACAAGTGTTTTTTCTTTTTTTTTTTTGGTCCATTCACGGAATAATGTTCTATACATATAACAACAAATTCTTATCAAATATGAGCTGAAATGAATTTGAAATTTTCCAATTTGATTAACACGTGAATTTTAATATTTTTTTTCAATTATCTATAGCATCGCAGCATTTCATGATATTTAATCAGCAATAGGTGGAAATGACAGAGGAATCTTTCCTCTTCAAAAGTGTATGTAGCCTATTTATGTTTTGTAACCGGCCTCGCCCGGTAAAACATCTTGAAGCCAATTTTCTCTCAAATTTCATGGTTTTTTCAATTTTTCTGGTAAACCACTAACTTTACAACAAAATTGTATGGGACTTTTTTTTATAGGAAATTCAATTTGCTACAATAAAGTCACGTAAGCCATAACCGTAGAGCTAGTAGTTTTCGAGATAAATCCAGTTAAGCATTTCAGAATTTGAAAAATCGCTGTTCTATCCGAGATTTTAGTACTTTTTAATGGTTACGAAACATGAATTGGCTACGTGCACTTTTAAAGAGGAAATATTCCTCTGTCATTTCCACCTATTGCCGATTAAATATCATGAAATGCCACGAAGCTATAGATAATCGAAAAACAAAAATTAAAATTTACGTGTTAATCAAATGGGAAAATTTCAAATTCATTTCGCGAGTTCTTAGAATTAAAATTAAGATCTCATATTTGTTGAGAATTTGTTTTTATATGTTTAGAACATCATTCCGTGAATGAACTAAAAAAAAAAAAAACTCGTCTAAAACGAAGCACCCTAATGTATTATATCTCTAAATGTATTTTTAGTATTTATAATATAAAAATTTGAAGAGAAAAGAATACTTCTTCAAATTCTTTTTCAATATTTAAGATTGATATGATACCTTACAGAATTATCATTAATTCTTTAAATATGGACGGACTTACCCTTCTTAAATCCTCTTGCTGTCTTCCGGCTTTGGAGAGGAAGGCATTCAGCTGATCCGGCACAAAATCGGGCGAAACTCTCGGCCCCGGTTGTGGGCAGGCAAACAACAGTTCCCATTTACTCGATCGCGTAGTTTAAAAAAATAAAACAAAAATGCAAAAAAAGTATATGTATATATACCTATGTATTTATTATACATATATTATGAAGAATTAACGATGGAGACAATAGTTCAGTCGCTAGAGCAAAAAAAGCCGATTGACTTACAAAATTTTGTAGAGTTTTGATTTTTGGATAAGAGAAGTATAGATATTTGGGGGCCGTGAGGAGTTCTCTAGGTTTTCGACCTTGGTAAGCCGCAGCTCGACCACACTTTCCACTTTAATTAATGGTCCGGATTCCATCAGCTCTATTCTACCTTATAAAGAATTCAGGTAGTGTGGCAACGAGTGTAAAATATTTAGTATATGTAATGATTGATAAACAAAAATCACAGTAAAAATGAATATTTTTGAAACTTCGTCCGTTATCGACCACTTTACGTCCCCGTAGATGAAAAATTATTTGATCTAGAAAAAAAAACTTGGGACAAAAGTTGTTGGAATTTATCTCTTCTACAACATTAATACTGACTATATCGACCGTAGGACCATCCGGAAAGGGAATATTGCAAGAAAAACAAAAACACTTTTTGGCGTCATTTTTCCAAGATGAGGGGAGGGCGGGGGCTCATCAAGGTCTAAAAGTCAGAGAAATTATACTCATAGCCGTGAAATACTTTTTTCAACCAAAAATCAAAACACCCCTAAATTTTATAAGCTAAATAATTACCCTGGCGACTGAACTACAAGTCTCTACAACAGCTTCTTTAATTCATATACCTACATCAGAAATTAATTATCACTATATTATTATTGTTATTATTATTATTAAAGATCAAATATATAATTCGTGTAATTAATCAGCGATCTTCGCATTATATATGTTTAAAAAAAATTAATGTGAAACATATTATTAAACGTGTATGTATGTACCTATGCGTGTAATGAGATAGTAAAAAAAAAATTTTTAAATGAGAAAAAACATATTTTCAAACTACAGACTTTAATATAATATAGAGATGAGAATTTATAAGCAATATTCATAGAGAGTGAATATAATAGATCGATACATCGATGGCGGGAATATTGGAGCTGTAGCCTTACCGGCAATACATAAAACGATTAATCAGGTAATAGGAATAGGAATACAGCCTGCCTAATGCAGTTTACTGAAGCTATAAACAATTAGTGGAAACTCCTCCACCTCCACCTCCACCTCCTTCGCCTCCTCTTCTTCTTCCGCTCTAAAATTTCCGGACGTCAATCATTTCCCGTTATATTCTATATAGATATATTTATATAAAATGTATAAAAATTGATCAATCACTCGTATATAAATATATACCTATGTATGTATCCGAAACACAGTAATAAAAATAATAACAATAATAATAATAATAAAGTAAAATAAAATACGCTTTGATCTTTTATTCTGCACGCATCAGGAAACTCTGCAGCTTTCTTCTCGCAGCTATATGTATATGTATATGTTTATACGATATCATATATTTATTTATTTATTTATTTACACAGTGAGTGAACACTGAGATGGCAAAAAAAAAAAAAAAACACCGTAAATATATTACCTTTTTTCTGCTTTTTATTATTATTATTATTTTTATTTTTTTATTTTCAGTTTTTAAATTCCTATCTAATATACGAAGATAATATAATATTGTCTGAATAATTTGTCGAATAATTGATTTTAGGATGACATACAGCTACGACGTTACGTAAACGCGTTTTCGTTGAACAGTTAAACCAGAACTGCCAAGTTTGAATTCAGAATCTGTTCGTCCAGTTATATACACAGTATATACCTACTCTTTGTCATCGAAGAGTGGTGGGTGGATGGGTTGGGTTGGGTAGGTAGGTAGGTAGGTAGGTACAAGTCAAGAGAATGAGGGAGAAGTTATATAAAATCGAATCAACCGCATCAAGGAGTTGACTGACGTGACTTTATAGCGGCCGCTTGGGGACGGTGGATGTATAATATAATTTTGACGTAACTGAAAATATGAGAAATCTGATGAAATTTTATAAGTCGACAAAAGGACCAATAAAAGAAATAATAAAAACAATTTAAAAAAAAATAATAATAATAATAATTTTGTGTATAAATAATTCAAATAATTGTTCAAAATTATTTGGGGTATGTAAACCGTATATCTATACCTATAGCTGAAAATTTCTTCGATATCAATTCTGCACAACCTCAATCCTTGGAAAAAGTATTATACTAACGAACAGAACGTAATCTATTTTGATTAGAATTTTTTTGTTGGTTTTTTTTGTTTCACGAGCTTTTATAGTCGATAAAATAATATAGGAGAGATCGGGGTAAGATACCCAATTTGAGAAAAAAAATATTAATTAACAGTCTCATATGGGGCATTCCATGTCACTTCAGCCAGTAAAAAAAAAAATTCTACAAATAATTTTGAAAAATCGAGTTACTTTATTGAAAAATATTAACCTCTCCACACTCTTCAATTGAATTTTAATAATAAAAAAAAAAATTAAAAAAAATAGCTGTTACTTCACGGTGTTCAGGAATCCCATAATATAAAAAATACCGAAAATTCGTTTTTCGTATTCACAATTCGGGGAAATTTAAAAAAATAAAATAACGAGTGTCTTTCCTTGAGAAAATAAAAAATATTTTTTCATATTTTGCCTTGAAACGGACATTCGACTTGCTCAATAAAATCTAAATTAATTTTGTTGAAGGCCATAAAAAGACGCACATTTTCGTTTTTTTACAAACGTAAATACGTCAAATCCTGCCAAAGATACAGCTATTTGAATGGAAAAATGTTTAAAAAAATGGTAATCAACGAGAAAAACGTCAGAAAATTTTAAAAAAATTTCGACACTCGGTAAATATTTTTCAATAAAGTAACTCGATTTGTCACAATTATTTGTGGAATTTTTTTTTTTTTTTTTTTTTACAGTCTGAAGTGACATGGAACGCCCCATATATTGAGTGACTTTCAGTCTCGTTTTGGTAAGAAAGAAAAAACAAAAATCAAGTCGACATGCCTAAAGTAACAAGTACGTTGCTATAGAAAAATAAAAAAACAAAATTTAAATTTGAGACAGAAAGCACACCCTCATGTGGATGACTCGTTTATGGGCAATTCCATATCAATCATCAAGCCTTTTTCGGTAAATTTTCCCGATTGTCACGCCAATAGAGGCAGACGTTGCTTATGATACGAAAAAAATGTCTCCTAAAGGATTTTTCAAAATTCCCAATATTTCCGAAGTCATTCACATTTTTTATTTTAGCGCACTTTTTTTTTCAAAAATTTATAACTTTGACTACGTCTGTCGGATGGGGACTGGTTTAGGTTCATTTTCTTTGCGAAAGAACGAAGCTGCAAGAAAAAAATAGTCTACTTGAACTTTCGTTTACTGAACATAAAATATTCTCAATTTCGTGAAACAATTTGAGATTTTGGAAAAAGTAATTTTTTTTTATCAAGTGTGAAAAAATTCATAGACATAGGTGTACGTGTTCTCTTAGTGCTCTGTAAATTTTATGTTTTTTTTTAATAAAATGAAACAAAAAATTTGATAGATTCTCACAATATTGTAAAAAATAAAGTTGGAACCAAATTCTCCAGATAAAAAAAAAAAAAACGTGTCAAAGTAGAACGATGAAAATAAAGGAAAGAAAATTCTTTCACTAAAAAAACACGGTTAAAATATTATTTAAAACGGAAATCCCATTTCAAAATTGTAAATGCGTACAATGAGTCCGCCGAAAATATTTTAAAATGAAAGGTAATTGTACTAATATTCAAAATACATATTTGTGGTCGTAGAAAAAAAAAAACGGTTCGGTCTTTCGGTATAAAAATTAAAGAGCACTGAGAAAATACATATGCCTGTGTCTGTGAATTCTTCCAATTTAAAAACAAAAAAATAACTTTACCCAAAATCTAAAATTGTTTCATGAAATTGCGAATATTCTACGTTCAGCAAACGAAAGTTAAAGCGGACTATTTTTTTCTTGTAACTTCATTCTTTCGCAAAAAAAATGAGCCTAAGCCAGTCCCCAAAACCAAAAATGTGAATAACTTCGAAATTACTAGAAATTTTGAAAAATCCTTCAGTGGACATTTTTTTCGTATCACAAACAACGTTTATCTCCGTTGACGTGACAATCGGGGGAAAATTGCCAAAAAAGGGCTGGATTACTTGATATGGAATTGCCCCTATATACGATATGAAATATGTGTTATTATTATAAATTGTATAACGATTAAAATTAAAATAAATATAAAAAAAAAACATAGTCTTTTAAAAATTTTTGCATTTCTTAAAATTCTGTCAATAATTTCGAAGCGAGACTTTTACTCCCCGTGGGTGTTTTACCCCGTTTTTTTTTCCTAAAAGATACATCGAAAACGTGTTTATTTTCATTATGTGTCAATGTATGATAATCTATTCTGTACTATTCTTATATCTTCCTTACCTATTTATTATTCTCTCTTTACCCGTTTAGGTAAATAGATAATTGATCGCTAATAACAGCTGCTGTTATATGTTGTATATATATATATATATGAGTATGTATGTATACAGCCTAATACGCAACGTGTGGTTAAAGGAAAAGGATAGGCAGTAGATAGATATATAGATAAATAGATAGGTGTATATTTATATGTATATATCAGTTCGATGAGAATTGAAACTACATACATAAGGAACAACGGTAACATGCTGATATATTTACATACTTTATAATGTGTACCGCGAGGGTAACGATACGGTGCGGGTTCACTTGGAACTAAAGCCCCTAATATCACCGGGGCTCAAAACCCAGCTGGACCAACTGATAGCAACGCGCATGTACCTGGACTACGAGCTAACTACATATCTATATATATATATATAGATATATATATATATATATATATATATATAGATATATATATATATATATCTTTATACACCTACACCAAGTCTGACAGGGACGAAAGATTCACCGGGAAGTGGAAACCGGGAAGTGGGAAGTAGGAGGTGGGAAGTGGGAGCCAGGTCTCTGGATTTCTCCAACTACTCCGTGGACATGGACCACCGACCATGGAGCCAGAGATCTTGCACGTATACATCTTCCTGTGCATGTAGGTCGATATGACTGGAGCTAATTATAACTGAAATTCAATTTTTCGATTATTTTCGTCGACCAATTTCAATGATTCTTATAAATTAGCGCAATCTTACAAAAAAAAATCTTTAATTTAAGGGTTATTATTAATAATAACGATAAGGATAATAAAGTAACAAAATCCAGGAATTCCTATTATTTTTATAAATTTTGATACAAACACAAAATCCTTTTGACACTTTTTTATGCCGCTGCAAACAGATACAATGTATATAATTTTTGGGTATAAATTGATTAGCTATAACTGAGTCAGCTACTTTTGTATTTTTATAAAGCAGACATAATGCGAGTTAAGGTAGGGCTACAGTCGATTTTTACCGACATAAACTGTTTTCTCGTTTTTCTTCGAAACGGTTATACCAAACTAATTGTCCTTTTGGCATTTGATGATTTACGAGGAACAGGTTGAATCTAGCGAATAAAATCCACTGAAATCGGAAATAATTTACTTTTTATGTATCCCAAAGTGTGGGCGTGACGTTAATTATTATATTGACTATTATCAAAGCCTACGCATCATTGATGCGAAAAGACGATTAACTCTTGCTCTTGCAATTATAATTCCGAACATAATGGTCATCTGAAATCACCTTTTATTTAGTCAATGATAACGAGCTCGCGTTTATTCCCGCAATTGGTAATAATTGCCGAGTACCGATCACTGGGAAACCCATATTTTCCGACATTTCACAACATCCAAGAGATGGCTCAGTGTGCGGAATCTTGCGCCGATGAGTCAGCCGCCATGTGAGAGAGAGAGAACCTATGTGAAGTCAACCCGCCACTTTATTATTTTTCAATTATTAATCCACCAAACAATTGCTCTTTAATTACTCTTAATTTTTATGATAATTGAATCATAGTTCCAAACTTGAAGATTGAAATTTTGAGTGGAAAAATGTCACAGTAGGCATGCATACGTTACGCTTCACGCGCCCTGTTATGATTTTCATGTTTTCGGATTTTTTGAAATTTTAAGTCGGAAATTGCTCCTAGTATGAGGAGAACATCCCACCCGAAAAGGTGTGATGAAATTTTTTTCAGGAGAAAGGAACAGCAAACAGGCGAGTAGGCATGCTTAATGCACATCGCAAAGCTTATAGGATATGTACAGTCAAATCCTGAGCTTCAAAATTTCCGGAATATACGCTAGAAACTATGCGGAATTTTGTTCAAATATTTATACCCCCTAAGTAGTAATCGTAATATGCTTTTTCAACCTCTTACGAAACTTTGCGGTTTGTTTAAGTCATTATCAGCAAAAATATGCTCGTATTTGTCCAGCTTGTTCAAACACAATATATTGAATAATAAATCTGCGGAAAGTGTATACCTAAAGAAAGTTTTTGAAATCCAAGTGCATCATTATAGTCGATGACTTCGGGTTGGACAAGCTCAGTCAGATCGAAGTTAAACAAGAGAATTTTTGCGTGCCTAATAAAATGAAATTATTCGGTGTTATCATAGCTTTACAAATCGTCAAGATTTTGTCAGCTTCAAAGATCGACGATCGAGCTTTAGCGATCGCTTCGGTTAGTGAAACCTTCTTCGATCTTACGATTAATAGTGGACAGAATTTTTTGGTAAGTTGGTCAGTTTACGGATCAGTTAAATCAGAAAGTTTATTATTTCAGGCCGATATTGTAGACAAATGTTTTGGATCGTCCGAGCGTTGGTCAGAGCTTTTAATCATAGCTGAACATCCTAACGATGAAACTATTAAAGAAATTCATAAGAAGTCAAAGACTTCGAACTTGATTCTGCATTTGGATGAAATCGAAATGAGAGGATCGGAGCACCCTGGAAAAGACAATCATTATTTGCATGGTGATCTCGAATGGCGAGAATCAAAAACGACTGCAGCTATAATGACCATTGATAGTCCAGAAGAGGTGGACTCTGTACTAAGTTTTTTGAAAGATAGTATTGAACAAATTTGGAGACCGGAATCATACTTCCTCATCGTCTCAGGTGAGTTCAAGATATTTTCTTTCATCCTTGGACTAGGTTTGACTCTAGAATCAAGCAACGACTTCGGAAATTGGTGTAATGGTTTCTCGTAGAAAACGGATGCGATGCAGCAGAGTACAACAATCTATTCAAAGTTATTTGGGGATACTGGATTCTTGATGTCGTCATCCTGTGCTTGTCGAATGATCATGTTAAGGGGAATCGAAGTGAAATTGAGTTATACACTTTCAATCCTTACTCGGGTGATCACTCGCAACAGTGGGAAACAATTTTCCACGAAACTGTCGAAGTATCCATAGCTACGGGCAACTTTAGTCATTCCTGGTACATTTTTAAGCAAACATTCAACGGAATCAGATCTTTTGAGGACTGTGACGATATATTTTTCGACAAGACATCCAACCTTGACGGATACGTGATCCCGATCAGCTTTATTGATTCTGAATTCTTATCAGACACGACTGAAAGTATGAAAGTAAAATTGAGTATGCCAGATAGTCGCACACTGGAGGCTCTTTCAAGAAAACTAAGATTTGACGTGGCTCAGGTATTTTCAGGACTCGTAACTCTTACTTTTACTAATCATACAGAAGATCGATGTAACTGAAAAACAAGACTCCACGTGGTATTTCTCAGGTCGTCAACCACGAACTGGATGTGAATGGACGGCTGCATGAAAACGGCTCCTATTCCGGTATAATGAAAGACATACATGAAGGACGATCGCACTTCGGACTTACTAAGCGCGGTATGAGAGTCTACCCTCGTCTTGGAACGACTTACCCTCACGATCTGATGAGTGCTTGTTTCGCGACTCGAATTGTTGGCATTCGCCCCCAGTGGATGAACTTAGCTGTTGCCAAACACATTTGGATCGGTGTTGGAGTTGGAATATTATTTTTCACCGTCGTATCTTACCTGCAAAATAAGTCTCACGGAATCGTGTCTGCATTTCTTGAAGCTTTTCGACTCATAATTGGGACTTCAATAATTCATAGCTCAACAGTCGCAAAGCACAGAATCATTCTGGGCTGCGCATTTCTCGTAGTCTTAATACTTGACGGCGCGATCAGAGGTAGATATGAAATTAAATGTTCTAACTGTTTTACGATAACGGGCTTTCGTTGGTCAAAAATTTCTGACTGTGTTAGTTACAGCCTTTGCTGTAAATTTTGATTGACCACTCATTATTCCAATTGTATTCTTTGTTGCAGGCCGCTTTATATCTATCTTGACGGTTGTAAGACCATATCCAAATATCGATACCATTGAGCAGCTCAAAGAACAGAACATTGATGCGTATGGGTACGAGAATTTCCGAGAATTGATTACAGATCCTGAGCTATCAGCGCGATTCAACAGCACCGCCGATTCTTTAGAATGCTTCGAAAATCTGCAACGAAAAAAGCATCAACTAGCTTGCTTTTCGGATTGTCGATCGCTGGAATTTATAGCATTAAATTCAACAATTGTCCACGTATCTTCAGGTCACATTTGGACAACCTACGTGGTGTAAGCTTTTATCTGTCTCTCCTTGGATTATCAGTCACATAATTATCACAGTACAGCCAAAAATAAAATCAGCATTTGAACCGAGATTTAATCGTTATTTTCAATCAATCTGTACCCAGATTCTTGACTACGATACATTGGCCTATGACGAATCGTTACAGCTTTGAAGTGCAAAAACTTGTAGAGGCGGGTATCTTTAATAAATGGCTGTTGAACGTGATCAGGGACATTGAAGTGGACGGATGGAAATTTAAAAGGGCTACTGAGCCTTTGGTCTTCAAATCCGCAAAACTGAATGATCTGCTACCCGCCTTTGTGCTGCTCTTCATTGGATTGTTGATATCTCTGATAACTTTTATCTGTGAAACGAAAAAAACCAAATACCTTAGTAGCGTTAAATCATAATCTTATCATCGTGTGAATTATAAAAAGAATAGAACACTACGAATAGAGATATAAAATCAAATCATTATTCTAATATACTGTTACAAAGGAAAGAATGACCTTCATATTTAGATTGCAAGGTCTACTAGTCATCTTGGATAAAAGATGTTATCAAAAGATATAAATAATTGTGGCTGCTAATACGGACTAATACGGACGTTTTTACGGTAATCCGTTGATTAGAAAACAATTTTTTTAAATTAGCCTAGGGAATTTGTTTAGTTAGCCTCCCCGAGGCCCGATCGTATATTTCATGATTTATTTCGACGTTAACCGATGTAGAATCGTTTGCTGGTGATTGATGGACCATTTTCACAAAAGAAAATTTGGATATTTTCCCAATAATCGCAGAAAGAATAAGAGAACAAAAAATATAACCTCAATATCTAATATCATATAGCTCTATGGTCAAGAATAAGCAAAATTAAATTTGATCGAAAATTATAGTTGTATAGTTGTATTTTACAAAATAACCCAGTAATTCACCGTCAGTCAGTCGGTATAATTAATTTTAAATTCGTTAATTGTCGGATATTTGCAGCGATTCGTTTCTAAGCTACACGGAGAGACCGTTTAAGTGATGATTCTTAAAACATCGATACTGATTCCTGAAAAAATTAGTAAAGTGGTGACAATCATCATTTTTAGTGATGCTTTATCTTGAACATTAGTAACGGCTCCTAGTGACGTTTAGGAATCATCATCGTGGCAACAGTAAAGCTGCGGAACTAGTAAGGATATTGTTGGTATCCATTGCTATACTAATTCAGAAACTATTACGATTATATTCAAAACTGAGCATTCGAAAGGAATCATTACTACACATAATATCACTGTTTGATATTTAAACTAGAAATAAAACTGAATGTGGTATGGTGTCTAACACTTTGGTCATTATTAAATTCAATACTCTACATATTGTTAGGAACTATTCGCATACGAATAGTAAAAAGTACGGTATTGGTATGGGATATGATTTCAATTATTTTTTGTATCGAACTGTTACTACGTAATATAGAAATTATTTCTGGATTTTTCTTTAAATAGTTCACAAAAAATCTGAATTCCTCAGAATTCCTAGCAAATTCTTGGAAATTCCACGTCTGACGTCGGAGGACTATAAGGTAGCTACAACACATCAATGATAACTTGTATACTAGGAAGTAAATAATGAAACTGGATCAATTGTAATAAATACATGGTTAATTTCTAGAAATAATTGTAAATTGTGCATTACTTCGACACTGAGTAATATTGTATTATTGATGCAGCAATAAATTCTGAGATATACCAACAAGCGATTGCATCTTTATTTTATACTATTCCTTTCCTGTCTCACTTTATTTCCTGTATCAAAAATACGTTATTCAGATTTCTAGAAACTTGGGGTAACAAAAGTTAAGTGCGCCTAATGATATGCAGTCTCAATTTAGTCATCGCATAAATGAGGCAAGGATTGCACTCGATGAGGCGCAGGAAGACAGTAGAAAATGGCAAGACATAACTTTTTTAAATTATTAGCTAGAAAATTGCTCCTGGTATCAGGAAAATGGCGAAAAATCAAGAGCGTATGTTCATATGTAGGCATGCATTCGTATAGATGTGTCTCGATGCACGTCTCATTCGCTTACGAGATTTGAAATTTTTGAAATATTAAATCGAAAATTGCTCCTGGTATCAGAAGTACGTCTCATCCGAGGAGGTGTATCGAAATCTTTGGCGGGAGAAGGCAACAGAAAACAGGCGAGTAGGCATTCTTAATGCACATCGCCAATTATTCAAATATTTATACTCCCTAAGTACCAATCGCAATATGCTTTTTCAACCTTTTGGGAAACTTCACGGCTTGATAAAATCATTATCAGCAAGAATATGCTCGTATTTGTCCAGCTTGTTCAAACACAATATATTGAATAATAAATCTGCGGAAAGTGTATACCTGAAAAGCGTTTTTGAAATCCAAGTGCATCATTATAGTCGATGACTTCGAGTTGGACAAGCTCAGTCAGATCGAAGTCAAACAGGAGAATTTTTGGGTGCCTCATAAAATGAGATTATTCGGTGTTATCATAGCTTTACAAATCGTCAGAGTTTCTTCGGCTTCAAAAATCAACGATCGAGCTTTAGCGATTGCTGCAGTTAGTGAAACCTTCTTCGATCTTATGATTAATAGTTGACGGAATTTTTTGGTAAGTTGGTCAGTTTACGGATCAGTTAAATCAGAAAGTTTATTATTTCAGGCCGATATTGTAGACAAATGTTTTGGATCGTCCGAGCGTTGGTCAGAGCTTTTAATCATAGCTGAACATCCTAACGATGAAACTATTAAAGAAATTCATAAAAAGTCAAAGACTTCGAACTTGATTTTGCATTTGGATAAAATCGAAACGAGAGAATCGAAACACCCTGGAAAAGACAATCATTATTTGCATGGTGATCTCGAATGGCAAAAATCAAAAACGACTGCAGCTATAATCACCATTGATAGTCCAGAAGAGGTTGACTCTGTACTAAGTTTTTTGAAAGATAGTATTGAACAAATTTGGAGACCAGAATCATCCTTCCTCATCGTTTCAGGTGAGTTAAAAATATTTTCTTTTATCCTTTGGCTGAATTTGACTCTAGAATTGAATAATGACTTCGGAAATTGGTGTAATGGTTTCTCGTAGAAAACGGATGCGATGCAGCAGAGTACAACAATCTATTCAAAGTTATTTGGGGCTACTGGATTCTTGACGCCGTCATCCTGTGCTCGTCAAATGATCCTGTTGAGGGGAATCGAAGCGAAATTGAGTTATACACTTTCAATCCTTACTCGGGTGATCACTCGCAACAGTGGGAAACAATTTTCCACGAAACTGTCGAAGTATCCATAGCTACGGGCAACTTTAGTCATTCCTGGTACATTTTTAAGCAAACATTCTACGGAATCAGATCTGTTGAGGACTGTGACGATATATTTTTCGACAAGACATCCAACCTTGACGGATATGTGATCCCGATCAGCTTAAGTCATTCTGAATTCTTATTAGACACAACTGAAAGTATAATAGCGAAATTGAGTATGGCAGATAGTCGCACACTGAAGACTCTTTCAAGAAAACTAAGATTTGACGTCGCTCAGGTATTTTCAGGACTCGTAACTCTTACCTTTACTAATCATACAGAAAATCGATGTAACTGAAAAACAAGACTCCACGTGGTATTTCTCAGGTCGTCAACCACGAACTGGATGTGAATGGACGGCTCCATGAAAACGGCTCCTATTCCGGTATAATGAAAGACATACATGAAGGACGATCGCACCTCGGACTTACTAAGCGCGGTATGAGAGTCTATCCTAGTCTTGGAACGACTTACCCTCACGATCTGATCAGTGCCTGTTTCGCGACTCGAATTGTTGGCATTCGCCCCCAGTGGACGAACTTAGCTGTTGCCAAACACATTTGGATCGGTGTTGGAGTTGGAATATTATCTTTCACCGTCGTATCTTACCTGCAAAATAAGTCTCACGGAATTGTGTCGGCATTTCTTGAAGCTTTGCGACTCATAATTGGGACTTCAATAATTCATAGCTCAACAGTCGCAAAGCACAGAATTATTCTGGGCGCGGCATTTCTCGTAGTCTTAATAATCGACGGCGCGATCAGAGGTAGATATGCAATTAAATGTTCTAACTGTTTTACGATAACGGGCTTCCGTGGTTCGAAAATTTCTGACTGTGTTAATTACAGCCTTTGCTATAAATTTTCATTGACCACTAATTATTCCAATTATATTCTTTGTTGCAGGCCGCTTTATATCTATCTTGACGGTTGTAAGACCATATCCAAATATCGATACCATTGAGCAGCTCAGAGAACAGAACATTGATGCGCATGGGTACGAGAATTTCCGAGAATTGATTACAGATCCCGAGCTATCAGCGCGATTCAACAGCAGCGCCGATCCTTCGGAATGCATCGAAAATCTGCAACGAAAAAAGGATCAACTAGCTTGCTTTTCGGATTGTCGATCGCTGGAATTTATAGCATTAAATTCAACAGTTGTCCACGTATCTTCAGGTCACATTTGGACAACCTACGTGGTGTAAGCTTTTATCTGTCTCTCCTTGGATTATCAGTCACATAATTATCACAGTAGAGCCAAAAATAGAATCAGCATTTGAAACAAGGTTTAATCGTTATTTACAATCAATCTGTACCCAGATTCTTGACTACGATACATTGGCCTATGACGAATCGTTACAGCTTTGAAGTGCAAAAACTTGTAGAGGCAGGAATCTTCAATAAATGGCTGTTAAACATGATCAGGGAGATTGAAGTGAACGGATGGAAATTTAAAAGGGCTACTGAGTCTTTGGACTTCAAATCCGCAAAACTGAATGATCTGCTACCCGCCTTTGTGCTGCTCTTCATTGGATTGTTGATATCTCTGATAACTTTTATTTGGGAAATGAAAAAAGCAAATACCTTAGTAGCGTTAAATCATAATCTTATCATCGAGTGAATTATAAAAAGAATAGAACACTACGAATAGAGATATAAAATTAAATCATTAATCTATTATACTGTTGCAAAGGACAGAACTACCTTCATATTTAGATTGCAAGGTCTACTAGTCATCTTAGATAAAAGATGTTATCAAAAGATATAAATAATTGTGGCTGCTAATACAGACTAATACGGACGTTTTTACGGTAATCCGTTGATTAGAAAACAATTTTTTTGAATTAGCCCAGGGAATTTGTTTAGTGTTTAGTTAACCTCCCCGAAGCCCGATCGTATTATTTATGATCTATTTCGACGTTAACCGATGTAGAATCGTTTGCTGGTGATTGATGGACCATTTTCACAAAAAAAATTTGGATATTTTCCCCAATAATCGCAGAAAGAACATAAGAAAAAAAATGCAACCTTAATATCTAATATCATATAGCTCTATGGACTAGAATAAGTACAAATGATAACTTGTATACTCGGAAGTAAATAATGAAACTGGATCAATTGTAATGGATACATGTTTAATATTTGAGTAATATTGTATTATTGATGCAGCAATAAATTCTGAGATATACCAACAAGCGATTGCATCTTTATTTTATACTATTCCTTTCCTGTCTCACTTTATTTCCTCTATCAAAGATACGATATTCAGATTTTTTAGAAATTTGGGGTCAAAAATTAAGTACGCCTAATGATGTGCAATCTCAATTTAGACATCGCATAAATGACGTACGGGTTGCACGCAATGAGGCGCACGGGGACAGTAGAAAATGACGAGAGACAGTTTCGAAACATTTATATGATCAGAGTTTTTAAAATTTTTAGCTAGAAAATTGCTCCTGGTATGACGAAAATGGCCGGAAAATCAAGAGCGTATGTTTAAATGTTTAAATGCATTCGTATAGATGTGTCTCGATGCATGTGTCATTCGCTTACGAGATTTGAAATTTTTGAAATTTTAAGTCGAAAATTGCTCCTGGTATCAGGAGTACGTCTCATCCGAGGAGGTATGTTGAAATTTTTGGCAGGAGAAGGCAATAGCAAACAGGCGAGTAGGCATGCTTAATGCACATCGCCAATTGTTCAAATATTTATACCCCCTAAGTACTAATCGCAATATGCTTTTTCAACCTCTTAGGGAACTTTACGGTTTGATGAAGTCATTATCAGCAAAAATATCCTCGTATTTGTCAAGCTTGTTTAAACACAATATATTGAATAATAAATCTGCGGAAAGCGTATACCTAAAGAAAGTTTTTGAAATCCAAGTGCATCATTATAGTCGATGACTTCGAGTTGGACAAGCTCAGTCAGATCGAAATCAAAAAGGAGAATTTTTGGTGCCTGGTAAAATGAAATTTTTCGGTGTTATCATAGCTTTACAAATCGTCAGGGTTTTTGCAGCATCAAAAATCGACGAGCGAGCTTTAGCAATCGCTGCTGTTAGTGGAACCTTCTTCGATCTTATGATTAATAGTGGACAGAATTTTTTGGTAAGTTGGTCAGTTTACGGATCAGTTAAATCAGAACGTTTATTATTTCAGGCCGATATTGTAGACAAATGTTTTGGATCGTCCGAGCGTTGGTCAGAGCTTTTAATCATAGCTGAACATCCTAACGATGAAACTATTAAAGAAATTCATAAGAAGTCAAAGACTTCGAACTTGATTTTGCATTTGGATGAAATCGAAACGAGAGAATCGAAACACCCTGGAAAAGACAACCATTATTTGAATGGTGATGTCAAATGGCAAAAATCAAAAACGACTGGAACTATGTTGACCATTGATAGTCCAAAAGAGGTGGACTTTGTTCTAAGCTTTTTGAAAAATAATATTGAACAAATTTGGAGACCGGAATCATACTTCCTCATCGTCTCAGGTGAATTGAAAGTATTTTCTTTTATCCTTTGGCTGTATTTGACTCTATAATTAAATAACGACTTCGGAAATTGGCCTAATGGTTTCTTGTAGAAAACGGATGCAATACAGCAGAGTACAACAATCTATTCAAAGTTATTTGGGGCTACTGGATTCTTGATGTCGTCATCCTGTGCTCGTCAAATAATACCGTTAAGGGCAATCGAAGTGAAATTGAGTTATACACTTTCAATCCTTACTCGGGTGATCACTCGCAACAGTGGGAAACAATTTTCCACGAAACTGTCGAAGTATCCATAGCTACGGGCAACTTTAGTCATTCCTGGTACATTTTTAAGCAAACATTCTACGGAATCAGATCTTTTGAGGGCTGTGACGATATATTTTTCGACAAGACATCCAACCTTGACGGATATGTGATCCCGATCAGCTTTATTGATTCTGAATCCTTATTAGACACGACTGAAAGTTTTGAAGCGAAATCGATGGTAGCAGATAGTCGCACACTAAAGACTCTTTCGAAAAAACTAAGATTTGACGTCGCTCAGGTATTTTCAGGACTCGTAACTCTTACCTTTACTAATCATACAGAAGATCGATGTAACTGAAAAACAAGACTCCACGTGGTATTTCTCAGGTCGTCAACCACGAACTGGATGTGAATGGACGGCTCCATGAAAACGGCTCCTATTCCGGTATAATGAAAGACATACATGAAGGACGATCGCACTTCGGACTTACTAAGCGCGGTATGAGAGTCTACCCTCGTCTTGGATCGACTTACCCTCACGATCTGATCGGTGCCTGTTTCGCGACTCGAATTATCGGCATTCGCCCGCAGTGGACGAACTTAGCTGTTGCTAAACATATTTGGATCGGTGTTGGAGTTGGAATATTATTTTTCACCGTCGTATCTTACCTGCAAAATAAGTCTCACGGAATCGTGTCTGCATTTCTTGAAGCTCTACGACTCATCATTGGGACTTCAATAATTCATAGCTCAACAGTCGCAAAGCACAGAATTATTCTGGGCTGCACATTTCTCGTAGTCTTAATACTCGACGGCGCGATCAGAGGTAGACATGCAATTGAATGTTTCAATTATTTTGCGATTACGACCTTTCGTTTATCAAAAATTTCTAACTGTGTTAATTACAGTCTTTGCTGTAAATTTTCATTGACCACTAATTATTCCTATTGTATTCTTTGTTGCAGGCCGTTTTATATCTATCTTGACAGTTGTAAGACCATATCCAAATATCGATACTATTGAGCAGCTCAAAGAACAGAACATTGATGCGTATGGGTTCGAGAATTACCGAGACTTGATGACAGGTCCCGAGCTATCAGCGCGATTCCACAGCAGCACCAATGCTTCAGAATGTTTCGAAGCTCTGCAACGAAAAGAGCACCAGCGAGCCTGCTTTTTAGATTGTCGATCGCTGCGATTTAGGGCGTTAAATTCGACGATTCTCCACGTATCTCCACGTCATATTCGAACAACTCACGTGGTGTAAGATTTTATCTATCTCTCCTTGGAAATATCAGTCACATAATTATTACAGTAAAGCCAAAAATAGAATCAGCATTTGAAACAAGATTTAATCGTTATTTTTAATCAATTTGTACCCAGATTCTTGACTACGATACATTGGCCTATGACGAATCGTTACAGCTTTGAAGTGCAAAAACTTGTAGAGGCAGGTATTTTTAATAAATGGCTGTTGAATATGAGCAGGGAAATTGAAGTGGATGGATGGAAAGTAAAAAGAGCTACTGAGTCTTCGGACTTCAAATCCGCAAAACTGAATGATCTACTACCCGCCTTTGTGCTGCTCTTCATTGGATTGTTAATATCTCTGATAACTTTTATCTGGGAAATGAAAAAAACCAAATACTTTTGTAGCGTCAAATCTTAATCTTATTATCGTGTGAGATATAAAAAGAATAGAACACTACGAATAGAAATATAAAACTACCAAATCATTAATCTAATATACTGTTACAATGGACGGAACATCCTTCATATTCAGATTGCAGAATCTACTAGTCATCTCAGATAAAAGATATTATCCAAAGATATAAATAATTGTGGCTACTGCTTGCGACCGTATTATTGTAAAAACAGTCTTGTTCAAGGCATTAAATCGAAAGCTCGGATTTTCAAATACAACTCAATTATACCAATTACTTGAACGTGCATTCCCTGATCTATCAATAATCAATCACTTCGATATACTCAAACCTCCCCTTTGCGGCGTATACGATTTCCAAATTTTCTACAATTTTAATTCGACCAATTAAGTGCGCCTAGTGTTATGCAATCTCTAGTTGGTTATTGACATTGATGGCATACGGGTTGCACATCATTAGGCGTGAAATTTTAGCCCCTCATTTTCTCCGAATTATTTAATTGTCTATGTATTCGTTTGTCGGTCGTTTGTTGGTAAATGATGGACTAATACGGTCGTTTTTACGGTAATCCGTTGATGCGAGAATAATTTTTTGAAATTGGCCCGTGGAATTTTTTCAGTTAGCCTCCCCGATTGTATTACTTTTGATCTATTTTGACGTTAATCGATGCTGAATCGTTTGCTGGTGATTGATGGATCACTTTCACGAAGAAAATTCGGATATTCTCTCAATAATCGCAGAAGGAACAAAAGAAAAAAAATGCAACCTCAATATCTAATATCATATAGCTCTATGGTCGAGAATAAGCAAAATTAAATTTGATCGAAAATTATAGTTGTATTTTACAAAATAACCCGGTAGTTTGCCGTCAGTCAGTCGGTATGATTAATTTTCAATTCGTTGACTAATGAGCAATTCGTTTCTAAGCTATTTACAGAATAATAAAAGCTTCGGTTGTATGGCTTCAGCAAGAAGAAAAGTTCGGTTCATCGCATTCGAGCATAACAAATAATATCAGGATTGCAGTAAAGGACGTGGAAATATAGGAAGCATATTTTTTTTAATTCCGTTTATTCTATACACAGACTATTCCTAGAGACGACTCTTAGAGAATCGTATTAAGCGGGTTTTACTGTATAAATTTGAATTGGGTTTTTTCTCTAGACATTAGATAGAGACGTAGATAAGATTATGTTCTAAATCATATCCGGCAGAAGTAAGAGTATTTTCTGGTGCATTTCGAGCAGCTCAATGATAACTTGTAGGCTAGAAACTAAATAATGAAACTGCGGTACATTAGACATTGAGTAATATTATATTATTGATGCAGTAATAAATTCTGAGATATACCAACAAACGATTGCATCTTTGTTTTATACTTTTTCTTTCCTGCCAAACTTTATTTTCTGTATCAAAGATACGTTATTTAAATTTCTACAAATTTCAAGTCAAAAATTAAGTCCGCCTAATGATATGAATTCTTAATTTGGACATCACATAAATAACGTACGGGTTGCACGCAATGAGGCGCACGGGGATAGTAGAAAATGGCGGGAGACAGTTTCGAAACATTTATATGATCAAACTTTTTTAAATTTTAAGTCAAAAAATTCCTGCTGGTATCATGAAAATATCTGACCCGAGGAGGTGTTCTGAAATTTTTGGCGAGCAAAATTGAGAGCGTATACATCTGAGCAAGCATGCATTCGTAGAGATGTGTCTGTGTACAACATGTCTTACTCGCTTACGAAATCTATAGTTTTTGAAATTTTAAGTCGAAAAATTGCTTCTGGTATCAGGAGAACATCTGAGCCGAGGAGGCGTGTTGAAATTTTTGGCAGGAGAAGGCAATAGCAAACATGCGAGTAGGCATGCTTAATGCACATCGCCAATTGTTCAAATATTTATATCCCCTAAGTACTAATCGCAATATGCTTTTTCAACCTCTTAGAAAACTTTACGGTTTGATGAAGTCATTATCAGCAAAAATATGCTCGTATTTGTCCAGCTTGTTCCAACACAATATATTGAATAATAAATCTGCGGAAAGTGTATACCTAACGAAAGTTTTTAAAATCCAAGTGCATCATTATAGTCGATGACTTTGGGTTGGACAAGCTCAGTCAGATCGAAGTCAAAAAGAAGAATTTTTGGTGCCTAGTAAAATGAAATTATTCGGTGTTATCATAGCTTTACAAATCGTCAAGATTTTGTCAGCTTCAAAGATCGACGATCGAGCTTTAGCGATCGCTTCGGTTAGTGAAACCTTCTTCGATCTTACGATTAATAGTAGACAGAATTTTTTGGTAAGTTGGTCAGTTTACGGATCAGTTAAATCAGAAAGTTTATTATTTCAGGCCGATCTTGTTGACAAATGTTTTGGATCGTCCGAGCGTTGGTCAGAGCTTTTAATCATAGCTGAACATCCTAACGATGAAACTATTAAAGAAATCCATAAGAAGTCAAAGACTTCGAACTTGATTTTGCATTTGGATAAGATCGGAAGGAGAGGATCGAAACACCCTGGAAGAGACAACCATTATTTGAATGGTGATGTCGAATGGCAAAAATCAAAGACGACTGGAGCTATGATGACCATTGATAGTCCAGAAGAGGTGGACTTTGTTCTAAGTTTTTTGAAAAACAATATTGCACAAATTTGGAGACCGGAATCATACTTCCTCATCGTCTCAGGTATTTTCTTTCATCCTTTGGCTGGATTTGACTCTATAATTAAATAACGACTTCGGAAATTGGTCTAATGGTTTCTCGTAGAAAACGGATGCGATGCAGCAGAGTACAACAATCTATTCAAAGTTATTTGGGGCTACTGGATTCTTGATGTCGTCATCCTGTGCTCGTCAAATAATACCGTTAAGGGGAATCGAAGTGAAATTGAGTTATACACTTTCAATCCTTACTCGGGTGATCACTCGCAACAGTGGGAAACAATTTTCCACGAAACTGTCGAAGTATCCATAGCTACGGGCAACTTTAGTCATTCCTGGTACATTTTTAAGCAAACATTCAACGGAATCAGATCTTTTGAGGACTGTGACGATATATTTTTCGACAAGACATCCAACCTCGACGGATACGTGATCCCGATCAGCTTTAGTGATTCTGAATTCTTATTAGACACATCTGAGAGCTTTGTAGCGAAATCGATGGTAGCAGATAGTCGCACACTGAAGACTCTCTCAAAAAAACTAAGATTTGACGTCGCTCAGGTATTTTCAGGACTCGTAACTCTTACCTTTACTAATCATACAGAAAATCGATGTAATTAAAAAAAAAACTCGGAGTGGTGTTTTTCAGGTCGTCAACCATGAACTGGATATGAATGGACGACTGCATGAAAACGGCTCCTATTCCGGTATAATGAAAGACATACACGAAGGACGATCGCACCTCGGACTTACTAAGCGCGGTATGAAAGTCTACCCTAGTCTTGGATCGACTTACCCTCACGATCAGACCAGCGTCTGTTTTGCAACTCGAATTATCGGCATTCGCCCGCAGTGGACGAACTTAGCTGTTGCTAAACACATTTGGATCGGTGTTGGAGTTGGAATATTATTTTTCACCGTCGTATCTTACCTGCAAAATAAGTCTCACGGAATCGTATCTGCATTTCTTGAAGCTCTTCGACTCGTAATTGGGACTTCAATAATTCATAACTCGACAGTCGCAAAGCACAGAATTATTCTGGGCTGCGCATTTCTCGTAGTCTTAATACTCGATGGCGCGATCAGAGGTAGATATGCAATTAAATGTTCTAACTATTTCACGATTACGACCTTTCGTTCGTCAAAAATTTCCGACTGTGTTAATTACAGTCTTTGCTGTAAATTTTCATTGACCACTAATTATTTCAATTGTATTCTTTGTTACAGGCCGCTTTATATCTATCTTGACAGTTGTAAGACCATATCCAAATATCGATACCATTGAGCAGCTCGAAGAACAGAACATTGATGTGTATGGGCACGAGAATTACCGAGAATGGATGACAGGTCCCGAGCTATCAGCACGATTCCACAGCAGCACCAATGCTTTAGAATGCCTCGAAACTCTGACACGAAAGGAACAACAGCTAGCTTGCTTTTCGGATTGTCGATCGCTGGAATTTATGGCAATCAATTCGACAATTATCCACTCATCTTTAGGTCATATTCAGACAAACCACGTGGTGTAAGCATTTATCTATCTCTCCTTGGATTATCAGTCACATAATTATTATAGGAGAGCCAAAAATAGAATCAACATTTAAGACAAGATTTAATCGTTATTTGTAATCAATCTGTACCCAGATTCTTGACAACGATACATTGGCCTATGACAAACCGTTACAGCTTTGAAGTGCAAAAACTTGTAGAGGCAGGTATCTTCAATAAATGGCTGTGGAACATGATCAGGGAGATTGAAGTGAGCGGATGGAAATTTAAAAGGGCTACTGAGCCTCCGAACTTCAAATCCGTAAAACTGGATGATCTGCTACCCGCCTTCGTATTGCTCTGCATTGGATTGTTAACAGCTCTGATAACTTTCATCTGGGAAATGAAAGGAAGCAAATACCTTTGTAGCGTTAAATCATAATCAATGGAGTCTTATCATCGTGTGAATTGTCAGAGGAATAAAAAACTACTATTAGAAATATAAAATCAAATCATTGAATTAATATACTGTTACAAAGGACGGAACAACCTTCATATTTAAATCGTAAGGTCTACTAATTATCTTAGATAAAAGATGTCATTAAAAGATATAAATATTTGCGGCTGTGACTTGCGACCGTATTATTGTAAAAACAGGTGATGATATAGCAGTCACTTCAGATACCGCTCTTACCGGCAAAACCAGTTCGCATCAATTCATGATATAAATACATGTGGTAAGACTTCGCTCCTTCGTAACTGTTTGCAATGACCAAAAAATAGATTATCTTAGAGATTCATGAATTAGAAAGCGTCATTAATATATTTTTATTCAACAACATGTATCTGTGCAGTAATTATATTGTTGGATTAGTATTGTCAACGAATCCATATTGATATTGAAAATATTCATTTCATCCTCTGTTAGTATTTCGGTGTGAAAAATTGAAATAAACAGTCCAGTTTTCGTAACAAGATTAATGTACAAATACTCTACTTAGTAATTATACCTTCGACTTGTATAATTCATCGCGACAGGGATTGTTTCGAAGTATAATTATAGTTTTACTGTAGACTAGTTATAATTTTATTGAAAAATAATTCGTACATGATGTGGATATTATAGAAATGCCAAATATTACATGATTATATTACGATAGCACTTGGAGCTATATTTAAATAATAAAATATCAATAATTGTGTATGGAAATTGTTGATCTAATAAACACGCATTATTATAGTAAACCATTGCAATATTCTTTATCAAATATCCTACGAGAAATCGTGACCATAATTTTCCTCTTTCATTGCTTAGAAATTAAAATCATGACATTGGCATTTCGGTTGGGACAGGGGCTACGGAGACTGGAACAGTTTATGAAAAGGCGTGTTATTGTATACGTACACGTCGTTGATATGTTATTATACATAAACGTATTCAATATAATGAATATAGGTACATATGTCCAATAATATTATTATTTATTATACATTAATAGACGATCCGATTGCCAGGATAGGAATAAATGCTGCGCCTCATCGTACGCAGCCCGCCGATCATTTTACGCTCTTTATAGTGTCATAGTTTCCTACCCGATGACGCCACCAGCGTGGACTGACTACGACAACGCAACCCCCACCCCTCTAGATGGGACTCAGCGCCGGCAGTGTTACGAGGTTCAGTGACCTCCGCGGCGCCGTCGAGTTGAGACGTTGTGTGCGTGGGTACCTCATTTCACAGGCGTTGCTAATAAAGATCCGCCAAACGAAAAAAATTTATATAACAAAGTGCAATTTTTATCTCGACTAGTGAGTGGTGTAAATAATCGCAGATATGGGTATAATCCCCGTATATCTCTACATAGTTTCCTATTGTCTGTGTCAAAGATTGTTTCACGGCGGTTGAAGCATATCGTCGCCTCCGAAACTAACTTCGTGTACGGCGAAATAATATCATAAATGAAATTCAACTACTCCCCGAATCCCGATCATCTACCTTGGATTTCCAGCGTCACCGGGTTAGTCAACGATTGGTAGGCTACGGTTCGGAAAAGCTGACATCAACGAAGGCACATTGGACGCGGGTGAGTTTTAAATATATTGGAGTTTCCAATCGCTATTTTACCAACGATAAATAATTTTTGACAACGGCTCCAACTTTGAGAATTTTCAAAGTTTGTTTGTAACCAGAAATATCTCGTTAACAATTAACCAGAACAAAAATCAAATCGTTCGGCACCGTGCGACATGTAATGCATTACGATGAGGAGAAATTTTTCCATTTCTCTGAACCAGCCTCGTAATATGTTTGAAAAATAACGAAAGACCCAAATTTCTAGCTGAAACACATTATTTTCGACAGATTTTACTCGTCGCGTATTTCGATACTTATGTTGTTCAATCAACAAAGTGAGCAACAATTCGTTTACTACGAGCAGACTTTAGTTGTAGTAGGGGAAATTTTTATATTTTCAAGTATATTCTATCCGTACCCCCGAATAACTGCGTGAAAATCTAAATTGCTTGCGAACCTAACCTCTCGTGCCTGTTTTGAATCTACGTACGCGACCATGTTACATTTGATAAACTTGTATGTCGGTTAAGAGACTTGCAACAATTCTCATCTTGTTGTACTGATAATAATAATAATACAACTGCTGTCAATTTGACAATATAATTCCAAGTTTCTCGTACCTTGTCATTATTTGCTTTATTGCCGGTTCCGCAATTCGCAAAGTTGAACCTAATTTGTCAAATTTAATGAATTCAAATTGATAAATTCTTTCCGGGACGATACTTGTTCCCTAGTTTAACCTCTCATTCAATTTTTCAACAGCTTCATTGTTCAGCGTACAGTCGAATAATGCCACAAGACACTTCAAATGCATAAATCCTACACATCCTCTATTTGGTCAGAGTTGCACGTGAACCAACGCTACCTAGTTAGTCCTGAATTAACAGTCAACCAGCACAATGGTAAGCTTTATATTATACCTGCCAAAGATGCTATCTAATCGTATATATCGACAGACAATCAATGTACAGCAATATGTATCTCTAGATGGGATAATATTTGTTCCTCTATTAGTAATTATTTTCTCATGTCTCCGAATCGAAGAGGAGAAATGAGATCCTGATTGTTGACGAGCCAAATCATCTGTACCACTTGCCCGTCTGCCTTGACGGCACCCCAGATACTTTCATGGAGTCTTTGATCCTCTCAGATGCCTTGCTAATAATCCTGAAGGTAATATATTGACCTGATTCTCATGGCACTTGCATGTTTTACTACAAAGTAAGTCTACCTTAGAAGAAATGCTTAAATCTTCAATTCTTTTTTCTTTCTAATGACAAAGTTGAGAGTAATTGTCAAAAGTAAGAGACTAATAATAAATCTCAATATAATATATATTAACTATATATCCTTCATTGATCTGTAGCCTTACCTTGAAGAGAAATCAGTATTTGAATAATGAAGACAAGAATTCAAAGGGTTGCAAATAAATACAAATGTAGATTACTATGGAACCGATTTGGCATCACATTTATTGTTTTTTTTTTTTTTTCATAAATCGAGTATAATTCTGTATTAGATTTGAAAACTGTTCAGCACTGTTACAAAATTAATCATAATACATACATTACGATAGATTTTATTGACTGAGAACAGCGATAATATTATCGGCAAGTCACATCTACGATCAGAGTTGAAAAATCTTTGTCTCCTAGTCTAGAATATTTGCCTGAATAACACGTTAAGCTAATTTATCCAGTGTACTTCATGTTTATCTTATTTTTATCTGCACAGGTGCTTTCCTACAAGGCAAACAAGCTTCTGCCTATCTTCAAGAAACCTGCTTCAAAAATTTTACAGAACATCGATTCTCATCAGGGACTGGAGCAATTGAAGCGTCGGGGGAATGGCTGCTACACAACTTTGCGCTGCAAAGTGTAATGAAACCATTATGAGCGGATAATTTATAGCCGCGTTGTATTTAGTCCCTAATATAACAAACCCTTTGAAATCAATTTAGATAAAATCTCGCATCTGATCTCACAATTAATTTAGTTCAAAACGTCGCACAGAATACAAGCTGAGCTTATTGTCGATAATTTTTAGTCACCAGAGTTTTGTAACATAGTCTTATGCGTGACGAATATCGAAACATGATTGCATTAACCACAAGCTTCTTTATCACAGCACCTGCTGCTTGCTTTCTGTAAGAATAGAATTATTAGATATTTAACATCAAAAATAAATTGTACAAATTGCCGTACAGACAAAGAGACACAAAGACATGCCATAGTTGGTGTTCGGAAATAATTTCGTTGGCTTGAGTAGACTAAGATTAAATATAATGGGAGGAACAACACCGTTGTATGATTCAATTTGCTCTCTCGATTAATTATATCATGATAAATTTATATAACAAATAGGTATATCAAGGCGCTGTTGCGAGATTAATGATTATTACAAATTATTCGTTGAATCTGTGAGTAGTAATGGATAGACTCGTTATTGATTATTGTACTGTAGCAGACGAGTAGTTCATACGGTAATATTATAATCCTACAACGGAAAGACTTTCAATTTTCCAGAATATATTATAATTCGTAATAATTCACGATGAAAAATATATCTATTGTATTGTATTCCACAGCTGGGCGCTGACCCAAAACTTGCAACGGCTCTGATTACCTCGGCCAATAATGTTTTCGTATTTATGGAAACTCATTGTATTTATAAAAGAATAGTTTAATGAAACTTCGAGGCAGATGCAACATGACTGAATGTGTAAGATTGAAATAATTGAAATAATAGAGCATAACTTACACATTTATGATATGAATACATGTGGTAGTACTCCACTAGCTTGTAACTGTCCGCAATGAATAGAGAGTAGATTATGTAGTGATCCATGAATTAGAGAGCGTCATTATCATATTTAAGCAACATGTATTTTATACAGTACCAAGATATTCGATTATTACGCGAAGAAATGGAATTATTGGATTATTATTGTCAACGAAAATGATATTAAAAATAATAATGCTATCCTCTGTTAGTATTTCGGTGTGAAAAATTGAAACGAACAGCCGGCTTTTCGAAACAAGATCAATATGCAAATAATCTACTTAGTAATTATACCTTTGACTTGTATAATTCATCGCGACAGGGATTAGTTTGAGGTATAATTTATAGTTTTATTGTGGCCTATTTATAATGTTATTGAAAAATAATTTCCACATGATGCGGATATTATAAAAATGCCAAATATTACATGATTATATTACGATCGCACTTGAAGCTATATTTAAATGAAATAATCGTGTATTGAAATTGTTGATCCAATGAACACGCATTATTATAGTAAACCGTTGTATTATTTATTATATGTATATCCTACGAGAAATCGTGACCATAATTTTTCCTTTCATTGCTCAGAAATCAAAATCACGACAATGGCGTTTCAGTTGGGATAGGGGCTACGGAGACTGGGGACAGTTTGCAAAATGGCGTGTTATTTTATACGTATATGTCGTTGATATATTATTATACATATACGTATTCAATATTATGAATATATGTCCATTAATATTATTATTTATTATATATTAATAGACGGTCCGATTGCCAGGATAGGAATAAACGGTGCGCCTTATCGTACGCAGCCCGCCGATCATTTTACGCTCTTTATAGTGTCATAGTTCCCTACCCGATGACGCCACCAGCGTGGACTGACTACGACCGTTGAGTGTAAAAGCCTACACTCAACGCTACGACAACGCAACCCCCACCCCGCTCGATGGGACTCAGCGCCGGCAGTGTTACGAGGTTCAGTGACCTCCGCGGCGCCGTCGAGTTAAGATGTTGTATGCGTGGGTACCTCATTTCACAGGCGTTGCTAATAAAGATTCGCCAAACATTCGAAAAACTTGTATAACTAATTGACCAACGTGCTCCTTAACAAAGTGCAATTTTTATCTCGACTAGTGAGTGGTGTAAATAATCGCAGATATGGGTATAATCCCCGTATATCTCTACATAGTTTCCTATTGTCTGTGTCAAAGATTGTTTCGCGGCGGTTGAAGCATATCGTCGTCTCCGAAACTAACTTCGTGTACGGCGAAATAATATCATAAATGAAATTCAACTACTCCCCGAATCCCGATCACCTACCTTGGATGTCCAGCGTCGCGAGGTTAGTCAACAATTTGTAGGCTATGGTTCGAAAAAACTGACATTAACGAAGGCACATTGGACGCGGGTGAGTTTTCAATATAATGAAGTTTGTAAACGCTATTTTTCCAACGATAAATAATTTTAGACAATAGCTAGAACTTTAAGAATTTTCAGTTTGTTTATAACAAAAAATATCGCGTTAACAATTAGCCAGAACAAAAATCAAATCGTTCGGCACCGTGCGACATGTAATAAATTACGATGAGTAGAAACTTTTCCATTTTTTTGAACCAGCTCCGTAATATGTTTAAAAAATAACAAAATACCAAACTTTCTAGCTGAAACACATTTTTTTCGACAGATTTTACACGTAGCGTATTTCGATACGTATGTTGTTCAATCAACAAAGTGAGTAACAATTCGATTACTACGAGCAAACTTTAGTTGTATAATAGGTGAAATTGTTTATTTTCAAGTATATTATATCCGTACCCGCGAATAACTGCGCGAAGATCTAAATTTCCTGTGAACTTAACCCTCTTGTGCCTCTTGAGAATATACGTTCGATTATATTTGATAAACTTGTATGTGTCAGTTTAAGAACTTGCAATAATTGTCAGCCTTTTATACTATTAATAGTACAACTACTGTCAATTAGACAATATAATTCCAAGTTTCTCGTATTTTAGCATTATATTCTTTATTGCCGGTTCCGCCACTCGCAAAGGTGAACCTAATTTATCAAATTAATTCGCATTGATAAAGTCTTTCCGAGAAAATATTTGTTCCCTAATTTATACTTTTATTCAACTATTCAACATCATTATTGTTTGGCTTACAGCTGAATGGTGCCAGCAGACACTTGGGATGCCTAAGTCCTGCCTGTAGCTATTGGGTCGGAGTTGTAAGCAAACCAAGACTACCCAGCTAATCCTGAATTATTGATCAGCCAGTTGAATGGTAAGCTTTATAATAAACCAGCCAAAGATTTTATCTAACTGTGTTTATCGGCAAAATAATTTATTGCTGTATGTATCTCTAGATGCAATAATGTTTGTTCTTCTATTTGTGATAATGTTCTCATGTTTCAGAATTGAAGATGGGAAATGAGATCTGGATTTTTGACGTGCAGAGTCATCTGTACCACTTGCTTATCTGCCTCAACAACACCCCGGATACTTTCATTGAGCCTTGGAACTTCTCAGATGCGAGGGACACGGTACAGATGCCATAATAATAATCCTGAAGGTAATATGTTGACGTGATTCTTGTCGTACTTGTATATCTTACTGTCGGGTAGGGCTAAGAGAGATGAAACACTTAATTATTTCAAATACCAATAACTTGTTTCTTTTTAATGACATAAGTTGAGTGCAATTGACAAAAATAAAAGATTATTAATAAATTTCAAGAAAATTTCTATTAACTTTATTCAGTTTATTGAAATGTAGAGTTTCCTTGTAGTAGGGAATTATTTAAATAATGAGGGCAGGAATTCAGAGGATTGCAAATGAATACAAATGTATAATACTTATCAAATTTATTGTTTTTTGGTCTTTTTTAATGGAATACAATTCCATATTGGTAATAAATAACTTTTGAGTCTCAGGTATGGGTCATAGCAATTGATGGGATTGAATCAGTTAATCATTTTAATGTTCAGTGCTTTCGTAATAAGTAACACATCAAAGTTCTGGCTTCTGTTGAAAATTGTTTAAAGTTTCTATTAGATGTAAAAACGGTTGTTATAGGATCACAAAATCAATCATAAGAGATAGATTACAATAGATTTGATTGAGAAGAGCGATAATAGTACCGTCAATAAGTCAGATCTATGACGAGAGTTGAAAAATCTTTGCTTCCTAGTCGAGAATATCTACCTGAATACACGCTAAGTTAATTTTTCCAATGTACTGTATGCTTATCTTATTTGTATCTTCACAGGCATTGTCCAGCAAAGCAAAAAAGGTTCTGCCCATCTTCGGAAAACCTTCTTCAAAATTCGACAGAACACCAATTCTCACCAGTGACTGGAGTAATCGAACCGGTGCAGAAATAACTGCTAGAAAACTTTGCGCTGCAAAGTATAATGAAACCAGTATGAACGTATGATTCATAGCCGCGATCTATCTAGTCTGTAATATGACAGTTCCTTTGAAATCAATTTAGATAAAATCTCGCATCTAATCTAATAATTAATTTAGTTCAAAACGTTGCACAGAATACAAGGTGAGCTTGTTGTCCATAATTTTTAGTCACCAGAGTTTGTTACATAGTATTATGCGTGATGAATATTGAAACATGATTTTATTAACCACAAGCTTCTTCATCACGAGACCTGTTGCTTACTTTGTGTAAGATTAGAATTATTAGATATTTAACATCAAAAAATAATTGTACAAATTTCCGTACAGACAAAGAGACACAAAGACATGCAGTTGGTGTTCGGAAATAATTTCGTTGGCTTAAGTAGACTAAGATTAAATATAATGAGAGGAACAACACCTTTGTATGATTCAATTTGTTCTCTCGATTAATTATATCATGATAAATTTATAAAACAAATAGGTATATCAAGGCGCTGTTGTGAGATTAATGATTATTACAAATTATTCGTTGATTCTGTGAGTAGTAATGGATAGACTCGTTATTGTACTGTAGCAGACGAGTAGTTCATACGGTAATATTATAATCCTGCAACTGAAAGACTTTCAATTTTCCAGAATATACTATAATTCGTAATAATTCACGATGAAAAATATATCTATTGTATTGTATTCCACAGCTGGGCGCTGACCCAAAACTTGCAACGGCTCTGATTACCTCGGCCAATAATGTTTTCGTATTTATGGAAACTCATTGTATTTATAAAAGAATAGTTTAATGAAACTTCGAGGCAGATGCAACATGACTGAATGTGTAAGATTGAAATAATTGAAATAATAGAGCATAACTTACACATTTATGATATGAATACATGTGGTAGTACTCCACTAGCTTGTAACTGTCCGCAATGAATAGAGAGTAGATTATGTAGTGATCCATGAATTAGAGAGCGTCATTATCATATTTAAGCAACATGTATTTTATACAGTACCAAGATATTCGATTATTACGCGAAGAAATGGAATTATTGGATTATTATTGTCAACGAAAATGATATTAAAAATAATAATGCTATCCTCTGTTAGTATTTCGGTGTGAAAAATTGAAACGAACAGCCGGCTTTTCGAAACAAGATCAATGTGCAAATAATCTACTGAGTAATTATACCTTTGACTTGTATAATTCATCGCGACAGGGATTAGTTTGAGGTATAATTTATAGTTTTATTGTAGCCTAATATAATTTTATTGAAAAATAATTTTTACATGATGTGGATATTATAAAAATGCCAAATATTACATGACTATATTATGATCGCACTCGAAGCCATATGTAAATGAAATAATCGTGTATTGAAATTGTTGATCTATTGAACACGCATTATTATAGTAATCCGTTGTATTCTTTACTTGATATCCGACGAGAAATCGTGACCATACTTTCTTCTTTCATTGCCTAGAAATTAAAATCATGAAAATAACATTTAACCCTCCTACTCCTCTCTGCACGGGGTACCAAATGATATCGCCATCTCGCGGTGCTATGCATGAGCTACTTTGCAGCAAAATCAGTGCACCGTTGGAGAAGGAACACTGACCTACGGTATGCACCTGTCGTGGGTTCAGTGGCCTTCGAGGCGTCAGAGAGTTCGAATGGGGGTTTCGTGACGACTTTGATAGACATCTCATTAGAAATATTCCAAACGCGGGGAAGTTGTCGCATAATAGACGTACGGTAGGATATTCAATAAGTATTACGTGAATTTTTGGGTTATATCTGTCTGACAATCGAACCATTTGCATTGGCGCGACTGCCAGACAAACATCAAGAGAAGAATCTCTGTCCGACGAAATGTTACTTATACTATAGGAACTTGTACGGCAGAAAGTAAATAGAAACATCCTTGATAATTTACGATACGTATATGCATATTTATTTATAAGAATTAATTAGAAATTGTACATAACATGACATAACCTTGACTGTATTGTACTGATGCTGCAGCAATAAATTCCTAGATACACCTATAATTAATTACTTCGTTATTTTCCATATAACCCTTCCTGACACTCCTTATTTCAGCTATCGAATAAGGTGAGTGAATCTCAATAATCCTAAGAAGACATTGCCCAATTTACAGAAATTTTAAATCGAAAAATTTGGTGCGCCTAATGCTATGCAACAAAAAGTTGTATTACATGAATGGCGTGCGGGTTGCATATAATGAGGCGCTCGATATTTCGCGCCAAAAATTTCGGCACACCTCCTCGGGTCAGATGTTCTCCTGATACCAGGAGCAATTTTTCGACTTAAAATTTCAAAAACTCCAAATTTCGTAAGCGAATGAGACATGCGGAGAGACACATGTATAAGAATGCACGCTTGCTGAGATAGAGGCTCCTGATTTTTCCCGCCAAAAATTTCAGCACACCTCCTCGGGTCAGATGTTCTCCTGATACCAGGAGAAATTTTTCGACCTCAAATTTCAAAAACTCCAAATTTCGTAAGCGAACAAGACATATACAGAGACACATGTATAAGAATGCACGCTTGCTGAGATAGAGACTCCTGATTTTTCCCGCCAAAAATTTCAGCACACCTCCTCGGGTCAGATGTTCTCCTGATACCAGGAGAAATTTTTCGACTTAAAATTTCAAAAACTTCAAATTTCGTAATCGAATAAGACATATTAAGAGACACATGTATAAGAATGCACGCTTGCTGAGATAGAGACTCCTGATTTTTCCCGCCAAAAATTTCAGCACACCTCCTCGGGTCAGATGTTCTCCTGATACCAGGAGCAATTTTTCGACTTAAAATTTCAAAAACTCCAAATTTCGTAAGCGAATGAGACATGCGGAGAGACACATGTATAAGAATGCACGCTTGCTGAGATAGAGGCTCCTGATTTTTCCCGCCAAAAATTTCAGCACACCTCCTCGGGTCAGATGTTCTCCTGATACCAGGAGAAATTTTTCGACCTCAAATTTCAAAAACTCCAAATTTCGTAAGCGAACAAGACATATACAGAGACACATGTATAAGAATGCACGCTTGCTGAGATAGAGACTCCTGATTTTTCCCGCCAAAAATTTCAGCACACCTCCTCGGGTCAGATGTTCTCCTGATACCAGGAGAAATTTTTCGACTTAAAATTTCAAAAACTTCAAATTTCGTAATCGAATAAGACATATTAAGAGACACATGTATAAGAATGCACGCTTGCTGAGATAGAGACTCCTGATTTTTCCCGCCAAAAATTTCAGCACACCTCCTCGGGTCAGATGTTCTCCTGATACCAGGAGCAATTTTTCGACTTAAAATTTCAAAAACTCCAAATTTCGTAAGCGAATGAGACATGCGGAGAGACACATGTATAAGAATGCACGCTTGCTGAGATAGAGGCTCCTGATTTTTCCCGCCAAAAATTTCAGCACACCTCCTCGGGTCAGATGTTCTCCTGATACCAGGAGCAATTTTTCGACTTAAAATTTCAAAAACTCCAAATTTCGTAAGCGAACAAGACATATACAGAGACACATGTATGAGAATGCACGCTTGCTGAGATAGAGACTCCTGATTTTTCCCGCCAAAAATTTCAGCACACCTCCTCGGGTCAGATGTTCTCCTGATACCAGGAGCAATTTTTCGACTTAAAATTTCAAAAACTCCAAATTTCGTAAGCGAATGAGACATGCGGAGAGACACATGTATAAGAATGCACGCTTGCTGAGATAGAGACTCCTGATTTTTCCCGCCAAAAATTTTAGCACACCTCCTCGGGTCAGATGTTCTCCTGATACCAGGAGCAATTTTTCGACTTAAAATTTCAAAAACTCCAAATTTCGTAAGCGAATGAGACATGCGGAGATACACATGTATAAAAATGCACGCTTGCTGAGATAGAGGCTCCTGATTTTTCCCGCCAAAAATTTCAGCACACCTCCTCGGGTCAGGTGTTCTCCTGATACCAGGAGCAATTTTTCGACTTAAAATTTCAAAAACTCCAAATTTCGTAAGCGAATGAGACATGCGGAGATACACATGTATAAAAATGCACGCTTGCTGAGATAGAGGCTCCTGATTTTTCCCGCCAAAAATTTCAGCACACCTCCTCGGGTCAGATGTTCTCCTGATACCAGGAGCAATTTTTCGACTTAAAATTTCAAAAACTCCAAATTTCGTAAGCGAACAAGACATATACAGAGACACATGTATAAGAATGCACGCTTGCTGAGATAGAGACTCCTGATTTTTCCCGCCAAAAATTTCAGCACACCTCCTCGGGTCAGATGTTCTCCTGATACCAGGAGCAATTTTTCGACTTAAAATTTCAAAAACTCCAAATTTCGTAAGCGAACAAGACATATACAGAGACACATGTATAAGAATGCACGCTTGCTGAGATAGAGACTCCTGATTTTTCCCGCCAAAAATTTCAGCACACCTCCTCGGGTCAGATGTTCTCCTGATACCAGGAGCAATTTCTCGACTTAAAATAATTTTTCAATGAAAATTTCAAGTGAAAATTTATTTTAGGTCGAAAAATTGCCCCTAGTATGAGGAGAACATCTGATTCGAGGAGGTGTGCTGAAATTTTCGGCGGAAAAAATTGAGCGCCTTATTGTATGTAGCCGCGCCCCATCCTTATAATGTTCGACTTGAGATTGCATATCATTAGGCGTGCCTAATTTTCCGATTAAAAATTCCTCAAAGTCGAAAAATTGCGCCGTGGCTTCTTACGATCATTAAAATTCACTTACTTTATTCGATGCCTGAAATAAAGAGTGTCAGGAAGGGGAAAGTGGAAAATAACGAAGTAATTAATTATAGGTATATTCTGGGAATTTATTGCTGCAGCATCGATACAATATTTCCTATTATTCAAACGAATAGTATAATGGAGTGATGTAGTGCCCTCATCAGAGGCTTGGCTAATAATTCCTGTGGTGCAAAAATCCGATGTCCGATCTACCACAGTACCAATTATCCAAGCCTCTGATGAGGGCAGTACATCACTGCTGAAACGTCAGGCATATTCATACATATTGACTCGGCTTGATTGTCTGATTGATAAGACCTTCTTCTGAATAACTTACAATCCGAGTGAAAACTGCAATATGTTCAATATTTCTCATTGTCAACGTTATGTCATGTTATGTACAATTTGTAATTATTTCTTATAAATAAATATGCATATACGCATCGCAAATTATTAAGGACATCTCTATTTATTTACTACTGTACAAGTTCCTATAATATAAACAACATTTTGTTGGACAGAGATTTTTGTCTGGTAGTCGCGCTAGTGATTGCTAGTTTGATTGCCAGACAGAAATAACCCAAAAATTCACGTACTGCTTATTCAATACCCTACCATTTATCTAATACGCGATAACTTCACCGCGTTCGGAATATTTCTAATGAGATATCTACTGAAGTCGTTCCCAGAACACCCATGTGAACTCTTTGACGCCACGAAGGCCACTGAACTCACGGCAGGTGCATAACCCAGGTCAGTGTTCCGTCTTCAATGCCGCACTGATTTTGCTGCAAACGTAGTTCGTACATCGACTGTGAGATGGCGATACCATTTGGCGCCCCGTTCGTGAACTTATATGATTTCTGAACTTATATACGGACATCTATGAACTAAAAATAAGAAAGGTCGAAGTCAACGAAATTTAACATGGCAGCGGCAACAGACTCGTTTGATTCTTGGCTGAGTGAAAAATTACAAGCATTAAATACAGACGAAGGAGTGTTCGGTTCTTACATCAGAGGAATATTAGAGGGCGATGAAACTGATGCCGAAAAATCCGAAGCGCTTGAGGGTATTCTGATGGGTGTAACGGTAATAGTAACACAATTTTCAGGTTATGTGACTAATTTCTATTTTACAGTTTCATATATTATACCTTACAACAAAACATTCAACTCACTATAACATCCAAAAACGTTACCCAATAAGAAAAAAAAAAAAAAAAAAAAACCACTAGCATTGATTCTCTTTCAAAATTTCACACTAGAGTAAAACAAAAAATAAAATCTCAATTAAATCTAGATCTAGATATTTAATAACAGGAAAATAATATCGACAAACACGTCGCTGAAATACTGGCAGCTTGGGCAGAATTATTAACAAAAAATACTCCTATCGGTACTCTAAGTCCGACAGAAGATGTTGACGTTAGATTGGTCAGGATGTTAGAATCCCAGAGTCTACCAACTACTACAATGCGAAGCTATACCGAGGAGGAACGAAGAATTAGAGAAGCAATCCTCGCTCAGTATAGCCAAATGTCTGATAACGAGGAAAGCGAAGGTGAAGGAGAAGAGGAAGGTGCCACTGGCGGTGATTGTGGAATTGAAAAGAACATGAATGCGGCTGTAATAGCTCACCAGGAAAGAGAAAGACGAGAAAGAGCTAAGCTTGATAGCCAAAAGAAAAAGGACAAGGACAAGGAAGATCGGTAATTGTTTTTGCGTTAAAAGATATAAAATCTTATGAATATAATACAGTAAAGGTGAAAGATAATAATAATAATAAATTTCTTCTACTCTTTACTTTTTATAGCGAAAAACAGAAGCAGCTTAAAGAGGAAAAGAAGGAAAAGCGGAAGACTCAGAAAGGGGAGAGGCGCAGGTAGCATAGAACGATTAAAGATGAAATAATGATGCATTGTAATCGGGATAATGACTCAAGTTATCTAAATCTCGCCGATAATTACTTACGCATAAATACGACAAACACTAACGTGCATAACCACATAAATACGTGTATTATTTATCATTGTGCATGCAGTGGATATTAGAATGTTGGATAATAAAAGAAAAAAAAAAAATAATAAAAAAATAATCTTGTTTCATAGGTGCTCTTACATAGCTACAAATAGTTTGATTCATGTATTTATACACTCTCGAATTTACACACACAGGGATTGGTAAAAATAAAATTGCTTGAAACTATGATAAAATGAGAAGAAATTAAATTCACTTGAAGAGATATAGTAAATAATTCTATGTTTGAATTAATTTTAATCAATGAAAAAAGTAGGAATTTTACCAATAACTGTGTATGTACTGAATATATTGTACTGTATGTGTGTTGTATGTTCATTTGTATGTAGCCTAGTCATAGTAAGATGTTATAGTTAAAATAGATTACCAAATTCTAAATTTTTAAACTATCTTACACAGAGCCATTAACACAGATCAGAGATATTGGTTATACAGCAATTATGCAAATATTGTCTTAGAAATCTTTTGTTTCTTGTTAAACAAAAAAAATCTAATTGAACAAATTAATATAAAACAATACGCCGTTAATATTTGTAAAAAAAAGTTTTCATCGATTATTTAACGTTGGTTTTTAGCAAAAACGTGGTAGATTTAATTCAATAATAATAACATTTTACTTATAATCTCTCAAAGTCTCTCGAACAACCAATAAAGCTGAAGAAAAAATTATTATAATGTAATTAGATAAAGCTCGAAAATATACGAAAATGAATTTTCAAACGATAGATAAACAACCGATGATTGATTGATTCTTGCCCTGTAAACCTCCGTATACAGTATTTTTTTTATTAGACAGGTCTTGTATTTAATAATAATATATTGAATAAATGATTAAAACGTTAAATAAAATCGTCTAATTCAATTCTTCCTTATCATCTCCGAATTAGTGTATTATAATTAATAGGAGTCTTTAAAAGGAAGCAAGGAAAACATCGACGAACGTTCCTTTTGTCTTTATTAGTATATTTACACACAAGATATCGTCAAATCCTTGTCATCTTAATATTAATTGAAAAAAAAAAATAATATATATAGACGAATAATGTAAAATAATAAACAATCAAGTAAATGATAGAAAAGATGATTGATGCTGGAATATTACAATTTAATTAATTAAGTCAGGCAAATTTTTAACGATTCTTTAAAATAATACAATTAATTATTAATTTTGTATATATAATTTTAAGAAATACATCATTCATGATATATCTACGCGACTTGAATTTATCCAATAACATTTTATTTCTTGTATGAATAGCAATATTATGTATGTATTTTATACCTGTACGTTTAACTGTAGTGCATTATACTTTGTCTTTAATAATTTTTTTTCTGTTTTTTTTTTTTTTCTCTCTTTATATTCTATTTCTTTTTTTTTTTTATTTTATTTTTTTTTTTATAATTTTCCTGTAAAGTGTGTATATACAGCCCTAAAAATTATGTCTATTTAATTATTGAAAATTTCATTTTATTTATGATATTGCACTATAGCAAGACCCAATTATGTTTATGTAAGGAGAATTTTATAATAAACATTCTCACAGAGAATAGCGCCTCGTTATTACAATAATTTTCTTTTTACGTTTGCCTTTTACTTTTTCTTTCTTTTTATTATTCCTTTCAATATATAAATTTTCCTAGACAAATAACGCCTTCGCGTTATTATTACGGTATTTTAAACACCTTGGGTAAGCTAATTAATCGTTGGAAAATGCTAAATACGGCGTTCGAAACGTTGTTTTATTATAATTATAAATTGAATACCTTAACTAACTTACACATGACGCCAAAGGCGTATGATTGTCTACAGTCTAATTTATATTATATGTATTATAATATTTATGTATATGTATAGTTATAACGATAGAGTTATTAATATTTATTTATTAATTTTTTTTTTTTTTTTTTTTTTTTTTAAAGGAAGAATTTTGGCAATAAACTTACAACTACACGTCATATTAAATAGGTTTCACAATATTACTGTTAGTTTATAGTTATACACGCTCTCTAAGTTTTCTATAATCTACAATTTTTTTTTGTTTGTTTTTTATTGGTTTTTTTTTTATTTCGTTTTTGTTCTTTAATTATTAATGTGGAATACCAAGGGCAATAATTATCTTATCAAAAAAAAAAAAAAAAACAACGACCTTTAGTGACTCTTTAGTGATAATAAAACATTCACAAGCTATGTTATCACATAACAACTACCCCATTCTTGCTGTTTAGACAAAGTTTTATCTTTTATATAAGTATAGGTATACGTACCTATAATAGTAATTATATCCTTACGTGTGATATATTATCTTATATCCTATTATATTATATTCCAGCAAGAATTATATATCGAAATTTTAAATGGTCTTAAAAAGTTGAAAACTAATTTTATAATTATTTATTGATTCATTTATTTATTTATTTTCAATTCAATTGGTCGGTTGTTTTCTTTTTATTTTTATTTATTTATGATTTTGATCATGCATACAATTTGAATAGCCAATTCTTTCTTTCTTTATTTTATTTTATTTTATTATTTTTTATTTTTTGTTTTGTAATATGCTCCCAGTATCCACTACTATATAATATTATTAATATATCTATCGACGATATATGTATAAGTAGTATTCTTCTATACACATAATTTGTTCCCACTGTATAATTGAACACAACTAAAAAAAAAATAAAACATAAACTGTACAATTGCAATCGTTCTCATCTAATCGTCAAAACTTCGATTTTATTATACGTGTAATATTTATTCCTCGTTATTATGTGTATGTATATTATACATGTATATGTGTATACATATATTATACTTATATATACCAACGCATAATTTTATCACACTAGTTAATAATAAATGTTGTATATTTTCTCTGTATACATATACAACAGCAGTAATTTGATATCAATCGTTGATATTATAATAATAATAATCGTTAGAAGGTTTTCAAATCCTTTCTATATTATTACCTATTCAATATCTATCTATTATTATTATTACTATTATTATTACTATTACTATTATTATTATTATTATTATTACCTATTATAATTTTATATATATATATATATATATATATATATATATATATATGTATTCCTGTCTCTGGATCCAATGTTGTTGGTTTTTGTTTTTTATTTGATATTTATATTTTTATTATTATTATTATTAATTTTAATTTTTTTTTTATTTATTTTTTTATTTCTTTATTTTTTCTTTGATTGAGAAATGGTTTTACAGGATATTATTATATAGCGGGTGATTCATCACTATTGTTAAAGATATTAATCCCATACATATATTTAATCACAGAATATATCAGACAACGAGATATATCTTAATATGATAATCCCTGTACTATATAATGATATTTGTTAATTATTATAATTCAAGAATTTTCGATTTCACATTTAGGGTGATAAAAGTGACCGCGATATACATATACATATCAATATATAGGCGTGTAAAGCAATTAGCTCAAAAATACCGTACATCATTGCAATATGTAGTGTAGAATATTATATTTCTTTGAATGACTGCGACTGAAAGGCCATATTTGTTTGAGACAATAATTTTACTTATTTATTGATTTTTTTTCTTTTGATTGACACACGATATCATAAATGATGATAAATAAAGATCTATACGGCTAATATAAATTTTGTTCTTTTTTTTTTTTTCTTCTCTTTTCTTTTCTTTTTCTTTACAAAAATAAGCAGCACACGGTAGATAATTATACAATATGCTTCCTTATTACTCTATTGACAATTGTTTGTTTTTATTTTTCATTTTTAATTTTTTCATTATAAGCTCTTACAACGAAATTAATATTTCACTCTAATTGTTAGTTTTGCTTTTCTTTCGAATATGACCTTATATCGCATTGAAAAAGCAAAAAAAAAGAAATAAACTCACTTGTACATACACACATACATACATACATACTTACATACATACGTGTTAATATGCCCTAAATAATACGGACTAGTAAGATTAATATAAAATGTGATAATAATTTTTTCAATGTTTTTTTTTTTTTTTTTTTATTATTCAACTAAGTATTATACCTGTCAGTGTACAACGCACATATTACCATTTACAGATAGTTGTATATTCAAGATTTTAGAAAATACATGCTACCTATTTATTCTGACAATAAGTCAATTTTATTTACGTAATTTATATTAATTTATTTAATATTTCTTTTTTCTATTAAATAATCTACTATTAGCAAGTTTATGACGTGATCATGTACGCAAAGAAGAACTAATATTTACCCCTTATAAAAAAAAAAATTCCGATACGTTTTTTTTTTACAATTTTTATATGATACTAAATTTGGATAACGAAGGGAAATATCGCGCCAGTCTGTTAATTTTTAATAAAATAATTAATGTTCATTATGTCTTTTTAGTTTTTATTCTTCCCAATCGAGCAGTTATATAAATCTCGTAGAATATCAATTAGTTTCGAAATTCTACGTAATGTTTTCTCATTTTATCTGATTTATTTAATTTTGTTTATTTTTTCAGTCTTGTCTGTATGCGGGATTAAGTTATGTTATAATAAATATAGATATATAGATATATATTCTGCAACTATTGAAAGTTCACAAAAAAAAAGAAAAAAATCAAAGATGTATGTATATGTATGTACGTCTTTACATAGGCGTTAATTAATCGATTACATTATACACAACCCATTTCAGGGTATAGGTATAATAATATGTGATAAGTGAAAAAAAGGCAAATATATTTGCCATTAGACAGCTGAGAAGTGCATAATAAGCGTCCATTTAAAAACTGCCCGATTATACAAAAAATGAACAATATTTTGCTTCAGTATAGTGACTAGTATATTATCGCCAGACGAAGCGCGGTAGGCCAAGTTTTTTAATGATTTTATAGAAAGTTAGTGAAGTAAAAAAAAAAAAAAAACAGAATTACAAAATTAAAAATGAAAAAAATAAATAGAGAAATTCTATTCGTTCGTTGATTTAGCTCAATTCAAGGCTTTTTAGCCAGGTACAATAATTCTCACACATGCAATTCCGTTTAGCTAGATACCAAATCTATAAATGATTGTAATTAAATGACCTATTATACTTAGGGGGCAGTAATTGGTAATTGGAAAAAAGAAAGAAATGAGAAAAAATCGTTTGATTATAGTGAAAGAGAGAGATAACGATGATAAATAAAATAAAAAAATGAAAATGAAATACAAAGAAAAAAGGAAAATGCGCGTTGATTAACAGTAACGTAAAAAGGGCAGTGGCTAACCAGTGTTATTTAAAATAAACTTAAATTTAAATAATTACTTTCCTAATTAATGATAATGATATTGTTCATTTCATTTTTTTATATATAGGTATCTATACAATAAGAGATGATGATGCGCTACTTAGATCATACTTGTATATATGTATATATTTGTAAATAGTTACATACTTTTTAACGAGGGTATTATTATTATTACTTAATTTTATTAATCGATAATGATCGCATAATCATATTATTAATAATAATGATAATAGTAATGATAATGATAATAATAATAATAATGTAATTAGTATTATAGTTATTTTTAATATTGGAGATCTAAGTAAGACAGTGGTAGTGTAATATCACAATAGTACTAATCAGGCCTTGAGCCAGTTTTGTTTGAAATAATCGACAAAACTCATACCATAATATTGATCTTAACAAAAGCTACTATACAACCGCAGAATTTAAGTGTCTATTCTGTGTGTATAATATGTACATTTAATAAGAATTGAGAAAATGATTTTAATTAACAAGATCAGGAGAATTATCAATTCAATCCGATCTCTTTGATACATGGATATATATATATTTATTTATATACATATATATATTTATGTATCATGCGATAATAAAACATTAATATATGAACCTTTTTTTTATAATCCTCAAGCGCAATTCTACGAGAGTATACAATAATATATGTATAATAATTAATAGAATATGTGTCTGCACGAGAAGTGCAGCGTCATGAGATCCCGCTGTCAAAGTAAATTCGACCTCTTACTTTTATCTATTTATTTATTCGTTACTTCATTTTTTTTTTATTCGCAATTTATATTTTTACCTTTCTTTTTGCCATCTCCCCAAACGAAATGATCGAACAAAATAATTATTCTCGCCGATAATACGATGTAGTTCAACGATTTATCCATCTCTTTTTATACATATGAACATGTTGTCAACCAATTTTAATTTTGACAATATTATTACAAGAAACCAAAAAAAAAAAAAACAAATAGAAATCAGATTATTCATTTTTTTATTTTTTATTATTTTATTCAAGAATCACTAATTTGTCTGATTTTTCGTCTAGAAAAAAACAAAATTGCAGTTACTCATCAGTTCCATTAGCAATCAATACCAAAGTATTTTTTTATTTTTCTTTATTCCTTGTGAAAACATATCTCGTTATTCCCCCAAGAGTTTTCAAGCAACAATTGGCTGGCAACCCGGATCCCTGTAAAATCATCTCTCACACATCACCAGGAGATAACAAAACTTATATAAAGATTGTTCCTAGTTTCCATTTCAAATCGTAAATCATCATAGCGCTCTCTAACTTAGGCCTTTAGCATTCGTCACATGTATATTAATTATATCCTTATTTTGGCCTCATAGCTAGTCATGTTACACATAATCAGATTGCTTCGATCGTACTAAAACGTTTTTTTTTTCGTTAATAAACTTTATTTATTTTATTTTTTTCCTTGTTCAATTGTATACCGACATGCCATCCACTTTGATTATTTCATTCGAATGAATGTAATTCCCTAATATTCGCAAAAACGAGTTTTAAATATTAATTTTACAAAATTCTCATTAAAAAATCTTAGAAGTGGCTAGCGCACAACTGGCTTCACAATATGGGTGGCAAAAATGTTCCCGAATCGTCTAAATTCGGATCTAAACTGGCAACAATATCGCCAGTTGAAGCGTGTCTTGGAGCAGTGGGTTGAACCCCGCTAGCTAACGCATGGCTACTGGCACTGCCATTTAATTTACTTTTAACTGCCAATGAATTACCGTCGTTTGTATCAATTGGCGCAGATATTTTTGAGACGCATTTTTTACCGCGATATAATCTATACAATGAATATTGTTGCTGTGGATCTTCCATCGTTGTTGCTCTTTGACGAGGAGCGCTAACTGTTACTGTTTGAGCGTGTGCAGGCTGCGGTGGTTCGACTACAGTACTGACCACAGAACTTACAACTGAGGAAGTCATCCCTAGAGATGAACTGAGATTTGATGAAGATGAACTGTTTAGCCACTCGTGTCGCATCGCTTCTTCAGGTGTCATTCGCTTTTTTGCATCCCATCTAAGATCAGTAAGAAAATTATTTAAGTAAGCGTCAAATATTAAAGAACATTTTATTGAAGAATAGTATATTAATTTTTAAATAAATAAGGAGTTGTTACAGTTATTTTGATAGTTGATTACTCACTCTAAGCAACGGCTAACAAAATCTACGAATAATCTGTCCTTGCATCTAAGAGCAACAGTAACATTCTTGCTTCCAGGCCATCTCTTTTTTCCCTTACTATTGGTCAAGCATCTAGGACTTCCCTTGGAGTCTGTAAAATGATAAAAAGATCATTAGATTAACGTTATTTTCAAAAGTGAATGAAGAAAAGGTTTCTTAAAAACTTGAGATATTGATAAAACGATGAATTTGGTGAAGAATATTACCGAAAAATAGCCTACGGCGTGACGCATGACTGATTAATTGATCCGGTGGCAAGTCCAATACTTCCATAACGCAGGCTAACTGTTCAACTTCATTTTCACCAGGGAATAAAGGATACCCTGTATAAAGTTCGGCAAGTATACATCCCAGACTCCACATATCAATTGGGGTACCGTAAGGCAGGCCTAAAATGACCTCAGGACTTCTGTAGAATCTTGACTGTATATAAGTGTATACACGTTGATGACTGTAGCACGAAGATCCGAAGTCAATCACCTTTATTGAGCTACTACCGCGTTGTTTCAGTAGTACATTTTCCTGTATTAAATATTACATACATATATTAAACAATGGATTTTTAGAACTTAATTGGATATCATTATACATAAATTAAAACGCGATATTTCAATTAGAAATTTATCTTCATTATATCAAAGAACAAATAATAAGAAAGGAATCTATGTTGAACACATGATTGTCTTCAGTATTTTTTTTTTTTTTTTGTTCTTTCTTCCTATATCATTAAGTACAGTTTTGTAACGGTAAATTAATGAAATTCTGGGGTGCTGAAGCTTTACTAAGATTATTCAACGTAAAAATGAACAAAGCTGATGTATTTTAGAAAGAAAAAAAAATATTATGTAGATATACTTCTTTTTTATTATGATTATAAAAAGTAAAGATAGATCTTGATTAATCATTATTTAAAGATAAATATGAAATATAAAATTGATTTTTACCGGTTTTAAATCACAATGTATGATATTTTCCCTGTGCAAAAGTCTCAGGCACTGAATGAGGGAGTTGGCAAATCGTCTAATGAGACTAAGACTGAATCCTTGGTAGTTGTTTTTCTTGATAAGTTCGTAGAGGTTCAAACTGGAAAATAAATTAAAAAAAAAATATGACACACATTGATTGACAAATAATCGTTGAATAATTAAATTGATGAGAAAAAAAAACATACGTAAGTAAAAAATATTATTGATAATAAATATAAATACCTCATAAGTTCGAAACTGATGCATAAATGATTCCTGAAGTAAAAATACTCTAGCATGTGAATGACGTTGTGCGAAGTGTGGGCCTCCTGATCTTTCTTTCTAAGATGGTCTAAGATTCTGACTTCAATAAGAGCCTGATGATGGAACCTTTTCTTGTTTCTGTAATTAGAATAATAATCGAACGTTTTATAATTCGTTAATACATTTAATTCTGATTAATTAAAGACACGATTGTTGTTGTTTTTTTTTTTTTTTTTTTTTCTCTTTGATTTGCATTTGATTTAATTACCTTATAATCTTGATCGCAATATGTTGTCCAGTCTTGTGATCAAGCGCTCTGATAACTTGGCCAAAACTTCCCTTTCCAATAACTTCTAGTATTTCGTACCTAAGCCAAAAATAAGGAGCCAATATAAAGGAGTGCTTGTTAACACTAAATTGTAAAAGAAGTACGATGATAAAAGTAAAAATTTGTGTAAATAAAATATTTTCTATTCCATCTAGTAAAAAATAAGAATAAATATGTTCTCGAATAATATTATTGTTAATAATATGTTACCTGTAGGATATATGGTCGTGTAAAACTTTGTTGTAACTTCCATTGTCGTCGTCATATCCACCGTTTTGAGATGCGCCTTCTTCTCCATGAATTTTGCACGCTTCTAATCCCAAATACCAAATTTCAGAATATTTTTCAACTTCGGCTCGTTCAAATTCCGTCATTCTAGATCCGTAATACTTTAGAGCTTCCTGAGGTGTCATGGGTAATCTCCTCCCTGTATTTTTCATTATTATTAATGAATAACATTATGCACACGATCATTTTATCTGTTATAATATATTAAACTTGTATAAATATTTTTAATTTTATATGTATTTTTACCTATCGATGCATAATATATGAGTATATATACATGTATGTATGTATGTATATATGTTATTTACCGTAAGCATCGAAGTGGGTCCCTGCATGAAGAGGATCGTGAAGCATATTGTGATTGTTATTTATTGTTGAATTATTTCCGTTGTTACCATTGCTGCTATTGTTGTTATCGTGTCTTTCGAGACGCGTTGCTTTGGCCAATCCGAGCGATGTCAATTTCTAAAAACAAAAAAAAAAAAAAAAACAACATAACAAAATTGAACAAAGAAGAAAAATTAATAAATACGATATAAATCAAGCGATACAAAGTTATATAATTAAATCGTGATCTATAGTGATTAAATTTATCTAAAATCACGTCTGTGTTCATCTTTTTCAATACAAATCGTATATATTTTTTCTCATCATTCTGACTAGGAATTTTTCATCGATATAATATCTCCTCAAGATCACATTCTCTTCTCGTAAACATGAAACGACGTTTGCCATACGCCCTACAGTCGATTTTCAATATGCAGTTATGCTGCTTGCCTTGCGGCATCTTTGCGTTAACCAGTGGGTCGTGTAGTAGGTAGCCGTTAGATAAACCCGCACCTTTCTAACGCAGCTGCAAGCAACAGCATTAGCAAAGAGTAATACACTCGTAGATACGTCGTAAAAAGTGAATGTAGTTGCAAAAATAAAGAAAAAAAAAAAAATCAAGAAGAGGAACAGAAATTTCAGTTTTCGGGGTACAAATAAAACACGAAAAAGAAAAGAAATATTTTTTGTTACTAATTAGATGATTATTTTCTGTGGGAACCACGACGGTCGTATATAAAATACGATTTAAGTTCTTTCTTTCTCTTCTCATAGGACTTTGTCGCGTAAATGAAAATAATGATTTACGTACACGTGCAAGCTGAAGGATCAAGAAATCGTGTTTTCATCAGATAGATGATTGTCTGTCCCTCCCCTTCTTCTTCTCACCCTCCCGAAGCGATAAATTGAATGCTGACGCAAGGCGGCGAGTTTGTCTGATATCTTGTCCCGATCATATAGGTAGATATATAAAACTTATACAAACTCGCGTTCCTTATAAAGTCAGTAACTGCAGTAACAATGCGGTATTGGTACTATACATATATGTATACATAAAACTGGTAGGTAGGTAGGTTACAGTACTCAAAGAATTTCTCTTTGAACAAAGAGTTATTTGTTCAAACTAAGGCTCGAGGATTCGCATGATTAATAGACAGCTTGACGGAAGTGATTAATTCCGTATATTGACTCAATCGAAGATTCATATATGATCACCTAGCTATACTTGCATTATTATACTTTACCTATAAGTAATATATACATTTATAAAATAGACAAATAACAACAATAATAATAATAGGGATAAAACTTGTATGAATGAAATTCGAAAAGTAAGATTTGTTTTTCATTTTCTGATCTTAATCTATTATACACCTTGATATCGTAAGTATAATTAAATCCAGATACATATCTCTGCAGTGTCGTCTGATTTAATGAATTTTAAATTATACATCGATAGATAATAGCAAGTCTCTGTACATATGAGTTGCAAAAATCAGAAGCGGATGAAAAATACGAAGAAAAACGGACGGATTTCATCGCCTTATATCGTAATCATCATGGAGAAGAAATCACGTTGACGAGGTCAACTGCCTTTGGAGAGTATATAAAAGAAAAAGAAAATTGGAAAACCGGAACTTCGTGCTACAGACTTGAAGCATATTTACCTATATTTGAAATATCGGTAAGTACGAGTAAGGCAATCGGTGCTTATTTCGATTTTTTTCTTTTCTTTTTTATTTTTAATCTTCATTTCGAACAATTCTTCATTATTCCGAACGATTATTAGCACTGCCTACTTCGGGGTATACCAATAATATGCAATTAACGGTTTTTAAAAGATCTACCATCGTATATACCTTATACCTATACCTACCTATATATTTGGGTCAGAGAAACTTTGAAGGCGTTGTGTGGATATTTTTAAACCAAACGAGAAACGTTTTCGTCGATTTATAAGTGGCCATATCGAACTGCACAAACCACGATATAGGCTTATCGTACTGGCTAATAACGTTCACCTGCACAGCGTGTTTCTAAATTTATATTTTCACCACTCGCTCGCGTAATAACAGAGTTGAATGAACCAAAACAAGAAAAAAAAAATAGCACCAAAAACGATAACTCGTATATCTACGCCAATTTTTGATTGAAAATAAATTTTAAATTGGTGATTAATTTTCATACAGAGAAAAAGCGAGAGAAAGATAAAAGAAAGAGAGAGAGAGAGAAACGAAGAAATTAGTCAGCAACAGCTGGGTCAGGGGCAAATTTATATCGACAAAATTTTTTTAGCGAGTTTGCAGAAGCCGAACCAATTCAAGTATGGGGGGATGGGAAATCGATCGTAGAATAATATCCGACTGAACTAAACTTAGAAGAGCAACTATCGAGGGAAGAATAAAGAATTAAGAATAAAGGAAAAAAATGAGATTGATGTTTGAAAAATAGTACAAAAAAAAAAAAAAAAATCAAAAAAATGTATTAATATTTGTTTAATAAATTATTTCAAAATCTCTATATATATTATGTATAAACGGTGTTTTAAGTTTTTCTGTTTTTTATCACACCTTTCTTTTCTTTCTTTTATATCGTATTATTTAGAAACACATAGTGATTTATGCATATATACCTATGTATATATTTATCATATTGACATCGCTTCCTGTGGACCGTACGAACACGACATATAATACGACTGTCACTGCAGTAACGTCATTGCGTGACTTCCGTTGGCGCTTGAAGTGCACAGAGAAAACAATGCTCTTTGTAATTGACGCCAAGAAGCAAGAAGCAAGTAACAGCAGCAGTAGCAGTAGCAGTATAGCAAGGCACGCGTCTCGAATAATTATTTTACGATGCTACCACGGGAGAGGAAGTTTGAGAAACAAAAAAAAAAGTATAAAATTATTTTCAGATAAAAACCGTAATTAATTCTCTATCAATTTATTCGTCCTGGTTTTTTATTTTCTCAGGCCGGTATTAGTTTTCACGCTAATACATAATCGAATTACATTATAGTCCTTGGCACGGCCCTGTGCTATAACGTAGTGCCAGGAAATAGTGTTTTATGTATTTTACATACACTCAAACCGCGATATCTATACGGGACGAGAGTTTCCAGAGCCCGCATATTGTCCTGTCTTTATTTATTTATCTATTCTTCTTTTTTTTTTTATTTTTTATAATATTTAATTCGTAACAACTGACGCAAACAAGTTGGAAAAATCAGTGGATAATGAAAAAGAAAAAAACAATCGTCTAAAATTTTTAACATTACATTCATCTAGATTAACTGTAACACATAAGAATATCTAAATTTTCACTAGCACTTTCAAAACTTTAATAATTTATTATACCGTCGTGGCCAGAGGTCCAAAAAAAAAAAAGAAGTTGTACGTTTTATTATTTTATACTGGCTTTAAAATCCAAAAAATAAAAAAAAGATAAAAAAAAAACCGTCTCCTTTCCATTACGGGAGAGCTGTTTAACCTAGACCTTGTAAACTTCTATCTTTCTCTCTCTATATGTGTTATGGTTACTATTTGTCGTTGAAGTTTGTCCGCGATAACGTTAATGGCTTCTCTCATTATATTATACTTTCAACTTTCTTATTCTTTCACTGAACTATAATAGGTAGGTATAGATAGGTATAAGATAGAAGGTTGGTTGATAGGTAAGAAGGAAGAAAGGAAGGTAAGTACTACATCGAATAGCCCCGAAGGCCTTACCTATACCAATACCAATTCCAATACCAATACCTTACCTTACCTCCCTGCAACATCAGCTAATTGCAAGTATGTAACTTACCACACGTCTACAATCTAGATACGTATGCTGTTCAGATACTAATCTGTTACCGTTCGCTTATACATATGTATATATATATATATATATATACCTATATGTATATAGGTAAAGAACACGATGTGATTTTGCTGCAGCTCGCGTTTCATTGGATTCGGTATTATATATACCAACCTACCTATACCTATACTCGCGTTATCCAGCCTGACTCTTCTCTGATCCACTTCGACCAATCGATTTGTCCCACTTTCTTTCACGAAAGTTTTTCAACGATAAAATAATAAAGAAAATAATTATTCTTTATATAATATATATATATATATATATATATATATGTATATATGTACGTATAGTATCATTTGATATTACAAAATAAAAGGTTAGATTCGCGTACTTAAATATTATAAAAAACAGAAAAATTTCCGTAAAGCTGAGACGAACCGTTCACCATCATCAATCTCAGGTCAATGTCGTGTGCGAGTGTTGATTGTCTGATTAGTTAAAATACGTGGCGTTTAAGCTCCGGGTAGGTATGTACATACATACTTATTATTACGTGGCTTTATGCTTAAACACGTGAGTATATAATACCGAGTGCCTTGTATCTATATGTGTGTATAATATATAGATATATGGGGGGTATATATATATATATATATATATAGTTTCTACCTACGTCCATAAAGACCTAAGCGAAATAGAAAAATTAACAGATATTTTTTAGACCAGGGTTAAACTCAAGAGTTTAAATCGCGAAGGTTAGTCTATTATCGTAATACACGTATAGGTAGATACGAGAGATTATAGTTGTGTGGTCGTGGTATCTAACAGAACGTTTACAAAAAAAAACAAAAAAAAAAAACCGAAGATAAAAATAAAAGAAAATCAAAAATAAAGAAGAATAGAAGAAAAATAAAGTACAGATAAAGTTTCAGGAATGTTTCTGTATATCTAGATACAAGTTTCCCAAGACTTAGCTTATAGGCTACAAGGCGGTAATTGCTGTAACATGATCACGTAATCTCTTATACCCTCACCAAACTATATTATTATTCTGCAAAGCGAAGTTTCTGTAGGTATATTTTTACATAATTAAAGAATAGTAAACTTTTATCTTTTTGTATTTTTTTTTTTTTTAATGATATATGTACGATTTTTTTTTTTTTTTTTTACCGTACTTATTTTAATCAAAAAGTGAAATAATAATGTAATTATTATACAGAAGAGGTAACACAACTTGTGTATATCTACTACCGTTTCGCATAATCATAAATAAGGTGTCTATGAAACTCTCGGCAAGATATACTTTCTAAACTCGGTTTCAGATTCTGATTATCTCGTACCTACTATACTTACTCTCTACAGAGTCAGCGCGCACCAGGGATCGATCAGAGTAGGCGACGACCGCATGCAGAATTTCTGCACAGGGTGGGTTTATAGGTATGCGTGCCGTAGTCACGTAATAAAGTAGTTGGATATATACACGTAGTTTTGCGGTTGCAACACAAAGTGTTAAGGGGGGAAACCACATTAGACGGTTCAAAAAATCATTTTTTTTTTTATTGCATAAATCATTAGCCTCAATATTGACGAATTCACTGTAAAAATTTTAGAACGATATTCGACTTAGTTTAGATTTTACGTACAAAAGACCGAGCGCGCGCGGAATACTGGCTACGGACTGTAGCGCGCTGTATGTAGTATGGAGCAGTAACCCAGGTATAGTCATTTATACAGGTAGTCGCTTTATTTACCTGTGAATTCGTATAATAGGGGGACCCTACTTTCGTCCGTTTCTTTCAAAATAACGGTATAGAAGGGACTAGAAGCATCGACACAAGAGATGTATACACTTTGTTTGAGTATTGCTTTGGGTTGCTAATCAGTTTGCGTTGAGCCTTTTCGGAGTACGTTCGTTGTTGAGAGTTGAAAATGTCTTCGTATCCGAAAGCAAAGGAAGGAAGTTGTTTTCGTCGCAGTAACCCGCGTAAAAGATCGTTCCATGGAAATCAGCACACTATGGAATGTGACGAAGGAGAAAGTGGAAGTGCTAGTGCAAAAAAACTCGATAGTTCTACAAGTGAGGATGTGATCACGAATCCCTTGCATTTTTACCGAATAATTGAATTTTTCACTGTATTTACTGCACTTTCGGATATTTTAATTTGCCGCAGCTGCAAGCAAGATATAAAATTTGAACAAACTGGAATTCGAGGTCTTGGTTTCAAACTCCTTGTAAAGTGTCATTGTGGATCTAGACAAATAAATTCATGTCCTCTTATAAATACTGGTTTTGAAATAAATCGTAGAATAGTATTCGTCATGCGACTCTTAGGCGTTGGTAGACAAGGATTGAATTTATTTTGTAATTATATGGATATTGGAAGTGGCATAGCTGAAGAGACGTATAATAGAATTTTCTCTCATATACACGCTGCTTCGAAGACAGTATTTGATTATTGTTGTAAGAAAGCTGTCGAGGAAGAGAAAAAAGAAAATGAGAAGAGAGAACGTCCTATTTTGAATTTCAAAGTTTCGGGAGATGGCACTTGGAAAAAGAGAGGATTCAAATCTTTATTTGGTGTAACAACTCTCATAGCATATTACTGTGGTAAAGTTGTCGATTTAGATGTACGAAGTAGTTATTGCCATGCTTGTACTAGATGGAAAAATAAATCAAAGACTTCGACAGAATATTTAAAATGGCTGGAAGAGCACGGAGATGAGTGCATAAAAAACCATGAAGGTTCTTCAGGTAGCATGGAAGTGGAGTCCGTAAAAAAGATGTTTTGTAGATCGGAAGAATTGTACGGCGTAAAGTACGGAAATTATATTGGGGACGGAGATTCCAAAACATTTGCTGCTATTTTAAATTTGGATCCGTACGATAATGAACCAGTTGTCGTGAAGAGCGAGTGTATCGGACACGTTCAAAAAAGGATGGGAACTCGCCTTCGGAATATTCGAAAAACTAAAAAATTAGGTGGAAAAGGAAAATTGACAGAAGCATTAATAAAAAAATTAACTACTTATTACGGATTGGCCATACGAAGAAACATCAATAGCGTAGAAGATATGCGATCAGCAATCAAAGCCACCTATTTTCATCTAATTTCTACCGATGAAAATCCACAGCACGAGTATTGTCCGAAAGGAGAAGACAGCTGGTGCGAGTGGCAGAAAAGCTCGGCACTTGAGATGGAGCTTCCAGCGCACCCTGCTCCGTTACATCCCGACGTTCAGAAAGAGATATTCCCGATTTATGAAGATTTATCGAGGGACGAGTTACTAAGTAGATGTTTAGGTGGCCACACACAAAATGCCAATGAAAGTTTTAATTCAACGGTTTGGCGATTGGCTCCTAAACATCTACATAGTGGACTAAAAGTCGTCCAAACAGCAGCGTACTTGGCCACTGGATTATTTAATGAAGGAAATTCCTCTCTTCTAAGGATTATGAATGAGGCAGGGATTATTGTTGGAAGCCAAAGTTTTAATTTTGCCGAGCACATGGACCAAACACGAGTAAGTCGACAGAATCGACGTAACTCGCTGGAAACGAAGGAAGGCCGGATTGCCAGAAAAGATTTTTTACAGGCACAAAATGAGCATTATGAAGAAGAAGAAGGATTGTTATATGGTGCTGGAATAGCTGATTAATTAGTGAGAAATTTTATAATATTATTATAATTATAAATATCCGTACATTTCATGTTTTCGAGAATTTTATCTTTAAACGCGTTTTTCTCAAAATGACTTTTTTCACGTTTGCGTAAGTTCTCATTCAAAAACCAATCAACCGATCATTCCCAAAATTGATAGAGTGATTCTTTATACAATTACGAAGAATATGAACCAACTTTTTCGATGGTATCACTTTTGTAAGGTAGTTTTTTTATTGCATAATTATCGAAAAAAATGGTAAAAATTTTAACTTTTTTTTCAAATACGTGTAAAATTTTTATTTTTTTTTATTTTTACCTAAATCGTGGTTCATATTCTTAGAAAACAAGTTAATAAACTAAATCTACCACCTGTTTGATTTCAGACAAGAACTCTAACCGCTAGAAGTTACACAGTGGAGAAACTCCAGGCGCAACCTTCAGCAGACATCAGCACAGAAGTTCATAAATATTTAATTAAATAACTTGAAAAAATTTAGAAATACAGTTTGAAATATGAATAAAATGATATGAAAGTTCTATTCAATTCCAATAAATTTTTCCTATTCAAAAAAAATCCTAAAAAAACAGTCAAAATGAGCCTTCTAATGTGGTTTCCCCCCTTAAGAAAAAGAAAATACGTGGTTGTGTATATATAACTATGTACGTATCTATGTATGTATGTATTTATGTACACCTACAGTATGTATATACAACGTTGTAAGAATTACGCAATTTAATAATTAATAAACTCGAAACCCTGGGAATCAGCTTTACAATAAAATTCAGTATCCAATTCAAATTTACGCAATTCTTGATAAATTAAAGAAAAATAAAAAAACACCCTTCAATTTATTTGAGAACAAAAAAAGAAACGAAGAAATTATACGACCTTACCTATATCGGAAAAACCTCGAGCCCTACCAAGTGCCAAGTCTAAAGTTAACTCAAGAAATAAACAAAAAATGAAAAATATAGAAAAAAAAAAATAAAAAATACGAATAGAGAAGAGAGACGAAGACCTTGACGAAATATTTGTAGACTGACTTAATTTTGACGACTATTAATTGACTTTTGTTATACTTAGATTTTTTTTGATATTTTTTTTTTTTGTTTTTTATGTATTTTCAAAAGATTGTAATTTTTGTTGTTGTTTTTTTTTTTGTTCTAACTCACCTCGTGTGGCACTGAGTTGTTCTTAGTCCGGCTAGCGTTTGTAGAATTGTTGATTGACGAGATAGACGTAAGGGTAGCTGAACCGACGCCAACGACAGTCTTGCTTCCAGTTTTCGTTCCACCTCCACCAACATCTTTGTGTAAAGCTCCGGGACTCTGAAATCATATAAAATTGTCAAATATTAGTAAAATAAAGTCTGACACTATATAAGACGATGATCGTATCTCAGAATTTTGTCGACTGATCGTAAAGAGAAAAAGAATGAAGAAAAAAAAAATAAAAATTCCTGAAAATTAATCAAATAATTTACACTCGAATCACAAACAGTTTCGATGAAATTGTTACACAACTTTTGTTTTATTGATTTATTTTTCCACAGCGGTGGTAAAATATTTTTTCAATAAATAATCGAGTTTTGCAAACGCCCTGAAAAATTACACGGACTTTAATACATACAGGTATATGTATACATGATATATGTGTCAAGTGTAAATTCTCTTGAAAATTGTTTATAATTTCATTGTTCAATGGTAAACTAAATATGTATGTATGTATGTACATACAATGAGAGTGAGAGTGAGAGTGACAGTGACAGTGACAGTTACAGTCTTCTTCTTCTTCTCTTCTCTTAACAGCACTGTTTCGCACTGTTATATTCATATTAGCTTGACAATAGATGTGGTGGAGTGATACAATAATAACTATCTACAACTGTAGTTCAAAGTTCTCGGTATTACAAAACAGTAAATTGTAATATGAATATATACTACATAACGATGAAGCTGCAGTTAAAGCTCATTTATTTATATACTTAACGTAATAATAATACGCATATATGGTGTGCAAAGTTATAAAATTTCATCATATAACATTGCATGCACTGTGTTGAAAAAATCATTGGCTAATATATAATAACGATCTAAAAATAAAATTTCTTACACAAAGCAAACTAAGAGAGAGAGAGAGAAAGAGAGAGAAAAAACAAAAACGAAAAACCACAACTTTCACTTGTCAAGTTGAAAAAAAGAAAATTCCGGCAACGGTGATAAAATGCGTTTTTTTTTTTTTTTTACTCATACTTTTTGACTCACTGGTAATATACATATATATGTATATATACATACTTTATGTGATCGTCAAGCATACCGAGAACCTGGTTATGAGTCCGATAATATTTCCTAGCATTTTTTCTTATCTATGATCACGTTGCTTCTACCTATACGCATATCTCTCGTTTAACGTGACGGTTGAACGCGGTCAGATAACTCCAGCAACCAAAACGAAAATAAAAAAAAAATAAAAAAACAAAACAAAACAGGAAAAAAAAAAATTATCTTTAGAGATTGTTACGTTGTCTGGTATTTCCGAGTCGGTAATTATATTTGTATTGTTTGTCACTATAAATCATATTTTTGAAAACAAAAAAAAAAAAAAAAAACTATACATAGTTTAGTTTAGAAAATTGTATAATTATTTTATTATTCGTCGATTGAAATTATTTCCTCAAAAACAAAAAAATACAAAATTAAAATCATATGTATTTCTTTTTATTTTAATTGTTTTGAATATATTGATGAAATGAAAAATATCGTTTACCAAACAGCGTGAGGAAAGTTTGATTTTGAGCGTTGGTTTGCGTGCGCAAAATGCCTACTTCCCGCCGTGTAGAAAATCTAGCTTTTCACACATTCTTTAAATAAATAATATACGAAACAAGTGCGCGTAAAACGATCTCACATTCGTTTTTTTTTTCTCACCCTTGTTTCGCTCGAGCAACAAAACCACTCGTGCGAGAATCACCTACTTTACGCACTTGTTTCATAATATACTAATATTTAAATTGCATATACCTTCATGTATTTTTCCGACTGATTATTAAGACACATACATTCGAAGATAATTTCTTTGACCTTTAATTTTTTCTTAACCATTTCACCACGTCACAATATAAATAATACACTTCAATAATAATCGTTGGCATTCGGTATATTTGATTACTTTATAATATCACCTATATGTAGATATATAAATATATATATATACACATATATGTATTGTGTAACCGCGTAACGATCCAGGTATCGCGTGTCCGTATAATACTCTTCACTAGTGAATGTTTTCAGTACGAACTTGAGCTAAGAACTGCTGATTACTAACGAGTGGTCAAGCAATTTCTAATACTCGATATATACGAGTTCGATCCACAATTATAACGTTATCTTCATTTTTATCCCAATTTTTTATTTTTTTTTTTTTTCATTTTATTTTCATTTATTTCTTTATCTTTGTCCACTGTTATAGATATAGTATATACAATCGTTACGTAGGTGAGCCATATATCGATCGTAAAAAGATAAATTGATAACACATACATATTTATATCTATTTATCTATATCGATTTCTGGGTCACCAAAGAAATAAGTAGCCTGCAATATATCCAGTGATTATACTTTAAACACTAGCGTAATCAAATTTTTCGAATATACTGCGTCATTTGACGCTATCGCTCGCGGTTGCAGGTACATTAAAATTTCCAAGAATTATTAATCGATACGTCAATTTTTTTTTTTTTTTTTTTTTTTTCAATTTATTATTTAATTTATAATAAAAGTAAGAGGCTAAGGTACACACATCCGGTTTATTATAATCAATAGCTATTATATATTTTTATATTATAACCAAAATCTAAATTAATAGGAGATAAACGATTTTTATTATTATTATTTTTTCTTTTTTTTCTTTTTCTCAATCTTATCCCATTAACGATTCAGTAGACTTTATATACCTACTCAATGCGTGGGGTAAAGACGGGAAAAAAATATATAACCGGTGATCGGTTCCCAAGGAGATGTATGTATAGAAATAAATAAACTAGTTACGGGAACTTCTGGATCAAGTATTTACACCTACAAACGTTCAATTTCGTTTACCATATGAGTAAAGCCTAACCTCGAGTGTATATCGATGTATGCCTACGGCGTTTTAACGTATCGTGTATTGCATGGTTTATATATATATATATAATATAGCGGAAACTGTCGAGAGGACGTTTAAGAGAAAAGAAAAAAAAAATAAATAAAAACTTTACTTATTCAAGGAAATTGTTTTTTTTTTTTTTTTTTTTTTTTTTCTTCGGATTAATTAACCGATTCGATACTCAAATACAGGAAGTGACTTTTAAGATCGAAGATTGATAAATTTTATAGAAAATTTCTATTCAATCGTTCTGGAATAAATATATATATATATATGTATCTATGTATATAAATTTTTATATATATACTTATATACATATAATTAAATAATATTGAAATATAGAAAGGAAGTTGAGTGAAATCCGACTCATACTCTCGCTCGTCCTTGAATAATCATGCTGTAATGATTTATACTCGATATAGATATATACAGCTTGCCCACGTCCAAACTGCATTCGCATTGTTCAGACTTACGACGATTATCTCAAAGGTTGAATTAGTCACTCGTTCTTTAAGATATATAAAAAAAAAAAAACCTTCATTTATTTATTTATTTATATATTTCTATCATTTCTATTCATTTTCTTTTTTTTACGTATTACGGTTAATACGGTGGAGAGTTTCACGGTTCAGAAATTTCCTAGTGTTAATAATCAGACCGGAACTCGAAAGGCGGCTTTGTCAAGCCCTGTAAAGTTCGCAAGCACCACATGTTGCACGTTTTATATTTTATATATTTTATGGTCAACCAGTAAGAGGACTGAATTTATTTTTCAAAGTTGATATATAAATGAAACGATATAAAAAAATAAACAATCTTGTCTTTTTATATTCTATGCATACATTAAATACAGATTTTTATTTTTTTTCTACAATTTTGATGAAAAATACCTGCACCTGGTCAAAAAAATAAACAAACATAAAAGGAAAAAATACGGGCCGACACACGACAGGTGAGAGATCTGAACCAAGCTATATACAAAAACGATTATAGACTACTCTCTAACAACTAAAAAGTCTCGCAGATGTTCCCGTTTAATTCCACCTGCGTTTCTGACCCTCAGGGGCTTATAGTAGTCCTCGTCGAAGTTTTAAAGATTTAAGATTTAAGGTTTGAGATTCACCGCGTCAAGCTCGGCCATGAAGCAGAGCAGCTGCTACTTAACAGGTATAAAAGAGATTTCCATTCAAAAAAAAAAAAATGCGAGGCTATTTATCGTTAACCTCAGTGTTTCGAATTTCGTTTTTTAAATCATTTTTTTTTTTTTATTTCTACAATATTCATCAAGGACAGAACATCCCACATATAAAATCAGTATCGAATATCGTATATCCTACATCGTTGCTGAAATCGGGTTAAAATTATCAAAATTTCGTATAATATAACTATCGCGAATAATAAAACCGGTGTGAAATTTCATCTCATGTTTTTATTAATTTTTTATTTTTTTTTGTTTTTATTTGCTCTCATCTATCGATCTAAGATTATTATTATTTTTTTCTTAACAGCATACGAAAAAAATTAAATAATAAAAAAAAATAGGAATAGACGTTCTGCATAGAATCTTTACCGATGCCCAAAGGCATTCAAAGAGATATCTTCTACCTAGTTTTCGAACTGTTATAGGTTACTTATATGTATACATTACAAATGCTATACCATTTACAAACGTTTTCTGTTGCTGCTGCTGCTGCTGCTGCTGCTGCTGCTGCTGTTGCTGTTGCTGCAGGTTTTACGACTATACGAGATAGTTATATCGAAAGTTTAAATAGAAATTTATACTAACTACAGCATAAAGAAAACTGGGCAACTACAGCAGCAACACACCTCCTCAGGGTTGGTTGTGAGAATAATCAACTATACATATGTATATCGTACATATAGGTAAAGGTATAGGTATAGGTATATGCGAGTTGGCTTTCGACCGTACAAACTTTCTTCTTCATCTTCTTCTTATTTTCGTTTTATTTTAAATATATTATTTCTTTTAGTTTTTCATTTTACAATACGACCCATATTTTAACCCTTTCATTTCATTTCATTTCATTTCAATTTTTTTGTCACGTTTCTATTCAATAATTATTAACACTAAATGCTGCCTCTTCTACGATACCATATACGTCGTCTAAAAATGATGAATCAAAAAATCAAAAAAAGCAATTTAATCTGTAACAATAATTGGAACCGATTGAAATATTCGTAAATATTTTATCGTGTTTCATATATATATATATTATATTTTTATTATGTTATAACTGCGTATATTTGAAACTGTCGCACAAATCATATATATATATATATATACATATATACATATATACTATAAATAACCGTATACATATGCCTTATTAGTTGCGTTAACGAAGTGCAGCTGCTCTATGAATCTAACCGTCAACAATTTGTCTTGAGATATAACCGTATTGTTAAACTAAACGCGCGTAATTTTTCACTTAGTTTATTGTATAGTTTCACAATTCTTTAAACCATGGGGTTAACTATCTTTAGTTGATATATATATATATATATATATATATATATATATATATATATATATATATATATATATATATATATATATATATATATATATATATATAAGTTCTACACGTCAAAGACAAGCGCAAAGTCATATATACATATGTCTAAAGTATGATCTATTATAGGCATATGTGAGAGATCGATCATTGAAAAACATGCGATAGAGAAATGAAAAAAAAAAGAAAGAAAGAAGGAAAAAAACAAAAGGAAGATTAAACAAAATCAGAAGTAAGAGGTATATTTTCGTATCCGATAACCCGAACTTTCACATCCTTCGGAAAAAAAGAAAATAAAAAAAGAAATAATAAACTGAAGCAAACAATCAACGAGAAAGAAAAACAAGGCTTGCAGAATGTATACCGATCGTTATAGTAGGTAGGTACCGGAGGGTAAGTATAAAAGAGATCGTATACGTGCCCCGTAGTCTAGAGACGATCAGAGGGCGTGGAGGCAAAGAAGAAGAATAAGGTTGCTGGAGGTACGTTAAGAAAAAAAAAAAATAAAAAAACAACCCGAAACAGGTTATCGAATTAAAGCGATACACCTGGGGCGGTGTGTATGATATATACATATACCTTATATATATATATATATATATGTATATGGTATATAAATGTATATACGTATATCTATCTATATATATATACCATGTACCTCATTTTTTAACCTTATTCAGAATCGCGGAGGCTACCGTCTTCTCCTCTTAAATCTGTATATACGATAAATAAATGACTTAACCCGCATACATATGTTATATACATACAATTTTTTCTTTATGTTATCTCTTAGTTTCAAATTTCAGGTAAAAGTCAAGTATCGCCTGCAGTGGAATTAGAAACAAAAAAATTTTTTAAAAAATAATGAAAACTAGTTTTGAGATTTTTTTTTTTCTATTCACTTTTTTTTCTTAAACTACTATATTATATAATACCCGGTTTCAAGGACTCACTGATTAAATAAAAATAATAATAATAATAATGGATAAGAAAATTTTTTTCCTAAGATATTGTGAACTTTTTTTGTTTTCTTCAACTTTTACACATATGAGTAAAGGTAGGTGTACATACATTATATTGTCACAGATATCTATAACGTGTCATAGAACGTGTGACACTGAGAGGGTTAACGCTCTTTGAACCTATCGTATGTATACACTACATATGCATGTACTTGTAGTGTATGTATGTATGTATAGTAAAAAAGTGTTAATATCGTTGTAGGTATGTATTTATAGGTCGTTAGAGGAGAATGTACTAAGTACGGAGGCGTTTGCTATATACATACATATATATATATATATATATATATATATATATATATATATATATATATATATCGTACGTAGCATAAAGGCGATAAATGCCTATAATATGACAATGAGTATAATACCTATAACATATTTACAGAGGTACATCACATCACATCACATACGATGTATACTATAAAGATGTACAAGATATATCTATAGAAATATAGACAGATAGATACTCGTAGATACTGGAATTTGGGATTGCGACATATATGTCGCCTAGTTATCCCACGTAAGACACGTGCGATACTTGCACATCCATATACATATATATATATATATATACTTCTTCCTATTACTTTTTTTCTTTATTTTTCTCTTTCAACTCTATATCTATATCTATCTCTTCCTCCCTCTCTCTCTCTCTCTCTCCTTCTCAACATTTGCTATGCGTGCGTGTGTATCATAGTAAGAAAATTGTAGAATATAATTACAAGCCTTAGCCTTAGAAGACAAAGAGACGCTGCTGCTTGCCGATCCCAGGCTATCTCTTAAGGTCTTAAACAACTGCATATAGTAGATATAGGTATACTCACATTATACCATATATATATATATATATCTATATATAAGAAAAATTACCACATGCACACTCCTCTCTTGTGTAACAATACGGTAAAATTATTATTATGATTACTTTTATCTGTATAGACGAAAAAAAAAAGAAAATGCAAAAATGAGTCGAAATTTCTTTACCTAATCATTCTAATCATTCAATGAATGACAGAAATCCTGAGATCAACGGAGATCTTTATTGTACCTTATAGTATATCTCGTAATCAATATATCAATGAAACAGATAGGTATAAAATCTGTGGTTAGTTAAATTATACTCACAGCGTATAGGGACTTCAGTTTCACGTGGTTTAAGGCCGGTACATCGACCATAGAGCATTTCAATAAAATAGTCGTAGTTTGACTTGGCATTTTAACGGTATTAATATACAAAAAACCAACCAAAAAAAAAAAAAAAAATACTAATTTATTAGAAAATCTCAATCGATTTATAAATCACGTGTCGAAATGATATCAAAAAATTTTTACTATAATTCAACTAGCTCGTAGACCATTTGAATAATAGAATAAAAATCTATAAGGATATAACTCGTTATATTTATTTATAATAAAATTTATATATAATTTTATTTTATTAACACACATATATATATCCCTTTTATTTATCTCCCTGTCAGAGTGCACTTTATAATAATAATAAAAAAGAATTTAATACTCTTAGTTTCTCGTTTTTGATTCTTTTTTTTTTATTCTCTTTTTTTTTTGTCTTCCTTTTCTTCAATCTTTCTGATACACGATAAGATAAGATAAGAAAATAAAATCAAAAATTTCACCACATATTTTTACAATTATTATTATTATTGTTTTTGTTTATTTTTATTATTATTATTATTATTATTATTATTAATATACTGACTGACAATCGCGATCGCGAACCTCTATCTCTCCCCGTATAGTCCTTCGCGCCCGAACGCCAGACTATAACACACTGACTACACTGGCAATGCCGGACCGAGACGTGCCGTATTCACTAGACCGAAGTGGTGGGGAGACCCGTTGTAAGTACCGAGACTGACTCTCCGCCTGCTATCACTATTCACTCGACTTACATTCACATTCACATTCATACATTCACGCATTCACATATGTTTACGCATGACCCGGTGTACCCCGCAGGGGTCCTTTTCGTATACCGAGAACTTTGAGTCCGACTTTTAGAATCTCTGTAATTTACTTGGTAAACGACGATGATGATGATGACCGATACGTTGACTTATATTCGTCGAATTATTTACTCTACCATAAGGATTTGCGTACATAACAAAAGTGTCTACACTTTGATCTAATTTGCAGATATTTTTTTTTTTTTTATACAGAATCATTAAAACAAGTTAAAATAATAAATATAGACCGAATGTTGACATCATTGCAATGTCAATTTTTCCCACAGCAGCAGTATATCATCAGAATTGAGAACGTATAGACGAAGAGATTTTGCGGACTGTTATAATACCGTTGACAGGTCTATTGTGTGACTTTTTTTTTTTATTTTTTTTTTTTATTAACGAGTTCTTTGACCGTTAGTTGACAAAGGGAAAACGTACGTGGATATACGTACAGTGCAAATTTCTAAACTATACACATCAGTATACAACACGTTCGTAACTTTGGTATTTATTGTACTAACTAATAGCTCTGGGAGACATTTACAACGAGTTGATATGTATCGTCAGTTAAACGATTTTATCTTTATCATAAATAAAGAAAGAAAAAGAAAATATCACTATGTTATCTATTTATATACCTGGATATATGTGTGTATGTGTAATAGGGTGGTCCTTACTTAGGGGACTTTTGAATTTTCATAACCACGCCGTCTAGATAGGTTCTAAATCCGTAAAAAAAAAAATCATCCTAAAATTTCAGCTCTTAACATTAATATTAACACGTGACTGTAATCACCATATCTAGTGGAGATTCGGAATAAAATACAAATGATGGTTACAGACACGTGTTAATATTAATATTAAGAGCTGAAATTTTTAGAGAAATCTTTATTATTCTTACACCGATTTAAATCGACTTCCTTTTTTGTTATTTTTAATTATTTTGATTAAATGAAAGTTCTGCCTATAATTTTTTCGTCATTTAAGGTGCCCTTGAAAAGATGAAAATAAAAATCAAAAAAATAAAGAATAAAAGAAAAGGCTCTCGTCGGTTTATTCACGTGCGAATTGCCGCTTGGGATAGCTGTACCTGGATACGTGTGACCCAAATCTATAGACAACGAACCGATCCAATCGCCGTTCTCCACTTCGTTTTCGTTTCTTTATTTTATTTTATTTTATTTTTTTTTTTCAATTTTTTTTTTTTTTTTTTTGTTCTTTGTCTTTTTGGTTCCGATCGACAAGGGTACAAGATTCCGAGAAGTGACCTCTTCAATTATAAACACATGACCAGCACACCATAGATATACATATATACGCACAATGTTAATATGTGTATGTATATGGTGTATAAATAAATAATAAAAATATATAATCAACGACTCAAGCCACACCTAAATTTCGAGTCCTTTAATTCACGGTAATTATAATTCTGCGAAGTTTCATTTAAAATTGTTATTAGTCGAGCGGTTATCGAACTGTACGAAATTACCTCGATAAACGAAACCGCGATGACTCGACGGATAACCAGAATTATTTTTTCATATTATTATTATGATTGTCATAAATATCATCATTTCAATTTTTTTTTTTTTTTTTCATTTTTTCTTCCGGAATTTAGGCTTTCTCTGGCTAAATCCTTTATGTTGTAAGAATTTTAGGAATCTGAAAAATCGTTGTTTGTTTTTACTATACCAGGAGTCTCAATTGGACTCTAGATTATGACTCGACATTGCTAAACCAATACATGACAATTATTCTCATATGAGTCACATTCAGTTTACTACATTTAGATACATACAGTACGGACATACTTTGGAGTTCGGACAACCTGGACTAAATAACCATACTTCCGTGCTAAGCCAGGCCTCACGACATTACATTCCATTCAAATCTCAACCTATAGTTATACCATATCCACATACATATACGATTTACAGTTTTATTTTATTTTTTTTTTTGTCTTTTCTTTATTCCATTTTCAAACAAACAACGCAAACCTTTTAGATTCTAACCTTTGATCAAGGAGATCAGAGTTCAACAATTTTTTTATTTTTTTATTTTTTTCAATTCTCTTTGTCAATTAAAATGAGTCTCTCAGATTAACTACACGTATATATAACACTTTCAATAATTTACAGCCTCCCATGTACCAGAGAACTAATTTAATCTAAAATAACAACATTGGGTAAGAATATTTTTTTATTATTTTTTTTTTTTTTTTAAGGCGTTAAATTGGTGATGAAAGGGTTTTTTTTTTTTAGACAAGAGGTTACGACGGAACGGGATAGAATAATATTATCTATTGTTTTAGTATGTTTAACCGTTGCCAAAAAGGGTCGATGTGTATAATACGATAAAAACGTGGAATTTTATTTCAGGGAATATATTTAAGTCTGTCGAGTATAAAGTAGATATATACATAGGCATAATATTATAGGTATAGATAAATTTTGGAAAAAAATATATTGCGAGGAAATGCTGAGAGGTTTAATTTTTTTTTTTAATTTTTTTTTTTTTTCATTTCTTCTTTTTTTAATCGACGAAAATAGTTCGATTTCTGTATGATAGGAATATATAGATACATCTATTATAATGATAATGATATTATGGTTTGTAGAATTTTACGACTCTACAATGTCAAACGTTTTTCTGCTACGTCAAGAGATTTATTTTCATTCCTGCAGCATTCATTTACTCTCTCTCTCTTTTTCTCTTTCGTATCGTTTTTGGATTTCACGTTTTTCTATTTCCGCGCAGTTAGGAATACCGACGACTTCTATTTCGGCGACGCACGTGTTGACTAGTCGCATGAGGAGAAATTAAAATTGTCCAGATTCGAAGTGGAGAAGATAAGAAGAAGAAGAAGAAGAAGAAGAAGATGAAGAAAGAGGAGAAAAAGAAATAGACAAAAAAAAAAAAAAAGGAAAAAGAAGAGAAGTAGGTTGAAAATATACCCGTGACTGCATTGCTCACACGTTACGCAGCGGCGTTTTAGATTTCTCGTATACTCATGCCTTAATACATGTATACTGAATTTCAAATAAGTTATACAATTATTATGTCAACTTTTACACAATATACACGTAATTTAAATTAAAAGAATAAATACTATATATATGTGAAAAAAATTCTACACTCTGTAAAATTTATTGAGGAATATGGTAAAATTTTTTTTTAAATTTAAAAAATAGCAATTTTTCGGAAATTCGCCGAAGATTTTTACAAAGAGTACGTATTCCTTTACCTTCAAAATGAGTCATAGACCATCTCTCTACGATTAATAGAACCGGAGATATTAATTTCTAAAGTCAACCGTGTGCGATTTTTGCGACAAGATGCGTTAGTTTATAACTTCCGTAAAAAAAAAAATACATATATATATTTCGTCCAAACGCCGAAAAAACCGTGTCAACTTCTTTTGCATTTTTTACAAAAAATAAAAAATGAAAAAAGTTTTACGATTTTTAAAAAAAATACGATGTCAAAAGACACGTAAATCCGGTAGATTTGAGGCGGAATTGCCTAGGCAGGTAACTGGTTTACGTGGAACTGTAAAAATTCTGTCGTTCCAGTTATCAATTTCCGATATCTATAGCGCCCCTGATAACTCGAGCTTTACGTTCGCGGTTATGACCGAAGTGCACAGGCCTGTAGTCTATAGTTATCAGATTATCGACGTATAGGTGATTTAATAAATCCCAGAATTTGGTATAAGTATTAAAAAAAAAAAAAAAAACTCAAAATAGCCGATTCTTAGGTTTATAGTGATCGATTATAGATACTCGCAAAAAAAAAATTAATAAATTAATTTACAAAAAAATTTCTCCCCACATTTAAATCGCGATATTTTTTGAACGAAATGTCGTAGAATAATTTCAAAAAAAGCATTCAAAAGCTTGTTCCAAGACCTATCCAATGAGGTATAATAGTATATATTATTTTTACAAAATACGACTGTTTTTTCAAATACAAATATCTCGTAAATAATTAAAGATACAGACAAATTTTATTGGAAAAAAAATTCATCGGATATAAGAAAAATAGATGAAAAAATATATACTATTATACCTCATTGGTTAGGTCTTGGAACAAGCTTTTCAATGCATTTTTTGAAATTATTCTACGATACCCCGCTAAAAAAATATCGCGACTTGAATGCGAGTGATAATTTTTTTTATTACATTATTTTTATTATTGCTCGATAAAAAATAAAAGAATTTTTTTTTTTACGAACATCATTTGTGTGATTAGAAAGGTCTCTGTTTCCCCTTCAAAATGATATATATATATATTATATAACCCTAAAACTATTTGCAATGACGTTATAAAACTTTGAAAATTCTCTAGATTTGACTTAAAGTTGGCAAAAGCTATTGACCGGTACTTATATACCTATATATATATATATACCTATATACCTATATAGCGATTATATTACTACAGATAATCCTCGATGTTGATAAAATAGATTAATATTTTTTTTTTATTTTTATTAACTATACTTAGTACGTAGCTATAAAATTAAAGAACATACACGTGTAGAAACAATTCGTACTAAATATAAATTTCGCTTTTTGTTTTTATGACGTATTAACGAACAAACAAATGTAAAATTGTAAGATACGTGCAAGAATTCATTGCCCATATATTTCTATGATAAATCGGATATCATCACCGGAACAATTTCCTCGTAACAATTATAAATACATATACATATATATAATAATACGATGACTTTCGCGATGACTAATATTATCGTAAATTCATTAAGAAAAAATAATCATAATATCTGATAAAAGATTTGCATTTCAATTGATATGTGACGTAATTAAATAAGTCACCCATAAGTATTTATCCATATATATACGTCATCAAGTTTTACGAATATGTATAGAATATACGTATATCCATAAAACGGTTAATAATTGTGTATTCATGCTTTGGGCGTAAAACTACGTCATTAAAATGTCTGGGAATCTCGCGATGAGCTGTCAGACTATCTACAAACAAAATAAAAAAAAAAATAAATAAATTAACTAGCAGAAGCCGTCAGCTGATCGAGAATCGCGACTATAAGATATCTGCAAATAGATACTAAGAAGGTGATAATTTCACTTTCGCGATATGTAACAGACACGTGTTTATATAACTCAAATGAAATAAGATTACCGGAAAACTAACTCCACGAATGTTTACAGAAGATTCTTAACAACAAACAGTTAAAGGGAATCTGTGTAATCGCCTGTGATTCATTGACACAGATATGTACCTCGTTCGTATTGGTACATACATACATACATGGGTACAGGTATATTATATGTATATAGAGAGATTTCCGTAATGTGATCAGCGTATAGATAAGTGGGAGATGTCTGGTTTCGTACTAAACATTTATATCTACTATACGTATTTCGTATATATGAATGAAAAATCAGCATTACGTAATTGTGGTAGCATCACTCATCTACCAGTTAGTTATTACTACGCGCTAGTAACAAAGCTAGAAGACCAGAAAAGAGAGAATAACGAACGAACGAACGAACGAACGAACTTTTACAAATGAACCGAATGAATGAATGAAACTACCCACGCAGAGATCGGAGAAGGTACCTACTGGCGATCATTATTGTAAATGCCACGTCATTTCTCGCGTCTACATAGCGGATATTATTATATACCTTTACATTATATAGGCAATGAAGAGATCATTCGTTTTGAATTCTGATTGAAATTATTTATCCATTTATTTATTTATTACATTTTATTTATTTATTTATTTTTTTTTTTTCAAAGCTAGATAACGTTTTGAGGAAATCGGTTATCTTTATGAGAAATACAGACGCGGATGTTCCGTTACAATATGCGGTTTAGACAGTATTCAAAGAAATTGAAATACCAACAATTATACGAGACAGAAAAAAGAAAAAATCGTTTAAATTTTAAAAGTGAATCAAAACTGATGGATTCTTCTGTTTATGATAAAGATTGAAGTTTCTGTAATATCTTTTCCTTAAGGCGGATTAAATTTCGGGAAAACCAACGTCACGCGGTCTGACCTTTCATGAAATATAAAATACATACATATAACATATAAAGCAGTTCGAAATTTGTAACTGCAGGTATAATACATATTTCCTTTTCTTTTTTCTTTTTTTTTATTAACTATTATAATGACTAAATACCAAACACGGTTATTCCAAATCGTAAAATAAACCGGGGATCATGGAAACAACCATGAGACAATGCCACAAAAAAAAAATAAAATAAATAGAATCAAAAGATTCGAATTAAGACACAATTAATATCATTATTATTATTATTATTATTAATGTGTCTTCCTTTCTTTTAATCTAATTTAAATATTTTTAAACAAAAATTAAAACTGAAAATAATAAAAGATGACAAAAAATATCTTGATGAATTTATACATATATATATATATATATATATATATGTTGTTATAAGTTTAAAAAAATATTTATGCAAAAGAGGTTAAAGTATACCCTATATAGAATAAATAATATGTAAGATTGTTTAGTATCGGATTTATTTACTCGACTGTAAATAATACGAGTAAGTTTGTTGTTTTAATCCATGGAGAGAAAGAACGGCGGTTGACTTAAACAGTTTAAATTCTTTTGAGGATATGATATTAAACGTGTATTTGTTTGTTTAATTATTTCTAAAAATACAGGGTTACGAGTTTGAAAGATCCGATGTTACGAGAACGCTACGAAGAGAGAGAGAGAGAGAGAGAGAGAGAGAGAGAGAGAGAGAGAGTTACGTAGTTTTCAAAAAGAAAAATAAAAATGAAAAAAAAAAAAAAGATGATGAAGATGAAGCAGATGAAGAAAATAAAAAATACAAAAAAAAAAAAAAAAAATGAAGATAAAAAGAATAAAAAGTACATATTACAAGTGGGGAAAGACTCTGCAGAAGTGTATATACTATATGTATTATGTATATATGTATAATATGTATGAGAGGTAAAGAAGACCAGATGAAACTACATATACATATATACTACGAACTTAACAGGCGAAATAGACACTAAGTAGTATATATATATAACACATGTGTGAAGAGTAAAGTAAAGCAAGTTTCTTTTTTAGCAAGAAACAAGAATTTCCAGAAACCCGACACTGCACAGAGAGGTTTTCAAGCCTAGGAGGAAACTGTCGCTATGATCTCCTGCATACGTGTGCTCGCTTGCAAAACTTTAAATAATAATAATAAAAGTAGAAGAAATAGAATTAACAAATTCAAAATAATAAAAAAAAAAAAAAAAAGATAAGAGGAAAATATTTTCAAAAATAGAATCAAATTTCTATATATACATATGTATATATTTATTTACGGTAAATATTTTCTGTATATTTAATATAATTTCTTCGTACATATGTGTACACGTTTGGTTCGATGATTTGAAATAAAATTATAAAATGAGGTTATCAAAATTCATAAATTGAGTATATTTTTCTATAGAGTGAAAACGCAAGAAAAAAAAAAAAAAAAAACGAAAAAAATAATTATTTTTCACAACAGCAATAAGATATATGTATGAATAAATAAATTTATACTCCCGAGTTCAGTGCACTTGGTATTGTTTAAACTGTTTAACACAAGTGGTGGTGGTGTTGCAGCATGGCAGTTTACAAGCAATAAATCAACGTATATATACATACATAACTTTTATATGTATATATCTATTATACAATTAATCTTCGATTACATTCTCTAATCAGACTATATAATCGAGTTAATTATACGTTAATTAAACAACGATATTATACACATACACGTGTGTGTACAAATTAATATGCGTATATATTTATTTTTCAGTTCTTTCCTAAGAACAGGAAAACAAAAAAATAATTGAAAAAACTAAATCAGTCATTAAAATATCAAATGAAAAACAAATAAAGAAAAATTTAATAAAATTTTGACGCGATATAATATACATATATGTATAAATTTTCAAATGATAGTTTCACCCACTTTATCCACATATGTATGTCCTTATGATGTTATACATATATATATATACATAAGATTTATTTTTAAATTTAAGATCGCGGCGTTTATACGAGTGTGATGTTAGACAGAATCTTAATTTAGTGTTACTCGAGTGAAATAGATGCAGTAGGTAGTTATATAGAATTTATTTATAGAAGTTGGGACACTCGAGTGTCCCTCAGTTGCAGTACCAGCAAACACCAGCATCCGCGTTCTCTTCTCTTCGGTTCTATCGCCCCCACTAATATAACTACTAATTTTTCAACTAAATAAAATATACTTTTATAAAGAATTTCTCTGTTCTTTTTCATTTTGTTTTTTCTTCCTTTTTTCAACTATACGTTTCTGGCTCCTTTCTTTAACCGTCCACTTTAAAGCCGTTCTCTATATAAATAAGACGGAAGAATTTAAATTAATTAATTAATTAACTAATTAATTAAATATAAATTTACATTAAATTACATACTAAGAAACGGTCTTATAGATAACGTCAATCGTGTTTGAGAATGTGAAAAAAAAAATAAAAATTAATCAAACGTTTAATGTAATGATTATTATTATTATTATTATTTATTTTCTTATCTTTCTGATGTATAGTCAGAATTTACGTAATTGTAAGATATAAAAAAAAATATATATAATATACAATCGAATGATTAAAAAAGAGAAAAGAATAATACCAAGTGAAAAAATATGATGCATATACCGAAAACAGAAATATTGACGAATAAGATTTAAAAAAAATAAATAACTAAATAAATAAAAAGAGAAAGAGAGAAAAAAAAAGGCAAAGAGAGGAAAAGAGTGTACGAAGCACTTCGCCTTCGTTAAGCGAGAAACTCGACGTAGGTTCCTAATTACGAGACAAGGACGCCAACAAGGACAAAAGGCGTAGGATATGTAAGAAGGGGTTTTTGTCGTTACGCATGTATACGTACATACATACATCCATACATACATACGTGACTTCGAACTCACCGTGGCCGTTGCGGTTCGCGTGGGCCAAAGTTCATTGCGCTTCACTAACCGCCCGCCACCGCGCTGCGCTGTGCCACGACGCGGTGAAACGTTAGTACGTATAAATACATCTACATATAACTACCGCGCGACTCTTTGTTCAGTATAAATATGTGTGTATCATTATCTATAACTACACATGTACATACGTTATCCTAAATATGTATGTTAGTACATATATCCTTAATGTTAATATTACATTATAAAAATAATCATTTTGTTCTTTTATACAACATTTAAAACATAGCTATATGTATTATACATACATATATACACATATATTATATATATATATATATATATATATATGTTCAAGTGGGAAATTTCTTGAAGAAGTTGGATATATATCATCGACCGCATTGACGGATTTCCGTTTTATTGTCCTTCTCTATATCTTTCCTTTTTTTATTTGTCTTATAGATATAGATATATATATATATATATATATATATATATATATATATATATATATATATATATATATATATATATATATATATATATATATATATATATATATATATATATATATATATATATATATATATATATATATATATATATATATATATATATATATATATATATATATATATATATAAACTGATTATATATATTGAATATAATTTATACGAATTGTACTATTTATTGAATTAAATTGAATGAATTTATATGTATTGTACACCCCCCCCCCCCCCCCCCCCCCCAGAATCCTTCGAAATACACATATATAAAAAAAAAAATGACTGTTTTGAGCTTTTAATATAATTATTAACGCGTGCTCCAAAAAGCGACCAAAGTTTTAATAAATGCAAATTTACATCTACGGTTTATTTTTGTACCTGGATTGTATGGAAATTGTTATCTCACGTGATAATTGATCAAAAATTCTAAAACTTGGCATAATCGTGATAGCCAACAACGAGAGGTACAAAAAGGTATTTTTATTATATATATATATATATATATATATATATATATATATATATATATATATATATATATATATATATATATATATATATATTTTATTTTTTCGGAAATAAATTTCTGATTTATCGCGAAAAAAAAAAAGAGAAAAAAAATAAAATAATGTAAAATTTTGATTTTCCGATGGACGAAAACATCTCCAATAAAAAATGTATCCAAAGTCCCGGGTTTCTATAAATATCTTAATTTTAAATACTGATCCAAAGTCTTAGAATTTTTCCATTTTGATAAAACACAATTTTTGTCACTTCATGGTTAATTTTAATTTTTTTTTTTTTTTATTTGTGTTCCCTCAATCGCAATATCGCTACAAAAAAAAACTGAAACTCGATACAATTCTTACCTCAAGCAGTAAGTATATTCTATAAAAATGTTACACATTTTTTATTTATTTTTTTTTAATGCTATAATTTCCGGAGCTATAAGTTTGAAAAATTTTTTTTACGCTCTGGTTTATAGTTCCAAAAAATTGAATTGGTAAAAATTTGTAGAATTTTTTTGTTGTTTTGTTTTACTCACATATCAATAATTTCATCGCAAATTTTTCACTCCCACCTTCTTATGGTTCGATCATTTTTCTTCGATACGCGATATCAACGACTCGTATATAAAATTTGGTGAATTGTTTTTTTTTTTTCTGTCCTACGGTTTTTTTTTTTTTTTTTCGCGATTTGCGACGGCTCTCTCGTTGCCACAACTATTTACATACCAATATCTATATCTATATACCTATATACGTATACAGGTACATACATACCTATATCTACTGCTCGCGGTTAATCTAATTCTTAAATTAAACTAATCACTTCGAACGTGATGCTTAACCGTTGCGGATCGACGGACCATGATATATATACCTACACGTATATAACAACACATATAATACATACCTAGATATATACGTGAGTTTTATAATATATTATAAAGCGTATTGACCATTGTTTGCGAAATTTAATTCAACGCGAATCTCGCCACGTCACGTAGCGCGTATTTCTATACATAAATAATACATCCTTAAATTGATCTTTACGAAGAGATCTCTCTAAATAAATAAATAAATAACTAACCAACTAACTAACAAACTAAGGTCTTTGGCCTCGCGGTTCGCGCGTGGACTCACAACTCTCGATCAGTGTCCCTCAGGCAATGCATTACATTTATACATATATCTATACATGTAGGTATGTATGTATGCATGAACATACATTGTACATGGATATTAACCACATGAATAAACCCGTTCAGAATTTATACAAGACCGTACCACTTCTCGGGTTCTACCAGGGCGATATACGTACTGTATACATACACATAGGTACAGATATAGATATAGATATAGATAAAGATATATATATATATATATATATATATATTTTAATCACCAATTGGACAAATTGACTCGTTTATAAAATCGCGAAAGTTTAATATATGTGGGAGAGGCGGGCAAAGCGAGCCCACTAAGGAAGTAAGGTAACCTAAATGTAGATTTGAATCGATAGATCTTCTAATTTTGGTCGTAAATCGATAGCCTAATTGACGACGAGTGTTGAACGCCCTTTACTTCAAAGATCCGAAAGTTGCGGGCAAAGTGGGCCCGTAGATAATTACTCGTACTTTTTCTAAATTCTCAAAAGTAGTAAATTTCTATATTTACTTACCTTATAAAAACAAAAAAAACTCTGCACATCAAATTAAGTATATATTATAAGAACTAGAGAGGAGAGGCGGACAAAGTGAACACCGCTGAAAATTTCTTGATCTTTGAAAAAATTAAAAAGACGTCATAAATGACCATATCTTCGAAATTTTTAACTAAAAATAATAGCCTGAGTGTTGACAGGCATTTACATCCTTAGTTCAAATGTCAGATATAAATTGCTTCTTTAAAATTTTCTTGGGGTCCACTTTGCCCACCTCTCCCCTAGTTTTTTTAATACATATACACTTAATTTGACGTTTAAAGTTTCTAAGGCAAGTAAATAAAGAAATTTATCACTTTTTAGAATTTTGAAAAAATACGATAAATTTTGCGGGGAAGGGGGCACTTTGCTCAATAGGGCCCGCTTTGCCTGCCTCTTCTCTATATACAAAACAACGAGAGGTCAGAAACGATGCTGTTTGTGATTTGTCTAAAATATTTTTTTTCTTGAATATTTTTGTATATATCGAACAGATCCCCCATCCTGATTCAGTCAGAGCAGCAAATATCAAAGTTTCTCATAAAATGTCATTTAGAGTAAATTTTTGATTAGAAGAAACGTGAATTTGTGAAAAGCTCAAAAATCATAAAATGGAAAAACTACTTTTGGAATAAAAAAAAAAAACCACGACAATATCACAGAATCTGCACGTGAAGAGAAAAAAATAACCACTATATTTTCACCTCCTAAAAATATTTCACTTTTGATTTTTAAAATTCAAATATATGTACGATTTCTCAAATAATTATGCAACTTTTGAGTCGATCTTTGATTTTTATGATGATTTTGTTCGTATAATTTAACAGAAAACGAATTAAAAAAAAAAAAAAGAGAGACTTCATTAAATTTGATCATCAATTTTGTTCAAACTTAATAAAGTTTGATTCGGATTTTGACATCAGAAATCATTCGGATTGTATATTTTTATTTATTTGACCATCGGTCTAATAAAACCATCATATTCAAAACCATACGACTTTCCATTTGATCGATTAATATTTTACAACAAGCACATATAGACATATATATATATATATATATATGTATGTGTGCCTCTAAACCTAATAATATATGTATATATATAAATTCCTAATAGAAAGCGATCATATATGCAGAATAAAAATCTCTCCTAAAATTAACTATTTTCTCTTTATATGGCCACACATATAAAACCATATGTGTTTTCAAAACCTATGTATACATACATACCTATATGTAATAAAGAAAACAAAAAAATACATTCGTTCGTCACGTAAATTATTAAATAGGTAAAAATTAAAAACGAATAATAATTTTTTTTGAATATCTCACCGAACCAAATTTGACGTTGAACAGCTCGCAGTATTTAACCAAAAATTTCATAACTGTAGTGTGATATTATACGATGTTTCATAATTTTGTAGAATATATTTTCCCAAAGATTTTCAAAACACAAAATAAAAAGAAAAAAAAGAAAAAATATTGACAGAAAAAGACAGTAACTAGTTTAAATGAAATATAAATATATGAAATGCATTGGTATGTATGTATGTATATATATATAGATATATACATATATTTCAACGTTGCACTTTGAGTAGGTACAGCTGTAAGTATGGCGCGTAAAATAGTCTCAGCTAAATTGTCTGGCGAACAGAACTAAACTGCAACGAGCATTAGCCTGTCTACCTGCAGCTGTTAAAATTGCGTATATATGCGACATAAGTAGGTCTGAAGTGCATCAAGGAACTCGAGAGTTCATGATTGGCTTACGAATTTTACTTGGTATAGCTTGATCATAAGTATTTCAGATTATCCTCAAGAGTATCGAACGAATCCGATAAAAAATAATACACAACAAATAAATAAATAAATAAATAATAAACAAAAAAAGAGAAAAAAAAGAGAGAGAGAGAGGGAGGCATAAATTGCATTTCATGAATAGAAAAATTTCAAAATAACTCAATTTACGTTTAAGTTTTTTTGTTTTTCTTTTACATTTATTTGTAATTGTGATAAAGCTCAATGAAAAAAATTCATTTTCCAAAAATCGGAATAATATCTTTCGGCAAAGATTCGTTCTATAGTATATGAAAGGAGAAAAAAGGGTAACTCGAAGAGACAGTTTCTGTATCATTGCATAACGTAGAGATTCGGATATACTGCTGTTACTGTAGTGGCCAATTCGAGCAGGTAATATATAGGTCTTAGGCCTGTGCCAAAAACTAAAATATCCTAGCCGCCCGCGAGTGTGGTGTAGACTAGAGTAAGTCAGTCAGAGTAAAGACCGCGGGATTCTAGACCTAAAAAATGCGACACACACATACACACACAGTTTTCGGTATTCGATAATGGATGATGGTATAAAACTGACCTCGACAAAGCCACCATTAATAGTATATATATGTACCTAAACCAAAAACCCTGACGTATTTTTGCTAGCTGAATATAAAAGTTTTCTCAAATTTGATATTATGCCAAAAAATTTTATACTATTTACAATTCTTCTTTTACAATTTGTATATACATATATGTATACGTAAATTTTTTAGATTAAAACCGTCTACTGTCTTCAGCTACACCAGGTGATACGATTTTATCCGAAAGCCAGCCAACGATTATATAATAGCTATGCGATGTTATTAATTTTGTATATAAATATATATGTATAGGTGGAATAAGGCCGATGCACCGAATAATCTAATATAATAAAAAAATAAAGAAATTTTTTTTTTTTTTTTTTTTAATGTGAACAATCTTTAACCAATTTTTGATCTTATTTTTTTTTTAAGATTAGTGAATGGGGAATGAGAATGGTTGTGTAAATTTTTTTAATCTTATGTAAAAGAATAAGAGGAAGAGAGAGAAAATGAGATTTTGAATGTGTGTCAAGCTCATGAGTAAAACAAGTGAAAAAAAATTAAGATTTAAGTAATAAAAAACAAAAAAAAAAAAAAACCGTGTGAATTTTTTTTTTTTTTTTTTGTAACTTAAATATTTGCAAACTCTTTTAACATTGTTTATAGTTGTGTTTCTTTTCTCGAATATATTTTCAGTCTAAAGAAAGTAAAATCACGAGTGAATCCTCGTAATGAAATTATACGTAGTTGTCACAGCAGTACGTGAACTCTTACAACTCTATACCGATAATGGAATTATTTGCACAAAGTATATATACGTATGTATGTGTGTGTGTTTAACTATATATAATAATATTATTTTCTACCGTTGGTGTGTAGTTTGAGGATAAACTGAAGTGATGTAATTTGTCTAATGCCAGTAGGTTTTTAATTTTCGAATATAAAATTCTGGATTTTCAAAAATTTGCGTTTATTTTTTGAACCATAATTTTAATTATGGAATAATACGATCGCTTTTATCTCTATTATTGCTATTTAATTATGACAAAATAAAGAGATTCGCAGTTAGAAATGAGTAACCAAAAAAAAAAAAAAAAAAAAGAGGAAAGGTAATGGTAAACTATAAAAGCAGATATGTACGACGAGATATACACAATTTGCATTTCTGATTTATTCGACGTCTGTAGGCGAACTGCAGCTAATCGCCGGAGCGAATGCTGCACCGCGATTTTCTTTATTCGTTAATTTATGTTTTTTTAAATTTTTTTTTCCGAGGGTTCATATTATTTTTGATCCTTTTAACATCGTCGCAATTTTGATCCTTTTACTTTTTCTTCTTCTTCTTCATTTTTTTTTCTTCTCTGCTTCGTTTTCTTCTTATTTTAGTTTCCTCCTTCCCCTACAGCATCCACAAAGCACAACGAAGATCTCAGTTTTATTTTAAGTTTTTATTTAAACCCCTTGTCTTGCCTTGGCTCGTTTCACTTGGTGCTGCTAACTGCTAGCCTCTCGTCGATTCTCCTCGACCTCTCTCTCTCTCTCTCTCTCTCTCTCTCTCTCTCTCTCTCTCTCTCTCTTTCTCTCCCTACAGTCTCAACTCATCTTATACACGTAGATCTATACCGCGAGAAACGACTCAAGTTCAAGTTTTTCTTGAATTTTGCTTTGGCAGCAAAATCTCGCTTCTATACTTCTGCCTTGTGATCCCGATGCTGGATGCTGGATGCTGGATGCTGGTTGCTGCTGCATCGCGGAGGGATCACTTCTTTTTTAAAACCAGTTTAACAAACGCGACCTGCCCCCATATTCTTAACGTCAGTATCTACTCCAACGAAAGGGGAATATAATACTTGCCAAACGGGGAATCGAGAATCGAGAAGAACGAGGATCGAGGATCGTCGATCGAGGATCGAGAATCGAGATCAGGATTCTGCAACCGTCTCGATGCGTGTGTCACGGTCATCGAACTCAAAAGATTATTATAACTATACCCGCTTATTTATAATTTTTTTGTTTCTATAGAAAAATCTTATGTACGTACATACATACATACATATATACCTATATATATATATATATATGTATATACATGGATTAATTATAATTCAGTAATTAGAATATAATTTTCAGTTGAAAAATTAAATGACGAGATTTATTATCCTATTTCCCCATTTACTGTTTTTTTTTTATATATATATATATATATATACATACATACATACCTAATATAAAGATTATAGATCAAGGATCATATATCTTTAATTAATTATCGCTATATATTTATATACAAGTGTATGTAAAAAAAAAAAAAAAAAAAAAAAAAACGAAATCACTAACCACGTCGTTCGACGATATGCACAGTGTCCTCTATCTTTATGTCTCTCTCTCTCTGCCTATCTTATCAGATCCATAAAATTCAGTAAACGAGAAAATAATAATTTCGCTAATAATTTTTCCCTGCATAGCGATTATAAATTGAATATAATATGAAATATATAATGTAATAAGAATCGTAAATTCCTTCGACATAGGTATACTATATACATTAACATATATAGGTATATAGGTATAGTAAATAAATATATTTACCAAAATATCCTGAAGAGATACCGGCATCATAGCTGAGCAGGTAGACATTGTAATAATAGTTTTATATTATTACACTCTTCACAGTTGAAAAAAAATACCAAAAAAAAAAAATCTAAAATTTTTTTTTAATGTTCCTATATTATTTTTTCATAAATCATCAGATACAAAAATCGCGCACTGTAATCCTTATAGTATAATTATTATCGAAAATGAATAATCATGCCGCTGATATTTTTTTTTTCTTCTTTTCGATTTTATTTCAAAACCGTTTATTAAATAAATCCGATTTATTATCGATCGCGATCTATCAGCGAAATAAATCTTCGGTTCAAGATTTATATAAAGAAGAAAAGGAAAAAGTTAAATTTCTATTAAATACCCGTTATATTATCCTGGCACGAGTATATAATGTAAAAGAGGGTAGTATCAGGTATAATAAAATCGCAAAACGCACGTGGTTGATATACGAGGGACAAAAGAACCGGCCAGATCCACAGTTTGTTAAGCACTGTTCCAACCTCGCGGTTCCTGAGCGAGAACCCGAAGACCCACCACACCAGTGTAATTGTACGATGTGATGTGATGTGATGTGGTGTGGTGTAGTTGTAGTTGTGTAGTTGTGTAGTGTAGTGGTGGCGTTGCCGTTGGATTCTCTCTACTCGTATGTGTGTGCTTGTTGCGGACGCGACCTTCTTCCATGCACTTCCTATATCAAATAAAGCTACACTCTCTCGGTTTCGCGACTATAATCCAATAATACCTACCACTACCACTACCACTATTACTACTACCACTAATATTAATAATAATAATATTAATAATAATAATAATAATAATAATGATGTCAATAATGATAATAATAATAATAATAATAATAATAATGATAATAATAATAATAATAATGCTTCGGGTACGTTTAGTTGCTAATGTTGTTTCTATTGCTGTTACTGTTACTATTACACCTAGTGTTGCTGTTGCTATTGCTGCAGCTAATTTAAACGGCTAGGCTTAGTCAGGCTAGGCTAGCCTATGTATATAGTTATCGTCCCGCGAGCTCGGTCTACTGAAAAGTTATGCTCTAAATAACCCCCGCGCCTTTTAAAACCTCTTCGAAATTGCAGTTCACAGAACAAACAAGCATACTTACAATAATGTCGTAGAGAAATAAAAAATAATAATAAGTAAGAAAGAAAAAAGTAGAAGAAATTTTTATTTTTATTTTTTTTTTCTTGGTTTAATCAAAATTTGATAATTATTTTTTTATTTTTTGTATAAAAATGAGATATTATAGAGAAGACAAAGAAAAAAAAAGATAGAAAAATCAATTAAATAAAGATATGTAGCTGCAGCAATTTTGTCATGTACGCAATAGAAATTATTTTCTATTTATTTATTTATTTTTTTGTTTTTTTAGTCTTAACAAATAATCAATGGAGTCAAATTTTCACTATATACATACGTAGATATGTATGTATATACAATACCTATCTACCTATGTTGGTAAAATCTATAATAACGGTATATTAATATGAAGAAGAGAAATTTACAGCTCACTCTCACGCGATGAGAGTGCAGCACTGGGCGGTAGCAATTTTATTATAGAGGTTTTATAGCCACGTATTTACCGGCCTTGTAAAGAAAAAAACAAATTGAAAATCTCTACATAGATTATTGGTATTATTATAATAATTATTTTATGTATATATATGTATATATATATATACAGACACGTTTAGATGAAATGAAAACGAAAACGAAAAGAACGAAACAATAATTACTAATTGTATCGAAAATATAATTTTTATTTTTTATTTTATTTATTGTTTCAGTTATAAGATTCACGAATTATATTCTGAATACATGTATATTAGACCGTTTCAAAAAAATCGACTATTTTTCATTTTCAAAGAGTAACTCAAAAATATTGTTCCAAATGACGAAAAGAAAAAATGCTGTCAAAGTTTGAACTCTTAATATTAATATTAAGAGGTGCCTCATCGCGATTTTCTATTTCCAATCTAAATAACACGGGGAAATTTTTTTTTAAACTTTGGAATTCTATAACTCGTCAACGCATTAGTGTACTGATAAGACCAGAACATATTTTTGTAGTGAATTGAACGCTCTAAAAAAAAGGTCTCTTGTTCTTTTTCGATAAATCTAGCTATTTCCAAGTTGGTGTATTGGTTATTAATGGTAATTAATCATGACGAACTTGGAAACAGTTGGATTCATCGAAAAAGACCAAGAGACCTTTTTTGTAGAGCGTACAATTTTGAACAACAGCATTCATGCAGAATCTTTCTAAGTAGATTAGGTTTCAAGATATAAAAATCGAAAAGTTCCACAAGACCATTTCCCAAGTTATTGAAATGGGAAATAGAAAATCGCGATGAGGCACCTCTTAATATTATTATTAAGAGCTCAAACTTTGACAACATTTTTTTTCATCATTTGGAACAATATTTTTGACTAACTCTTTGAAAATGAAAAATAATCGATTTTTTTGAAACGGTCTAATGTATATGTATTTAAAAGATATATGTATATGTGTTATAAATCGTGAAACACGTATGGCTCAACGAAGCACTGATCGTGATCTATATGGTCTAACGATGATGTTAGATTTTATCGGTACATTATAACTGCAATACGATTTAGACTTCGATTATATCCTACCTATACTACTTGACACGAGTTTAGTATATTATAGATTACCTACATATTTACAGTAGATATATATAGATATGTTTATATATATATATATATATATATATATATATATATATATATATATATATATATATATATATATATATATATATATATATATATATATATATATATATATATATATATATATATATATATATATATATATATATATATATATCTTGATCAAATATTATTGAATAAGAAACGATCGGATTTAACCTCTGTCCATTACATTATAATATTAAACAAAAAAAGAACGAAAAAAATTTATTTGCACGTAAATATATATTTATTTTTGGATTCGTTGTATAGTACAAAGACGAAATTCCGCGTATGAAATTATTATATATAGACAATGAAGAGTGAAAATATTTGATATATGTATGTTTTTTTTTTATTTTATGGGTAGGTAGATAAGAGGCAAGTGTATAGGTGGATCGATAAATATTGTCGTTTTTTAATATTTGATGATTGGGTTACATACCAGCGACTATTAATATGAATAGGTATGTTATAAGTATGAGTAATGTTCTCAATTGTTCGTACAGTGTTACATCCACGTTTAACGCGTAAATCAATTCTTCGATTAAAGAGATATAAGAGATATAAATATATGTGTATAGATAGATAGGAATTATATATTATCTCAGACTGATAACGAAAGAATAAAGAAAAAAATTTTATATTGAAAATATTGATAAAAATTTAAATACGTTATAGGCGATTAACGAATCGAATAGTAAGTACCTATATCATAGTAATAATATATAAATTCGTCTGAAAAATATATAACCATTATTTGAAAAGAAAAAAACCAAAGAAAAAAAAATTACTGAGAATGAGAAAAGAACGAAATTGAAAGTTCTTGGAAATAGAATGTGATGTATAAATGTATATATGTATATATCCTATTTGAACGATGAATCACAAAAGTTGATTTTTCCAATGAAATTCTTGTTCTTCTTTGATATATCGATTCAGTCAAAATATATACGTAAACGTATAAAGATGACCTCGTTTATAGATATTATTACTTTCAGGTATGTAGATTCTACATATACATATATACCTAGGTAGATAAATAATTTTCATTATATATCGAAGAAAAAAAAAATAATTTTTCAAAGAAATAATATGATAATAATAAATCTGAAGTAGGTATATTATGTATATACATATATGTTTGTTTAAAAACGAACTTGAAATTTGACGAGTCGAAGAATAACGAAAAGTAAACGTTTATTGTAATAATGAATATATATTTTTATATTTCAGAGTATGTGTATGTGTGTGTGTGTGTGTACCTCCACGTATGTATAATACATCAGGGCAACGTATAAGACGAGCTATAGTAGTCGTTGCCAGTTGGATGATTACCAAGAATGCGACGTTACTCGTATCCTAGCTAACCCGACATTCCTGAAAAGCGACTAGGAGAATATGTGCCGGGGCTACTTAACTACCATAATCTCTTTGACATCTAACTATAATCATGGCGCCAACGATTAATACGAGAACGTAAACTCCATACATACATATTTGACAACGAAATAAATAAATAAATTAATTAAAAATTAATCAACAACCATGTAATAATAATTATATCTATATATACCGATCGAAGAAAGTTTGTCTATCAATTTTCAATCCTTTCTCCTCTCTCTCTCTTTCTCTATTACAAATTTTTTTTTTTTTTTTTTTCTTTTTTAGATGGAACAATGGTCCGGAGAATAAATTTCGGATTCTGTAAACGTCCGTAGGTATGTATATATGTATGTACAATATATACATAAGCATATAGGTTTACACATAGGCGATTATACTTATGTACCATATCTAAACGCGTTTATCTATATTTATGCATGTGCATGCATAGTTAGGTGTTTGTTGGATTTACGTGACGGACAAGAGCCGGGCAGGGTCATCTAGTCATGGTGTATGTATATGTATGTACCTACACATCACGTGTCCGACTTTACTTGATCGGCTTCAACAAATCCAGCTTACTATTTCCATCGCTATATATACCTTACGTATATATACATATATGTATATGTATATATACCACAAACTTGCTGATTCCGTTCTTCAAGTTCGTCGCATATATATACATTCATAATATATACATAATTTCTAATTTTTATTCATTTACCTAATTTAGAGAAAAACAAAAAAAAAAAACAGAACTTTTTTTTCTATTCTATTTCTTCAAAGTTTTTACTATTTTTTTTTTTTTTTTTTATATATTATATACCTACATACTTTAATATCATAAATAAAGTGATGAAATATTATAAAATCGCGATTTATCATCAAATTATCGCAAGTAGATTATTGTATAGAAAATTGTGAAATAAGAATCACGGCACGCGTTTAAGATACAAAGAATTTAAGATTAGTCACGAACACATCCTGTCTCAGGCATGTCCACTCTACATAATTATATTCATTATCGATACAGTCAGAACGATGAGTGAGAAAAAAAATAAAGATAAAATTAATTCAACGTTTTTAGAATTCGAAATATTTCAATTAAAAAAAAAAAAAAGTAAAAAATTTGATCCTCAGTCTAAATTTCGAACCTACAATAACTTTATTATCCGACTGTACGTATACCTACCCTATACTGTAAACTGTGTAAGTATATACATAAAAAAGCGAGTATCGAAACTAGTTTTCAATAATTACCGGAAACCTTTCCTTACCTGGTGTACCTACAGGTAACTAGTATTTATATAATAAATACGAAGGTATATAAGCTATATAATATAATAAAATAAAAACGAGAATATTTTCAACGACATTACTGCTGTTGCTGTTGCTGCTGTTGGTTGCTCTTGCAGCCTTTTGCAATTAGCCTTTCATCCTAGTTCTAAAATCTTATATTATACTTTTTGTTATTTTACTGGTAATTCTGCATTCAAAGTAGAAAATATTGAACTATAAATATAGAAAATTGAAATAGAAATAAAAAAAAGAATAGTCGAAGCAACGTGATCGTTAAGTATGGGATTAATTTAGAAAATTTTTGTTCGAGTTAGGATAATATATTGAATTAAAGAAAAGAAAAAAAAAAAAAAGAAGAAATAGGACATCACAATTATTATTATTATTATTATTATTATTATTATAGATATAGGCGAAAGCTGTGCGTCACGTTTTTCTGTCGTTTAGGTATACACGTGGTGTTAAGAACACGTGAATCACGACTAGACTAGATAATAGTCTTATAGGTTGTTTGGCACTTGGTTTTCTCGACGGGGTGCGTTGTTTCATCGTCTATATATGTACGAACTATACGTTAACGTAACTCGTCATGAATATTAAAATAGGATAAACACATACACGCAGACACCTCCGCAAGTAGATAATTTGGATTCTATACCTATTACAATTTTTTATTTTTAGCAAAAAAAAAATTATAATAATAATAAAAGAAAGAAAATTAAACAAAAAAACAATCAGGAAACCGGTTGATCTGTGGGCCAATTCCAAAACTTCCCGCTGTGTTGAATACGTTACAATTAATTGATACTATTGTGTTTATAATAAATTAAAGAAGGTTATAAGTAGAATTAGTTTTCCCTATACAAATCTTTTTTTCTTCAATTTCTATTCTTCGAATAACTTTGAAACTACTAGACCGATCGATTCCAAAATCTAATCAGATCTAAGTCTTGATGAACCCTTTCGATCGCCGCAACAATCATTCAAATCGGTTAATTCGTTCCAAAGGTATCGTACGACAAAAAGAGAAATTTTTGTCGTGCAATATCTTTTAAACCAATCGTTCGATTTTGATGAATCTTACGACGATCGAAAGGGCTATCCAAGAGCTAAGTCTGATCAAGTTTTCAGACTAATCGCACGAACAGTTTAGGAGTTAGGCGCTAAAAACATGAAACAAAATTGTTTTCGAATTTCTATTTTTTAAATAACTTTGAAACTACTCGACTGATCGACTCCAAAATCTAATCAGATCTAAGTCTTGATAAACCCTTTCGATCGCCATAAGAACCATTCCAATCGGTCGATTCGTTCTAAAGATATCGTACGACAAAAATTTGTTTACACACACACACACACATACGGACGTCTATCCAAAAATAGTCAGCGTAGCTTCGTAGGACGCCAAAACGTCGAGATCTGATGAAAACTCGATTTTCGAAAATCGGACCGAAACCAATAACTTCCCTTTTTTATGAAAATTTTCAATTTTCATTGCGGGAAGTTAAAAATACAGTCGATTTTGTCAATAAATAAAAAAATATTGTATGTAATGTAAGTATAACGATTTTCTCTAATATATAGAACAAAATGAAATTTTGCGAAAAATCAATAAGGTCAGATTATTAAAGTTACGAATTCATTCGAAAAGATTTTGTATTTCGAGAGACAGTAAAGTTCGAAATATTAAAATCCGGACAGATCGAAATTATGCAGTTGGTTAAAAACTTGGAGAGTACAAAACTCCGGAAGTTAAAGAATCCAGAAATTTAAAGATGGTGGGGCTCGACGCTCCACGATGCTCCATGAATTCCGATCTTTAGCTTTGAGAATTTTGAACCCTCATATATATATATTTTATTTTTTAACCATAACTCGGTAATATAAAAATCCGTAATTTTGACCATCCGGAACATTTCAAAATTGGGAATTTTAACCGAGCCTAAAATATCTCCTTCTTCTTCTTCTGCTTAAAAAAAATTCCCTCCTCAAATAAATCTACGCTAATAATAATTCTTGATCATTACACGATTCTAAATCATCTCTATAATTAATAAACTCGTAGTATAATTTCTAGGTAAAGGTATGTTTCATCGTTTTTAAACGCATCAAAGTCCTTCTCTATCAAAAGCTTACCGCATGACTTCGATGATGTTGATGATGATGATGTTGATGGTGATGATGTCGCCTCTCCTTAGCGTGGTGTTTACCATGATGTTGTTTACCGCCCCTATGAGGAGGGTAAGTATGATAAACTCCATGTGCCGAATTTCCGAAAGCCGAGCAAGGTTGGCGTCACCTGATCTCACTAAATCCGAAATTACACTTCTTTGTAGCTGTAACTTGAGCTACGTTGTTTTCGTCTTGTGAATTTTGGATCAAACCATTTTGTTGTTGTTGTTGTTGTTGTTGTAAAGTAAGATCATCATCGTCTATATCAACAGCGTATGCTATTCGATTGTGTGATAAAATCTTTAGGCTTGAACCTATCGGTGTAACTGTTGTAGCTGGATCCAGCTTAACTAGGGCTGCTTGTAACTCCAATGCGTCCATTTTAACGGTTTTTGAAACACACCAAACCGGCAGTTTACTATTTTTATTTCCAATAGTGAACCGGTCGGTATTAACAATCGACGATATTACAATCCTCGGTCAAACACACACAGACACACTTTGTAAAAATAATTTGAAAAAAAAAAAAAAAGAAAGAAGAAGAATCCAACAAAAAAAAAGAATCAACACTTTGCGGTATTTAATTATCAAAAATTAGACAGTCGATCATTAGGTCCGTTTAATTTTTTTTTTTTCTTTTTTCGTTTTCTTTCTACTTTATATATATATTTGTTTTTTTTTTTTGTTTTTTTTTGGTTTTCACAATTTTGATTATTATACACGTTGTTTAATTATTAGGCATATAGTTTTGATTTTTTCGCTAGAATATTTCTTTTTTTTTTTCTTTTATTATCGCATATTTTGATATTTTTTATACATACGTATGTATGTATATAAGGTATAGACTAGTCCCTTTTTCTTCTTTTTATTCTAGAAAATAATTAAACCTGAAATATCGTACTATATAAATAATTTTTCAAAATTTTTCAATTTTTTTTTTTTTTTTTCTTATATTAAATTTAAAGTGGGGAAAAGAAACAGTTTATGAACCTTTCGATAAACGAGGTTTAAATCTATCCGATTAAAAACTGTTGTTAAAATGAATTTGAAAACATCGAAAAAAAAAAATACCATGTATAAATATACAAAAACTCAAACTTTTCTTTGTATATGCTAATAAATAATATTATTTTTTACATTTTTCCTAGTTATTTTATTTCTGCCATGTCACGGCCAGCTGGATACAAGCAATATGCAAATTCTGAATATGTCTTTTTGTTTTTTTTTTTTTTTATTTATTTCATTCGCCGGTCAGTGGCGGCGATTCTCGAGAGACGTGGGTACATATATATATATATATATATAAGTATGTATAATATATACATACATATATACAAGTAAATAAGTATGTAACGTATCCCTGGAACAGCACACGCTGTATATTCGTCGCGGTTTCAAAACCTAATTCTAAAGACACGCCGCCGTCGTTTCTTGTCCGCCAAGGTAACAGGATTCGAAATTCTTATACATATATCTATATACCTATATATGACAATGGAAACCCTCCACAGCTAAGGACGATGCACTCGCCTTTGTAGTTTCATTTCATTTCATTTCATTTGCGTCTAGACTTTGACCCGCGCGCTGAAATTAGTTTATCTCTTTCTTTTGTGCCAATTCTCTTCATTTTTTTGGTTTTTTTTTTTGCTTTACATTAACTTTTTTTTTTTTGTTTTTTTCAGCAATCCGAATCAGCGAATATCGATTACCAAATTCAGTATATACATATATATATATATATATATATATATATATATATATATATATATATATATATATATATATATATATATATATATATATATATATATATGTATATATATATATATGTATATATATTTCTCACTTTCATTATAATCGACGATCATAATAATTCCCACGGTATTTTATTGTCTTAGTTCATCTTTCTTACTATTTTTTTTTTTTTTTTTTTTTTTTCATAAAAAATAGGAAAAAAAGAAAAAGAAAAACGAAGGAAATACAAGAGCCTACAATACTAAACCACGATACATATATACAAATCATACTTGTAATCATATAATTCTCGGCTTTATTTAATATAGTTATATACATAAAGATTATACCTACAATCCGGACAGTCTCGCTCGTGGATAAAACTATTGATTCGCAGCTAACAACCGCGCGACTTACTCCTCAGCCTCTCTGATCCTCCTCCTCCTCCTCCTCCTCATCTTGTGAAATGATATAATGCAAGCGCAATAATTTTTTTTCTTGTCTCCCTTCTCTCTCTCTCTCTCTCTCTCTCTCTCTCTCTCTCTCTCTCTCTCTCTCTCTCTCTCTCTCTCTCTATATATATATATATATATATATATATATATATATATATATATATATATATATATATATATATATATATATATATATATATATATATATTTCATATACATACCTACCGCATAATTACGAGCAATAATCGTTAAGAAATTTATTACAAGAAACATGAACATGTATATATATATATATGTATATTGTATATACATATATACGCAAGATAAATCTGCATTCACCCTATCATTCCTGTATATAAAATACCACAGATATAATATCTGTATATAATTCCTAACAATCATCAATAATCTATTCCACATACAATAATTTAATCTCTGTCTCTCTCTCTCTGTCTCTCTCTTTCTCTCTCTCTCTCTCTCTCTCTGTCTATCGTTCTAGAATGCCAGGATCTATATTCCGATTTAAATCCTGTATTGCTTAACACCCGTAATACAATATATTTAAGAAAATAGCTATACGTGTGAAGTTTATGTGTTAATCAATTTAATCTGTTATCCAAGCTATTTATCTAACCCAGACTTGTATATGTTGAGAAAAAATAAGATAAAATCATTGAAAAAAATAATAAATGAAAAAATAAAAATAAAATAAAAGAAAGTAAAATATACACGGACTTTACTTATTAATCTAATCTACGACTTCACGGACTGTAAGGATAATCCTAATCTATTTCTTTTCTTATATAGGTATATATACTGTACGATGTAATGTTCAATGTTCTGTCATACAATTTAGTTCAGTTTAGTTTAGTTTAGTTGGGGCGAGGCAGCTGAGCAGTTCCTTGGGATAGGTTAGTCGCGGGTTTGTGAATTATTACACCACGTTGCTGCTGCTGCTGCTGACTGTTGATCGGTTGCTTACTCCTACCTTTTATACAGATTTCGATTAACCGTTTACACTTCGATGAACACGGTCTCTTGATTAGATAGATATAATACTCGCTTAAATATCTCCCTCCACAAACAACAACCAACAACAGCAGCAGCAGCAGCAGCAGTATTACCAATAAGATCACGATTTAAGATCATGCCTTACATAATACACGTAGTAAAATATTCTTTTTTTGTTTTTTTCTTCAAAAGAGGGAAATTTTTGATTTCCAAAAAATATATATATATTCACATTTTTGAGAGACGTGTGTATTGATTAAGAATGTTAAAAAAAAAAAATAAAAATAGAAAAACAAAAAAATTTTTTAAATGATCACTTTGTTTTTAATGATTTTTATTTCGTTTTATAAAATATAATCAAAAGTTTATCCAGTCGGTTTAGTTAATGAATTAATTAATTAATTATATAATGAATGAATGAATGAATGAATGGATTAATTAATTATATAATTAATTAAATAATCGATTTATTCAAGTATTATTTACTCTTCCCGATCCTCAGATCTAAATCACTTTAGGTATGTATATCGTGTGTATATATATATATATATATACACATATATATATACATATGTATCTCGCCTGCGGTATCACCCTTCACGATACAAAGTCAATCGGCCGCGAGATTAAGGGTTTCCTTGATGAATGTCCTTTGATATATTACATATAATACCCTTTTGAATCTGAACTCTAACCCCTCTCCTCTTCGTCCCTGTACCTACTGAAATAACTAATTCGTGTTATATATCTATTGGTCACTCTTTTTTGTCTCACCCTGAACCCTCTCTCTTTATATCTCTAACCGATTAACTATATTTCGATATTATCATGAAACCGAAATGAAATACATAAAAACTTTCTTTCTATTTCTTTCTTTACTATATGTATATGTATATATGTACATATATATATATATATATATATATATATATATATAGTAAAATTAATTTGGTACCCGAAGTGTATAGAGGGGACCGCGCGATTCTATCTCAGTCTTGGACCGCAACCGACTGACGGTTTTATGGATGGACCAGCCCCTCGTCTCGGCTTTCGGAGTAGGCAGCAGCACCAGCAGCAGCACCACAAGCAGAGAAGCAGCAGCAGCAGCAGCCAGTAGTTTGCGATTCTCATGATTTCTATGTGATAAGCTTGGGGGTGTCGGCCGCGTTGGTGGGTGTCGAGGGGAAGAAGGGATCAATATGAGGGTTCCCCGAACTGAAGGCGGGAATTTCCGCGCAGGTCCCAGCTCTCGCGACGATCGCGGTTCGCAGCTCCCAACATTTGCCACATATATACATGTATATGTATATTATATGTACATATATATATATATATATACATATAATACCATCTATAAGCGTATCACTATATATATATACCTATACCTGCTCTCACACAGATACATATATACATACATACATACATACATATGTATATATACATATATATCTACTATATTTATATATTATGTTCCGAACGCAAAGTGTATGTATGTATGCACGCGGAACAACCCTCCGGAGAGACTTGTGTGTGTATGTGTGTGAAAAAAAAAAGCCAAAAAAAATTACAAAATGCAAAAAAAAACAAAAAAAATCTATCTATATAGGTAGAACACGCAGCATCCCCTGCAGCGCTGCCAGACCAACTACCGTCGCGACATATACACATTGGGGCAATGAATCCATAAAATTCTTTTTTGTTTTTTTATTTTCTAATTTTTTTTTTCGTATAGATATATTCATATTATATATTATGTATATATAGAAGTGGAAGTTAAAAGAAAGGGAGATAAATTGTTTTTTTATTTTCTTTATTTTCATTTTAAATAAAGAGATCTTTTGAGGTATGTATAATACAATTTGGATATAATATTATAGATTTTTGAATATTATTTAATATGCATATATATTAGACTGGGCCAAAAAAATCGACTAGTTTTTATTTTTTAAAGTATATCGAAAATATTGTTTGGGGTGACAAAAACAAAAACATTATTGTAGAATTTGAGTCCTTAATATTAATATTAAGAGGTCTATTATCGCAATTTTAGATTCTTTTTTTCCTGAGCAGGTTTTTGTCTCAGAACTCTCAAACCATTGAGTTAAACAAAATTGACTTGCAGATATTTTTTGAAGGAAATTGAATGCCCTACAAAAAATGTCTGATTGAAATTGTCCGTCAGATGAACCGTTTCCTTACAATCATGCCTTAAAAATTGGTATAGTTTTACAATTTGATCTTTCAACTTTGGAATTTTGTAATTCATGTAAAAATCAGTACCCGAAAAAAAACCGATAAATATTCTTATGTGAAATCAAATGCTCTACAAAAAAACGTCTCTTAACATTTTTGGCTAAATTCACTCCATCAAAAGTTATTCAAGGTTAAAGAAAAACCCGCCCAGGAAAAAAAAATCTAAAATTGCGATGATAGACCTCTTAATATTAATATTAAGAACTCAAATTTCTCACAATAATTTTTTTTTTGTCACCCCAAACAACATTTTCGATATACTTAAAAAAAAAAATAGTCGATTTTTTTGGCCCAGTCTAATATATATATATGGTAAAGAACTGTATACAATTCGATTTTTATTCATCATTTTAAAGATATTTAATTATGAAGAAAAAAAGATTTTTTTCATCTTGAAAAAAATTGATCAAAAAAATTTTTTAAAAATGTATAAACAAAAGAGGGCAAAATGCTTTAAGAAAGATTTTTCATCTGTCTCGAAAGTCAAAGTATCACGTTTAATGTTAGTATGATATAATATTCATACACTGCAAAAAAAAAAAAAAAAATTTTTGTGTAAATTTACTAAAATTGAATTGAAAGTTTTATTCATATATACGGTGTTGTAAATTCACTATATTATTTGTGAAGTTATTTTAAATACTTGTATTTAAAATTGACTGTACCTAATTCTACAGCAAATTTACTTAGCATTAGTGTAGTAATTTTATCAAAACCTGAGTATTATAAATCAACTCATGATTTTCAAATTTAATGTACTGGTCGTGTAGGACCCGATTTTTTTTTTTTTTTTTTTTCTATATTATTATTTTGGTGAACGTAAATGAAAATCAATGAAACGAACCCTCTAACAAACGACTATTGACCCCAGCAGCTACATTCTAATATCGATTAAAACGAATTATAAATACGCTAAGAAAATTGCCGCAATTTTTCTCCTAATCGAAATTTTGAACCCACGTCTGCTCGCATTATGAAATAGTCGCACGCCTATACCCACTACGCCAAATTATCATATGACTTACAATTCCACTTTCCGATACTCGTTTAGGCCCATTGAAATGTCATCAAATTAATACACGAAATGTTTCAATGTCATAAAAAATATTGTAGTTTCTTTCCGGTAAAAGATATAAAAAACAAAAAAATTAATAATGATACTGTATCAATTTTGTTTTTATATTATACATAAAAAAACTTTTAAAAACTTTGAAACAATGCTCAGCAAATTTACAAACGCGATATGTTTACAATATAAATTTAGTCAAAAAGTCCAAAACCGTGGGAACTATACGTTATGATTTAGTTCAGCGAAATGAAAAGTTCGATTGCGAATTGAAAAAAAAAAAAAAAAATTCCTTAGCAATTCCTCTTACTTTGCTGAATTTATGACTTCACAAGGATGTTTAGTAAATTTATTCTTTTACAGGTTTAGTAAATTACGAATAACATTCGGTAAATTGAAAATAGCGTAAAGTAAGTTTTGGAATGCAATAAGTTTAACACATAGTTTGGTGAATCTAAAAATCATTTCAGTTATCTGACTGTATGAAATTTACAAAATTTTCTATATGAAATTCAAAGAAATGCAAAACAACTTAGTTTGTTTTGCCAAAATTATAATTCAAGAATCCGTTTACTGAATTTACTTCGGCACAGGATTATTAAATTTAGCACAATGTTCAATAAAATTCTAAATAATGTATAGCAAATGTGTTGTAAATTAAAAAAAAAACATTTTTTACAATGTACTAATGAACGTGTTGTTATAAAAATACGACGGCTTGCGCCATCTAGAGAAAATTGATAAATATACATAAAATAATAATAATAATAATAATGAGAAAAAGTTTCCTATACCGACTGAGTAAATACCGACGTCGGTAAAGTCGCGACTTGCTGACTCCGCAGTCGATATTAAAGTTTCCTTTAAACTCAGTTGCTAAGATAAATCACTGTTATCGATATTTCTCTCTCACTCTTAACTTTTTTATTTATTTTTAATCTCTTTTCTTTTCTTTTCTTTTCCTTTCTCTTTCTCATTCTCTCTTACTTGTACCTCGTCGAGACTCATAGTTCTTTAGCCCTTGCACGCAGACTCCCAGACTGGATCAGAACACGTTGCCATATCTCATATATATTATCTCCGCGCTATGCGAATACATCGATACATACATACATACATACATACATACATTCCAACCATAAATGTATATATACGCGGCGTTTGGTATAATCCTTGGCAAAACGTTTACAGAACTCGCGTAAATCTAAGATATACAGTTATAATTTGTACAGGATATATGATATAGGATATATGTATGTATATGTGTGTATACGTATGACGAACTGACGGGATAATAGTAAGAAGATAATAATAAAAAATAAAAAAAATAATTAATAAATAACGAAATAGAAAAACTAAATAAATGACAATAATTAATAAATTTCTTCCCACGTAGCATCTCTCTTTCTCTCTCTTTTTAAAATTATCGCAAACGAGAAAACAAATTTCTTATAGATAAACAAAAAAATAAATAAATAAGGAAGAAGAAAAAATAAATTTTTGTTTAAACAAAAAAGAAAGAAATAAATAAACAAATAAAAGACGACACGACGATTCGATAATGTAGATATGCGCATGGATATATTAAAAAAAAAATATCTATATATATATTCATAAGATCGAATCGGTAGTCCCAAATTCTACTACACAACTGCAACAGATTCGTATTATGCTGTATAGACGAGAAGGAGGAAAAGACCTTCTCTCATTGCTCGTTGCAACCATCTCGAGCGTGAGCGTTGGTAGAAAAGAAGAATAAGAAGAACGAAAAGAAGAAGAAGAAGAAGAAGAAGAAGAAGAAGAAGAAGAAGAAGAAGAAGAAGAAGAAGTAGGAGACGTAAAGGAAGGAAGAGATCCTTGAGCCAACTCGCGGTTTAAATTCTCGTTCCTTCTCCTGTCGATCGGTATAAGTCTTATATCTATATGTATATATGTATGCAGTAAGCAGTTTTGTGTGCATGTATGTATCTATGTACAACGTATATATGTGTATATATATATATATATATATATATATATATATATATATATATATATAATATATAGAAATTACCGTTGCTTTCGAGTGATCTTCGCCGTTTCTTCTCTCTTTCTTTTTCTTTTTCTCTTTCTCATCATCATCATCATCGTCATCATAATCATGATAAAAATAATCATAATAATAAACTAAATTTTGATATTTTTGGCCTATTTCATTTGCCAACTATTTTTAGACACGCGTTGAGTTTAGAAGGGATCGTATATATACGACCAACGATGCATGGGGGCTGCACCAGAATACAGAAATAGATATATGTACCCGCAGCAACCGGGACCGAGACAACTAACCCGCGGAACATGAACAGACACGAAGAAAATAAACCGAATTTTACTTATAACTTAAAATGAAATGTAAAATTCAAACTTTATCTTTATCCTCATCCTTACCAACTTATGTATATCCATAACCCAATTCATAAATTTTTATTTTTTTTTTTTTTTGTTTCTTCAATTTTTTTACCTACTTATTTATTATTATCGCATTTTCATGGCTTTCGCAACTACATGTAGTTCCATAAAATAGCTTTACAAATCAGATATAATAAATAAGTTTCTTCAATATTTCGAAAAAAGAAACGAAAAGAAAAAAAAAAAAGAACACTTATAACCACCAAAGTTTTCTTTCGTTATTTATTATTATTAGTTTTTTTTTTTTTTTTGTTTTTCTTTTTCTCTCATTTCCGGTATAATAAACGACTGTAATAGGCGCTGCCAGAGGCTTTACATTTGTGAAAACAGAAATAGTATATATATGTAGAGGTATGTATGTATATAAAATGCCCTTTTGTCGCATATATACTAAAAGAATGTCAGATGAACACGCGAAAAATTGGTAAAGAAAAAAGAACAAAAAAAAATCAAAAAATAAATAAATAAATAAAAATAAATAAGGGTAGACTTTATATATATATATATATCGTGAGGGTTATTAATAATAATAATAATTCTTAATAACGTTTTTAATGGAAGAAATAAAAAAAAAAAAAAGAATCTACGCAAAAAGTACTTTTTTTATCTGATTTTTATTTCTTTTCGAATATTTATTTTTTATTTTTATTTTTTTTATATATCAAGAACGACCAATCTGCGGTAATCATCAACCTCAACCTCAACCTCCTTCTACTCATTTCACTCCTCCTACTACTCATTCTCTTCTGAACGATACAACTATACAGGGTGTCACATTTTAAATTACACAACTGAATAACTCAAAAAATTACATGTTAATTAAAAAATTTGTTTAAATAATATTTTTTGGGTTCCGAGGGACGACACATATTACTGGAGATGTGATGGAGGTCAACTTTGTTTTTTTTTTTCAAATAGTAACCTATATTTTTTATTACGTGATTTCCTTCGACTCAAAAAAAAAAAAAAAAAATCGTATGAAACATTTTTTTGTGAAACACCAATTTTTCATGATATTCAGCTTGAAACAACTATATCAATTTTTTAACTTTCAAGAACATTTTCACCTCTAAACTATCATATAAACTATCAACTCTAAACTATTTTGAAGGAAAATCGCAAGAAACAAAAATTTTATGCAAAGAATTTCGGAAAATAATTGCAATTTTTTTTTTTACAATTTTTCTATTTGTTCACGTAAGTACCTGAAGAAACTGCGGTAAAAAAATTTATAGGAAAAAAATTCTGCGATTATTTTTTCGAAATTCTTTGCATAAAATTTTTTTTCTCTCTTGCGATTTTCCTCCAAACTTGATACTTTAGAGAATGAATTAATGTTCTTGAAAGTAAAAAAAAAAAAAATTGCTAGTTTTTTTTTTAACTGAATATAATGAAAAATTGGTGTTTTATTTAGAAAATATTTCATACGAAAGTCGTTTGATTTTTCTGAGTAGAACAAAATTAAGTAATGAAAAATATCAGTTTTTATTTGAAAAAAAACAAAACGAAATTGGCCTCCTTCATATTATCATAAGTAATATTTGTCCCCCGTTGAAACCCAACAAAATTTAATTGAACAAACTTTTTCATTGGCTTGTAATTTTTATATTTATTCAGCTGTGTAAGTTAAAATTGGACACCATGTATATAGTTATATTATATACCATAAGAGTACAAACAACAAATCTTGAACCGATCATATAGAAACACGCAAGCATCGTTTCACGGCGGTCAAAGATTGTTCGAAAAGATATAACCGCCCCTATATATATATATATATATATATATATATGTATATGTATATAGTAGTAGGTACAATATATTATATATATACGATGCAGCTATGTAACCAACGGAACTTTACCCGGTATATGTATATACACTGTGTCCAAAATAATTAATACAATAGATCATTAAACTCCGTAAGTAAAAATAAATAAATAAATAAATAAATAAATAGGTACATAAGTAAATAAAAAAAAAAATGAATTTTCTTCTATACTATAACCGAAAAAGAAATAAAAAAAATCTTTTCTTTCATATCTGTTTAGTATCGTTTTTATTTATTTTTTTTTTCAATTTTTTTTTTTTTTTTTGGTTTTTTTTTTCGAATATATGAAAAAACGTTCTGTGAAAATAGATTTGTGTGTATACATTACATATGTAATACCTATTCTTCGAATCGAAGTATTAACCTATTTTCATACCTAAGTAAAAAAAAAAATGGTTAAGAAATTATCTTCTGTATATTAACTATACTCGTAGACCCCATTAGGCAATCGATTTAGGATCGAAAAGTCTGGCCATTAAAGCCGTTTACTACGGCAGTTAGGTATATATGGGGCATTCCACGTCAAAACAGTCGGTCATAGGTCTGACCCCTTGGGAATTTGATAAGCAATAGATTTTTTGGTTCCTTTCGGTAATAAATGATACTTCTAATTTTTAGAAATTTTTCCGCTATTTTTTAAGGGTTGTAGTTGACCTCGAATATCCTGACGATGATCAAATCTTGAGATAGACATTTTTAAAATCGTTAAAATTTTTATGTAAAATCAGGGACTCGAAAAGACATTGTTTCGTCATGATTTGAAAATGGGATGAAGATCTTTAATATTTTTTTCTTTTGTTTTTGAATTATTTCCGTTTCAGAAAAAAAAAAAAAAAAATCTTAGAATTCATTTTGATTGATGGTTTCTTGTAGTGAAAAATAAAATAAAACGAAACATCGTCTTGGCAAAATTCGATTTTCTTTTTTGTTCAAGAGTAAAACAAATAAAGCGATGCTGAATTCGAAAATACTTAACATCGCTTTTTTTCATTCTACTCTTGAACCAAAAAGAAAATCGAATTTTACCAAGACGATGTTTCTTTTTATTTTATTTTTCGCTACAAGAAACTATCATTCAAAATAAATTCCATGAAAAAATTTTTTTGTTTGAAAGACGAAAATTCAAAAATAAATAAATAAATAAATAAATAGTCAAGATTTTCATCCCATTTTCGAATCATGACAAAAGAATGCGTTTTCGAGTCTCTGATTTTACATAAAATTTTCAGCGATTTCAAAAATGTTCATCTCCATGATTTGATCATCATCTTCGTGATATTTGAAGACGCCACACTGTTACAAAATGACGGAAAAATTTTGAAAAACTAGAGGTATAATTTTTGACCGAAAAACGAACCAAAAAAATTGATTGACCTTCAAAATCTCGGGGGGGTCATACCGATGACCGACTGATTTGACGTGGAATGCCCTATATACATATACAATATATACATTATATATGTATTTAAAAGTGTACGTACATGTATATGAACTTTGGTAATTTCAGTACCTACTGCGTGCACGATAGAAAAGATTTCGGTATATGGTAGGTAGTTGTACACATAAAATATATACTCCCATTTCTAGGTAGGACGTATATGTATATTTAAGTATATGGATGTATATATACCATACAGATCTTATCTCTCGAAACTCTTTCGAAACTTTTAGACATTTTTTTTGTTGTCTTTTTTCTGTTTTCAAACGTTTAAATAGGACCCGTGTGTTTTAGGCTCGTAAATTTTTTCCACGATTTACACACACCCATATTACAGATTTTTTCAAAATTGTTTTTCATTAATTTTTTTTTTTTTTAAGCAACTCGTGAAAATACAGAAAACTGAAAAGATCCGTGAAAAAAATAAACCCTCTAATTTCATCATTAAAATTTGTCCGTATGATAAAACATCAAGAAAAACAAAAACAAAAAAATAGAAAAATAGAAAAAAAAAAAAAAATTGAAAAGCCAGGTATAAAATTTTTTCGGATTTTTTTTTTTTTTTTGATTGTTTTTTTACATCCTGATTCTCTGAAATATATGTTATAATAATAGTATAACCCATAACCGCGTTAAAATTAACAAAACAAGACCCAAAGAAACATAAAAAGAAAACCAAAAAAAAGGTCGCGTTTTAAAAACTCACCTCCTCGTTAAACGACTTCTGATGTCTAGCAGTCCGGCACATCCTGCACGGGCACAATTCCTTTTCTCTGCCATTATCCGTAGCTCTGCTATCCCTCCAATCCTTGGTATTAATTTGTGGTGGTGGTGGAGGAACCGGAGGTGGTAAAGGGCTAGTAGCAACTTCAAGACTATCAGAACTAGAATTGTGTCTCCTCGGTGGTGTAACATTGCTTATATTATTAACCTGTCCATTATTATTTTGCACATTATGTTTAGCCAACGAATCAACGCCATTTCTAAAACTGCTATTAGTAGTAGGTACGTAAGATGACGACGAAGATGTGTAAGAGTTTGATAAAGATGTTGGTCCAGGTTGTGGTCTGAGAAAATCATCAAGAAGATAAAAACTTTGAGCTCTATTTGACCTCGTATTAGTTGAAGAACCACGTTGCTGTTGTTGTTGCTGTTCTTGATTCTCCTCTTCACCGTTGTTAAAATCCAAATTTTGTTCCTGATATAGTCGTCGACTAACCTTAGACCTCTCGGTAGCTAAAGGAACTGTAAATTCACAACTTTCTCTATAAACTTCTCTGCTGTTCCTCGACGTTCTAGCAGAATAAGAATTCTGAGGATTATGAGACACACGATTGACCTTCGATATTTTTGAGGCAGAATTAGGTAAAGAATTATCCCTTGAATTTTCTGTACTAGATGATCCAGTACCTTGGTTATGTTGATGTTGGCTCTGATTTTGAGACGAGAAAGAACTCTGTATTATATTTCCATTTAAACTAGCCGCACCAGGTGTTCTAAGTAAAGCTCCTAAAGATCGCCATTTACGATCTTGACTTGACGATGCTGATGATCCTGAAGATCCTGTGCAAGTTGCCATCCACTTTCTTTCATTACTTGGTGATGCTACTGCTGACGGTGTTACCGATGATGAATTAAGAGACCATTTACGCTCTCCGTTATTAGACTGAAGGTTTACTCCCCCTGATGATGTCAACGACATTGAACAAACCTTTCCATCATTTGGTGTAGAGTTTGTTGAGCTTGACCATTTTCTATCCGGTGTTGATATTGCTGATGAACTATTTATAACATCATCTCGAGGTCGAAATTTCCACCATGAAGATGTCGATGTTGTTAAAAGGTTCAAAGCACCTCTTAACGGATTATTAGATACGAAATTTTTTTGGTAATCACGATTTTTTATCGGTGTTAAATCAGTGTCTCGTTCTTTATTATTAACCTTGTTAATACTTTCACGAAAATTTATCGATGATTCCTCCTCGTAAAGTACTCCGGTTGTACTTCTTAGCCGAGGTCTCGTACGGGCAAAACCATAATCGTTTGATTCTTGTACTTGAAGGAGGTGGTGGTCATCGTTTAATTCAGTTTTTATACCTGGCGATGATGTTGCCGAGTATAAATGACCGTGAGATAAACTACTATTCTGTATTTGTGGATTAGGTTGTTGTGGTAAAGTTGAAGTTCGGGCTCTGTGACCTTCTCCTGCACCACCACCACCTCCTCCTCCATTTCCTCCACCTCCTCCTCCTCCTCCTCCTCTTTGGAGGCATGAAAAACTCGCCGAATGTCTAAGACTCGATGGCGGATTCGTGGGTTGGCTGACTCCTAGCATGTCGCTTTTTTCGTTATTATATTTGGAATCATTTAGTATTTAATTATTCTTTGGTCCTCTAATTTATTTCTTCCCTTTTATAGTGAAGAAATTTTCTCATTTTTTTTTTTTTTTTTTTTTTTAATTTTTCGATTACGGTTTATTATCGTTATTATTAAGAGTCGAATCACATTCTTCAGACTTGTTTATTAATGACGATGACATTGTTCCACAATGATTTTTTATTACGATGATGATTATGATTATTATTATTAAAATTATTTATTATTTAATTCGTTACATTGGCAGTGCGAACTTACGAGGACGGAACTTTCCGATTTTATATGAGGTGAATTCGCGGTGTAAGAAGAAGGCGCAAGGGGGCGCGGATGAGCTTCTTATGATCTGTAACAAAAATCAGGACGAGGGTATGGGTAGGGGCTATGAAACTGAAAATAATTTTAAATCAACTACTGAATAAATAAATAAATAAATAAATTCTTTCTTTTTAAAACTGGGTAAAAGTCGAGAAAGGGGTGGGGGTGTAAAAAATGACCGAATATTATATACTTAAGTAAAATTAAATAAAACAACTAGGTGTACATAGAAAACTATATATATATATATATAATTAAATCATAAATTAAATAAAATAAAAAGAAGAAAGTTCTTTTTTTGTGATTTACGTAAAAAGAAATAAATTCAAAAATTAAAAATTAGAAAAAAAAAAAGAAGAAGCATATATGTAATTTTATAATAAATAAATAAATATGTATATAAGCTGAAGGAGTGATAATAAAAATCGTATATTATGTACAGAAATTAAGTATAGGTATATTTAAATTGTGAGCGCGGTAGCCGGGATTGCGGATCAAGGGGTTAAGCAGTAATTAGTAGGACTGAAATTTTCACTTTAAATAATTAACCCATGGAGTTAAGTGGGCAGGTATATCCTCATTAATACAGTCTAGACTCCAATTAAAATGCACATTTAAGACGTGTAAAATAAAGAAAAAAAAAAACAAAAAAATGGGTAACGGGTCGAAAGGGGTGAAAACGTGCCGCGTTCTCAAAAACAAAAAAAATATACAAAATTAAAATTCAACAAAATAGGTAATCTAAATCATGGCTATGTAATAATTTCATCACTATTCGGAGTTTGACTGTTAAATCTTAAAGGTATAATATATAAAATAATTAGGATAAAATTAGCAACGAATTGAGACGTTTCCGCGGAGTTTTATATGCCATATATACATATTATAGGTCTATATGTATATTTATAGTGTGGCGAATCGATCGTAAACATTTACAAATAGCGGTTCGTCGTGGTCGCGTTATTTCTGATATTGCGATAGTTGTAAACGTGTCGTTGATCAATTCGCTTAATGTTTGATCACTTTAATAATGAGTTAAACCTATTCTATTCCGCGATTTATTCGCATGCCATAATATCGAATAATTCAATCTTCGAAAACATCCTGTTACTCGAAATTTTATAATAGATTTGTTTTGATATATTTTAAAGTGGTCTTTAAGTTGGATATATTTGAATTTTAATACTCCTATTGACGAAAATCCATCGGATTTCAACGACAATATTGATTTTTTTTTTTTCATTTCATGTATATTTGGAGACATTTTGACCCGTGGGGGTCAAATCGTTTTTAAATTCGAATATTTTTAAATTAAAGACCACCCCTAGGATGAATAAGGTAAGAAAATTTAATTTCTTTAAAACAACACGACTTTAGACCTAAAAGTATTCGATTTGATTTTTGATTTCATATATGTTAACATTCTACGTCTGGAGAACCTGTCAAATTCCTTTTTTTTTTTTTTTTTTTTTTCAACTTTTTCAATCAACCCTTTCGGAGTTGTGAATTTTTTCAGTCTAAAAAAAGATTTTGTTTAAAATTCTAAAAATTAAAATTATGAAATTTTTTTTGATGATACAAAACAACCTTCCCACTTCCAGAAATGTGGGTAAAATTTTTCTGATACATAGATTTTTTTTTGTTTTTTGATTTCTCGAAAATTTTGTTAAAATAAAAATGTTTTACTAATGACTTTCATCCTACCAGAAATCTTTCAAACTTGCACCATTCAGATTTTTTGAAGTTCTTGATGTTATATTGTAATGTGTATAAAAGGAAGTGCGTATGTGATTTTATAAAAGTCATTAGTGAAGAATTGTTATTTTTAAATAAAATTTTTGAAAAATGAGAAAAAAAAAAATAAAAATTATAAGAAAAATTCTGGTCACTTTCATGAAAGTGGGAGATTGTTTGATATAATTTCCAGAATTTTCGTGATTTTTGTTCAGAATTTAAAAAAAAAAAAGGTCCTTTTTCTAAGGCTGAAAAAATTCATAACTCCGAATGGATTGATTGAAAAATATTCAAAACAAAAAATTGACAAGTTCTGCAGACATAGAATGATAACATATGAAATCAAAAATAAAATTAAAAATTTGTAGATCTGGGGCAGTGTAGTTTTTTGACGTGAACAGCCCCATATAGGTATAATTCGTAAAGATATTCATTGGTCAGATGAAGTATTCACGTTATAGTTAAAAAAATTTTCTTCTTCTTCTTCTCAGTACAATAGAATAGAATAAAATTAGGATATAGGTATAAAGGAGAACACTGTATCTAAATTGATTAACAAAAAAAAGGAAGAAGAAAAACAAAAAAAAACAAAATAGAAACCGTTTTCATTTTGTTTCAGTGCAGTATTAGATATATATATATATATATATATATAGAGGTATAGGTATTTAGATCGTGAATAAATTGAGTAAGGTATATATAGCGATGAAAATAACCGGAACTAAAAACTACTCCTCGCTGCGTGTAACTTTAACCACCGATCCAACACTTGGTATTATATTACTAAGCCCAGTTTAAACGTTACACAGATAAACCCACCTGTACAATTATCTGTCGTAGGAATATATATATATATATATATGTATAGTAGTACAATAACAGTAAACTTATGTAGATATAATAAATAATTTTTGTTTTTTATTATTATTATTATTATTATTATTATTATTAATTTTTTTAATTTTTTGGATATACGTATATAAAATGTCAAATATAAAATCCACTTTATTTATGTATGTACATAGAATAAACACTGTTTCATTATAATATCCTAGTTAATTACGTAGTACACACATTTACTATTCAACATATATTCACGCAAGAAAATAAATAAATCAATAAATAAATAAAGAAAAGTATATATATACCTATATATTATATGTTCTTCAATTATATCGGGAATTGATATACATACTACAATTATTAGTTTTAATATTTTTTTTCAATTCCATTTTATGTTTATTTAATTTTTTTGAAAGTATAAAACCAATCGTATGTAAAGAAAAAAAAAAAAAAAAAAAAATGTAAAAAAAAAAAAAAAAACTGATTAAAACGATAGAAAATTTCGATAAAAAATATTAATTAAAATCCGTGATTCAAATATATAATATATATTGTATAAAGGCACTGCACATGTACATTTTGTACCGAGAACCGCAAAGCGGTAAGAGTGACTGAAGAAACTAAAAAGGCCGAGACTTCTGCGCCCCCACACTAACAATAAGTTGAACAGTAGGTAGAGGTATACGAGTAGGTAGGTAGGTAGGTAGGTAGGTAGGTAGGATAATGTTTCCCAAGTTGAGTATGTATCTATGTATATATATAACATATAAATTGTATATAAAATACAAGGACGTTTAAACAAGCTTTATAAGACACAGTATACAGGCATATATATATATATATATATATATATATATATATATATATATATATATATATATATATATATATATATATATATATATATATATATATATATATATATATATATATATATATATATATATATATATATATATATATATATATATATATATATATATATATATATATATATATATATATACATATACCTATATATATATAGAATAATATGCGCTACTGAATTTCACGGCTAATTGTAAAATAAAGAATGAAAAAAAAAAATGTAAAATTTTTTTTGTTTATTGATAAATAAAATCAAAAAAAAAAAATCTCGAGGTATATGAATATACAGTGCAAACAAATACCGTTCAATACCAAACTATAATTAATAATATATAGTTAGTTATAATAATATATATATATATATCCATCTATGTATAATGTGCAGGGGATTATACGTGTAATAAGCTCGGTACCTGCAGCCGTTAATCGCAGTTTATTTTCTGTCCATATATATATGTCCAATGTACAAAAATACCTATATATATATGTGTGTGTATATATATGTATACGTATACGTACATACGTGCAACGAGGATTGATTTTTATCGGTTTAATTGGGATAATCATAGTTCACAGTCTACATAACATTTCGTACATATTACAGTACCTACAGTATATACCTATATATATATATATATATATATATATATATATATATATATATATATATATATATACACATATATAGTAAGAAAAGAGTAAAATAAAAAGGCGGTTGGGAAGATAATTGTACCGCACGCGCCCGCGGACGAATAATTTAATCTGTAATTAACCAGCTAAAGAGGTTCCACAGCTCTCTCATTGTCTTCGTATTATATACATACATACATACATTCATACATATACATATACATATAATATATCATATATACTGTAGTCGTAAATTTAACGCACGATTTATATGTAGAAAACATATTATACAAGTTTCGGTGTAAATAGAAATAAATACAAAAAAAAAAGAAAGAATAAAAAGCTTAAAAAGGAGAAGGCGACGGAAGATCTTTTATGTTGAAATGGTCCAACCGGATACGATATGCAGTGTTAATTATTTCAGTGACGATATAGAGCGAGAAAAACATCAGTTAGAGGTTTTAAGGTCTGATCTTTAAAACAGATGCTGCAGAGAAGAGCAAAGCAGAACAGGATCTTGTATATATATATATATGGATTGTTGAAAAAGTATAATTTTCTTGTAATTATTTATAAAACTTGGTTAAAGTTTAGAAATTTTTCAGAGTTCCGATAAGTCAAAATTTTACATATATATTCATTTAAGACGATTACGAATTTTGAGAAACGTTCAAGTTCAAAATATCGAAACTGGGAATATTGAAAAAAAAAATCAGAATTTTAACCCCGCTCAATATTTACTATTAAATTACTCATAAAGATCGAAATAAATTTGAATGATAAGAATTACGTTGTAGATATATATGTATATATATAATAAACAGGTGAATCATTAAACTACAAATCGTGATAATAACCTGATTGATTGATATTAAATAATAATTTCCCCCTTTCATTCTCCGCATTCTCTTTTATATAATTGGAGCGATAATTTCTGATTATTTTTAATTATCCATAAATAATAATTCGTCGTATCATTATGGAGAAATTAAACTTTAAATTAATAACGATAACTGCACGAAGGAGAGAATTATTATCCACGATTTGGTTAAAACTATTACCGTAACCTATATATCACACGAGATTACGGTTAGCAAGTAGATAGGTAAGAGTAGACGTGGTACAAAAGAAAATAGAAAGAAAAAGTAAAGAAGAAAAAGAAAAAGAAAAAAAATATATATATAAAATAATAATAAGACAAATAGAGAGAAGGAAGAACGGTAGGATAGGTAAATCTATAATACGTGCAGGGACATCGCCCAGTGGGACAGCCACGAACCCGGTGAACGGTGAAACGACGTAACCGGCATCGTTCTTCACTGATGATCCTCGAATGCTGTTATAGTCACGCGATAGGATGCGCAATGGGGTTAGTGTTTGTCTGGAGTTCGATGGGGTAAGGGAGATGAAGGGATGAAAGTAAACAAGGAAGGAAAAAGTATAAGGAAGGAAGTTGTCTACTGCATGAAAATATTAAATACAATAATATATACCTTGAGACCCTTTCATCAAACCGCATAAATCTTGGGTCATTAAAATTCCCCAATCCCATATAATATAGGTATATACCTATATACGTGTATAGGGGTATATGATAAGGGTTTAGATTTTACCTAGAGCCCCAAAAAGCTTCAAAGTCATTCCTCCTTTCCGTGATATTACTTGATAAACTGCTACCTGAGAGTTCGATACACCGTATACAACCGGTTATTACAACATTCGTTACATTTGACGTCTCTAAGTTCCCTGCAATAGGTCTTCTAATAAAACCATGAATCTACTTCGAAACAATTTCAAATCAAAGATAATTTTTTTTAACTTCATTACTCTTTTTATCGCACAAAAACACCCGAAAATATCTATTCCTTTTTTTTTTTTTGTTTTTTTGTTTCTTCCTCTTTTATTTCTCTGCGAGATAGTAAAAAGAGTTTTTATTTTTTTATTTCTATTTTATTAATATTTTATTTTGAAAAATAATAATAAATTTTATTTTTTTAATTTTCAAATCGTGATTTTGTATAGTTTTGTCCATTATAGAATTCAGATTCTTCATCAAACGTGAATCAATATTGAAAGAAGCAAAAAAATAAACCGATGAATATTGTCAGTTGAATGAACACGAGGAACACACATGCAGGAATATCTAAATGACGTGGAACTAGAGTTTTATATAGTTTCCCGGATAGACGATAGGAGTTTTTAGGGATTGATGGATAAACCCAGGGTCGTATTCCCCTCGTCGAATACGATCGATAAAACTAATGCACTCTCCCAGCATTTTTTTTTTTTTGCATTTTCTTTTACTATTTTCATTACTTTTGCAGAGAAATTGCCTCAACAGATAATTCTGACCATTGAAAATATAAAAATTTGCTAAAATTTTTTTTTTTTGGATTTTATTTAAATTTTCGAATCAAATAAATGTTTGATAAGTATGAAAAAAAATAAAAATTTGTAATTTTTATATTGAGAAAAGAAGATCATTTAAAATCGTAGTGTTCGTCGGATTTGTGCTGCAACAGCAGGAACAGCAGCAGCAGCAGCAGCAGCATTTCGTTTGACGTGCTTTCGGTCGAGGTTTTCCCACACGGTACAAAGCGTTTGGTCAAGCGTGTCCGAAGAAATTCGATCCAGACAACGCGGCGTCGGAGATCATTGCCGCAGGCGAAAAATAAGACCCTGCACTCTTTAGGTATAATATACATATTATATACGTATATACAATATATACATATATAATATGTAGATATACATATTCTTGCATATATGATATGTATATACATACTTATACATACATACATATATGTATTCGTCGAATAATCGAATAAAGAAAATTGGATATGAAATGTATATACCGTAATTTTTTCGAAATGTTCATAATGAAAAATTTATTATAAAATATTATTGTTGCAATATGATAAATAATGTACATAGGTACATATATATATATATATATATATATATATATATATATATATATATATATATATATATATATGTGTGTGTGTGTGTGTATATACCTATCTATGGTATTATAGTTATCGTAATAATATAATTAGCGATTTTTTTCTTCAAACGGAAATGAGCAACATATTATTGTTATACATATCCTAGATATAATATACCATGTAGGTAGGTATATGTATACCTATATTATAATAAGGTGAGAAAATCGGTATAGAAATCAACGATTTAATAATAAACTAAATTTTGCAATTTGCGTTGCGTTGCAATATATATATATATATGTATTCTATATTATATGTGTCTATATATCTAGATTTTAGACGCTCGTTAAGCTGATGGAGGGGTGATTACGTCACTGTCGTCTATACATATATATATATATAGGTATACACGAATAATATATATACATAAATATAATACATGCGGTTATATATACTAAGTGTAGAAATTCATTGCATTAATAGTTGACCAATTTTTAAGTAGAATTATGACATTTCAAGGAAGGTAAAGAGTCTATCTCTTGAACTTATAATGTATGTATAGGTACATACCTATCGTATTATATTTGCACAGTAGTCAGCGGTAATGATATTATAATACATATCTACTATATACATACAAGTATACATAGATATATAGATATATATTCAATAATTACCGCACCGTTTAATTTTATTGCCATTGCGTGATTGAAGAAGCCGGTAAAATTTAATATAACCGTTTTGTAGAAAATTTAGATATACATGTATACATGTAATATATAATGTATGTATATGTATATATTTGTGTATAAATTTCTATATATGATACAGTTGGTTTTTCGTGTGCGTATTATAAATGTGGGGATAAGAAGACAAACCGGGGGGGAGGAGGAGGAGGACGACAAACCCCGTTAAACAAGGCAAACAGCTATCGGACCGGTAAACTACTATAGACAGTATAATTCTCCCACGCTTTGTGGGGAGTGGAACGGGGGGGGGAGGGAGGAGGACAACGGGCAGAAAGGGGGGCCCCTGGCTATCACGATAATAATTACCCTTCGTAGAAAATCAATATACCTACATAGAATGATATAACCTATTATAAGGGTGCCCCCCCCCCCCCCCCCCCTTCCCGACCATCAAGCCACCCCACAAATAATCGCTTATACAAATATACATCAATTAATGAATATTATAATACTTGTATATATAGTGAATCAAAATTGATTTGTTAAATCATTTGTTTTCCGCAATAATTTATCCACTTATGGAAACAATTTTAATTCATACATAGGTATACATATATGAAACAAAAATAGGAGAAAAATTTACGGTATTGATTTTGTGTTTTGTTCCATTTTTTTTTTTTTTTTTTTTTCAACTTTTCTTCGTTTGTGCAATTTTTTGATTATTAGAGTAAATTCCGATATTCATTTTTAATCTCGTGTATAGAGATAGAGAGAAGTATAAGAGTTTGTGAAGGAATTATAGTTAATTTTAGGTAAATATTATACACTTACTCTAATAAATAATTATTTTCCAAATAATATTTTAATAAATAAAATACCTATATATCATTATCATTATTATTATTATTATCATTATTACTATCATCGTTATTTGAATATAACATTGAAATTAGCAAACGAACGAGCAATCGAACGAACAAACAAATGAACGAACTAAGTATGTAAGTGAGCGAGTGAGTAAGTAAATAAGTAACTAAGTAACTAACGAACGAGCAAGTTGGCCAGTTATACATACCTACCTACCTACCTACCTACGAACCTCAGAAAGTTATTTTAAAAATTAGAAATCTTTTTCGTAATAAGCAGAGCGTGCTTTTGCCTTATATATTATGCTGTGCATACCAACATGTATATATATGTATCTATATATATCGTACATTATAATAATGAATAATATATTATATGCGGGAATGCAAATCCAGCTTTCCTTTGATAGAAAGAAAAGGCAGAAAAATGGATAAAAAATTAAAAAAAATATATATATATATGTTATATAGTTTTGTTAATTTAAACAAATAACAAACAGCACGTAGTCTCAAGTAGACTTAATTAACCAACTAACTGATCTTTTTTTTTCTTTCCTTCTTTCTTATATATATATATATATATATATATATATATATATATATATATATATATATATATATATATATATATATATATATATATATATATATATATATATATATATATATATAAATTCAGGGACGTCAGGGACGTCAGGTACTACGTATAACTATATAACTACACAGTATAAAGTTACTATACAGCTGCGTCATAATATCTGCTGCATGCCATGGAAGCCTATACCATGCCTGATGATGGACTTTTTACGCAAGAAATTAAATTCTGACTATAAGATTTTATTTCATTTTACACATATTATGTTTTATAAAGTGTTAAAGTTTTAAGTAATCATATTTATACCACGTACACGTATGCCACCTGTTTTTAAACCACTTAATCAAATCATCATACATATATATATATATATATATATATATATATATATATATATATATATATATATATATATATATATATATATATATATATATATATATATATATATATATATATATATATATATATATATATATATATAACAAATAAATTTCAAAATTAAAAATCATTTTCAAAACGTTTTATATATCCAATCAAGAATATATACCTTTGTATAAAAGTTATTTTTGCTTTTTGATAAAAGTAATACTAACTCATTGTCAATTTTCTTGTTCTTCTTTTTCTCTCTCTGTCTCTGACTCTAGGAAAAATATTCGTCTATTTTTTATATTTAAAATATAAAAAATCGTGATTTGATTCAGGTAACAATCAATACATGTTATATACCATACACATACATGCCGTCATGAGATATAGTAGGTAGTTATCCAGAGCAATTAATAATAATTGTATATGTATAATGTATATATCTATTAAAAAAAAAGAAATGAACAGAAAAAAAACGTTAATTAAAAAGCTTCACGCTTTCGGTACACGAATTACAGAGCAATGTGTTGTGCGGCTGCAGCAATAGTTATAGTTATATTATATACCTAGTTCTGGTATGTATTTTATATATATATATATATATATATATATATATATATATATATATATATATATATATATATATTCCGTAATTGGAATAACGCCTATATGGTCAATTAATAATATAATTATCCTATATATTCAATAATTAATAACTCGAAACGCGATTATCATAATTTTTATATACATAGATATATATATATATATATATACATACACACACACACACACACACACACACACATGTATAGAAAGGACGGAATGTTTTTTGTTTAAATCAGAATAATAAAATCCCAAAAAGGAGAAAAAAAACAAATTGTAGGTACTATTTTATGCAGATATATTAATTTCACCCTCAAATTCCATACTTCTATGTAATAATAATAATTATAATAATAATAACGATCATTCAACACGAATGAGTATCAAGTATGAAGCCTCGGTTATTATAGCAAATAGTTTAGTTAATTTTGATTTATCGTCAAGTTACGAATATGCCATTATGCATGTATAATGTATATATATATATATATATATATATATATATATATATATATATATATATATATATATATATATATATATATATATATATATATATATATACTTATACATATGTACATAATACATAGAAAAGAGCTGTTTCTGTAAAAAAGGGTATCTATCTACTACTTTTGTCACTATAATTCTCATAAGTATGAGAAACTAAACCACGTTTTATGGGACAAATAACTTTTATCCATGAAACCCACGACAGATGTAATACAATTAATGTAATATACCTCATACAGGACATACACATATATGTACACATATATCAGCATATGTGTGCGTATGGGTAGTAGTAGGCAGTTCATAAAATAATGTGGGATGTAGTTACGGGATGAACATTTCATCAAGCTTACCCATCGCGATATACATATACGTATATATATATATATATATATATATATATATATATATACACATTATAAATATATGTATACATATATACGACAAATATACTATATAACACGTCGTAATATGTAGCTATGCAAGAGAGCTCTGCTCATGTTCATGACGCTTGACCCCGTTACAACGCTATCCATAACCTCCGGGGTGGCCAGTGGCTTGACGTTTTAAAAATTCCCTAAGAATTTATACTCACGTTATTTTATTTTCTTCAGCATTTTCCGTTTTTTTTTTTTTTTTTTTTTTTCTTATAGTTTTAGGCAATAATATTTTTTATTCTATTTTTATATCGAATTTTTATATACAAAATCGAAAAAAAAAACGCTCATTATCTTTATTATTACTCGATTAACAAAACGAATTGTAATTTCTATTTTTTTTTTTTAGTTCTTTGTTATATCGAAAAAATTTTACTAACGCGTTTCGATACTTAGAAGAAAATTTTTTTTTCATTTTGTTTTTTTTTTTTTAACGAAAAAAAATTACGAGAAGACTGTCGATTATTTGCTTATATGCTATATACTTTTTCCCAAATTTCTACCGACTTCTACATAGATTATAGGTGAGGTAATAAGAATGATAAAAATTAGAATAAGAATAAGAAATGAGGAAAACGAGGGAGAGAGAAAGAGAAAGAGAGAGAAAAAAAAAGAGATAGAAAAAGAACAAAGCTGCTGCTGCTGCTGCTGCTGCTGTTGCAGCAGCAACAGCAGCAAGGCCAGCCGCGGGTCATTGCCGCCATGGTACACCTTCGTGGATATATACCTATACACACGCGTTTACACACAACTAAACCAGCCAGCACCAGCAGCATAGCACAGTAACTTAAAGACTCTGACTTCTCTCCTATATACCTGAGGGAGGAGGAGCACTAGTCAGGATACACGCACCGTGTACAAGTAACAACGTCAGCGTCAGCATAGTCGTCGTCGTCGTCATCAAGAGACTCAGTGGTAGAGTCTCGCGCCAAGTACATTAAATAAAAAATTTTTTTTTACGTAGCGACTCTACCGAGTCTCTATACCGGTGAAGTAGTCTTCCACGAAGTGGGGGGAGAAGGGATAATGTTTTCCCGATTTTACCGTATTTGGTAACATTATGAGGGATTTTACGACTTATTTATAAGAATGGGGATCAAAAGAGCTTTCATTTAAGCCTAACATCAATAGAATCTGTACCCGTATAGCTGGGATATAATCATTTCCAATTTCAAGGTGGCTCATTTCACGTTTTCTGATCTGTCAAACTGCCAATCAAGCTGGCTTGCGAAAGACTAGCTTGCGCATGCGTTAGCATATGTCCAAAACTTCTCAAAGTTTGATTAAAAAGTTTCCATTGATTAGGAAGTAAACATGTTCGAATGTGGAATCGATATTTAGAAATTGAATTTCATGAAAAATTTCATTGAGCTGCGACAAGAATATTACATTCTTCAAATTGAATCAACGTTGTCCAATGACAAAAACTACAGTTTACGAAAATCTGTAAATAATTCTAATTTTAATGGAACAGTGAGACTGAGTATTAGATCTTAGAGGTATCCTAAGAACTACCTAATTCTATTTAAGGGAGTATACATTACCCACCTTGAAAATAATTTTTTATCAAATCACTGCTACGCTCTGAAGTAATATTTCATTGACTCAGTTTTTTTTTTTTACAGTTGATTAGCGATATTTTGATAGATAGTTCATGATTGTTGTGTCCTTTGCTGAATATAGACTTAGTTCATCGAAGAAAAAGTGGTTGTCGATAGGAGGATACAGGTTGCTGCGTTACATAAAATTTGTTCAAATTTAGAGGGAATATTCTATATGAATGTAATTTGAACCAAGAACTAATAATATTTCATGAATTTAACTTTTAGACAAAAAAAAATAAAAAATTTTTGATGGTAAGACACTTTGTCAAAAACGATGGAAAATAAAAAAAATAAAAAAAAAGTTTCACGATCAAAGATTTTTATGTACAAAAATTAAATTCATGAATTATTATCGGTTTGACCATCAATAACATTTGTGTAGAATATTTCCTCCAAATTTGAAGAAATTTCATGCAACGCAGCAAGGTGTACCCTACGATGACCATTTTTTCTTCGATGGACTAAATCCATGTTCATCGAAGGACACAAAATCTTGAAAAATCATGAATCATGAACAAGGTGGGTATACCCAGTTAAGCCAGAGATAAACATCATTTTATTTCTAACACTTAATACAATAAATATTAAGAATAGAAATAATTTTCATTGTTACAAGTTGACTAAGATTCATGAGTAAACTTATAGATCTACATCTTCCTTCGGAGACTATAAACACTATTTGCTATATTATCGATTTGTATTTTTATAGAATTACCGCAGTATTTTTTTTTTCATTTGAAAACTAACCTTTGGTTCAAATTTTCATTCAATTCAATGAGCTATGATCAAACTCATGCAAAATTCATTCTGAAATATTTTCTGCGTACGGTCACAGGATGTTTGATTGTTGCTTTGAGGGATGATGATCCCCGGTCTCGAATCCGCAAAGATTAAAAGTGTTTAGCATATGTGATGTAAAAAATAAAAAAAGGCGGTGTGTTAGCTGGTTCCTTATTATAGCCACTATGCTGATTTTTTTGCTTAATGAAATTGAGGAGCCTATAGATTTAATTTTAAAGAAATAATTAATTTTCATAACTATATCAAGGGTCAACAATCAAGCTTAGAAAATATGTTTCATGGCTTCAGCTAGAGAGGTTGATGGAGCTCCAGAGCTCCAAAATTATCTTTTTCAAAAATAAATTGAAATAAAAACAAAATTAAAAACAAAAAAATAAAAAAAATTAATCTATGCAATAATCTATCAAAAAATGTATCTAAATTATATTTCCTTTACCTCTTTTCAAGTATTTTTATAAATCCTATATACATACGAGTATTTATATATATATAAAAATATAGCAACTAATTCTTCACCAAGTGAAAGCGTTCTTCTTTTATTCTTTTATTTTTTTCTTTAATTTATTTACCGTATATTTTATTGTTATATACATACGTATATATGTATGTATGTATATAATGTAACTATATGATGATTACGAAGGATAACGAACTCACACCTACTCATATACATATATTTCTTATATATATATATATATATATATATATATATATATATATATATATATATATATATATATATTTTTTTTTATTTTATTTTGATATTTTATTTTTTCTGTCGTATAAAGTTGATTATACTATATGTACGATATACAATAAACGCACGTAGAGATATATACACACGTGTGATATATCACTTAAAGGTGTATAAAAATCTTGCGTGGGCGTGTATGTACACCTTTATATGTATAATAGTTACGAGGTAGATCGCGGTTAGGGTTACATATTACGATAGATTATATCACATGCGAGTTATAACGCGATTTATACATACGTGTACATACGTGTGTGTATTACAATACCACACATATTCACACATATATTCCTACATATATATATATATATATATGCATATATACACAAAAATTATACACAGTATTCAAGTATATGTTCGTATATGTATATTCAAACCTTTAGTTTATCATACATACGCGTTGTATATAGATAGAGATACATATGTATGTATGTATATTTAGGTATAATACGACAGGCTAATAGTTGCATTGACGAGAAACGACAGTATAGTCGCAGTATATATACACGACATTATGTTACTGCATATAAGGATACTTGCTGCAGTAACAGAATATAGGTTTTCTGTCTCTTATACTCGGGGATTGTAATAGCTACAAGCTCGTAGCCATAAGGACGTGGGCGTATACCTACTCTATAATATTATACACCTATAGTATATAATATATATATATATATATATATATATATATATATATATATATATATATATATATATATATATATATATATATATATATATATATATATATATATATATATATATATATATATATATATATATATATGTATGTATGTATGTATGTATGTGATGTTAGACCGCAAATTTATTATTTTTCAATGATTTATAATACCTATATCTTTTATTACTATTAATTGCTTTATTAATTTTGTTCATTGGATTAGTTATATAGCCTCAATGCTTGAGAAAATTGATTAATCTATTAGAAACGAACTGTACCTATTAGTCTCTTGGTGACAAGATTTACACATGGTATATATTTAATTATAAAGAATATGATTAATAAATTCCCAAATCATTTTATATGATTTATACTAAGATCAAGGATCGAGTATCTGTTTGATTTCCTGACGTCTGTGAGTCTGAAGAGCCTCTAAGATTGGTAAAAAAAATGTAAAAAAAATGCGGAAAAATGGAAGAAGAAAAAAAAAACGTGTGGATTGGAAAAACCGAGAGTTTTAGGTTGAGAAAAAAAAGTATCAATTCGGGAAAAAAATCGATAAAAATTTGAAGAAATAATGTGAGAAAGAAGAGTTTGAAAAAACTGTGAATTCCGAATCGAATATACAATATGGAGAAGACAGTGTCAAAGAAAAATGTTAATTGCAGGGAATCGAAATAATAATTGGAACAAAGGTAACACAAGAAGTTGCAGAGCCATCGAACTCCGGATCTTTACAAAATTAATAACATCATATTATATATTTTATTATTAAAGTATGAAGTTAATTTAAATATTTTGATATTGCGATGTGTGCAAATAATAAAAAGAAAAAAAAAATATATATATATATATTCAATCATGTATACATACATTTTTTTTTTTATTTTTTAGGATTTTCCTGAAAATCTGCATAACGGATAAAAGTTAAAAATGAAATTAATTTTGAAGTAATTATACGAATCATTGTTAAATAATAAAGTATCGGGCCAACTTCACACAAATCGTGGGCGACTCTACTCGACTCGTCTCGTCGTGTAGCCCCACTACCTATAATTCCTTACAGCAAGAACCACTAGATAGAACCCAGCATGCGTCCTGAGGCGTCTCCCCCTTTCTTTTCTTTTCTTTCTTTTCTTTTCTTTTCTTTTCTTTTCTTTTCTTTTCTTTTCTTTTCTTTTCTTTACCTTTCCTTTCCATTCCTTCCATCATATAAAGTCCCTCTACAGTCCTCCTGATCTCGAACTATACAACGACTGTATAGTTAGGCATGTATAGATATTATTAGTTTATACCAAGTTGTAATAAGGTTTACAATACAATGTATATAACTATACCTATGTATATATGCACGTGTGTATAGGTATATTATAAGATATATTATAAATACACATGTCGTATCTATGTTATATTGTATATATATAATACGTATGTGTAGAATTGCGGTTTATATTTTATTTTGCGGTATTTTATATATATATATACATAGGAAGGTATATAGAAGTATATTACTTGTTCTGTCTTGTTCAAGTTGCGTGGGAGTATATACGATCGCGGTTATCCCGGTCGGTAGGCCGCGAAACCTTCCAGAATGGAGACCCCGAAGAGAAAGAAAAAGATAAAGACAGAATTATTTAAAGAAAGAGAGAGTAAAACTCGCAGTCTACCTTAAGAGACTATACTACTTATATACATATGGACACGAGAAACTGGCAAACGTTGATCAAGGATCGAAGAATAAAAAAGAATAATAACAAAACTAAAAGGATACAAAAAATTATTCCAAAGATATATATATAAGATAAAATTACAAAGATTAAGTAAAAATATTATTCATGGATGAAAAACAGAACGAAAAAAAAAAAATAAAAAATTGTTTTTTTTTTACATCGGAAAAAGTTTATTTTTTTTTTTTTAACTATTTTACATATATCGAATGATTCGTGAGATCAAACCGTGAAATATTTTATGATTCTACTCGGTATAGGTATAGCAGTTTATAAGGCGAGATACCTATAATATAAACGACGTTACAGAGAAAGTCATTAGCTCTTCCCGTCCTATAGATATACATAGATATAGGTAGATAGACTAGGGTAGGGTAGGATAGGATAGGATAGACTGGACACATAAGTAACTAGTTGCTTACTATAATATTATACACCTATAGTTCCGTTGTCTGCTACAGCAGCTGTCCAGAATATATATATATATATATAGATATATAGTCACGTGTCATCCTTTCTTTGTTACATTATTATATACTTACATAACTAAATTCTAACACCTATACATATAATATTATAAAAATTTTTTGAATCATTATTCTTAATTTCATATTTTTTTATTTTTCTTCTTTCTTACGTACGTTTTAATTCAGTTCAAGAAAGAAAAAAAAAGGATTGATCGTTAATCAATTAATTAATTAATTATTTAACTAATTATTTATTTATGTTTTTAAACGGAGGGTAAAACTTTCGATAATTATTATAACCCGGTTGAATATATATCCTGCAGCTGATGTTATATACTAATGCTTTATATATATATATATATATATATATATATATATATATATATATATATATATATATATATATATATATATATATATATATACGTTTTATACTTGCTTGCAGCAGCCGGGTACGTTGAACTTTTTCGTAATCTGTTCAGTGACCTCAGAGACAAGAACGGAGATGACCTACCCCCGCAAGTGTTGGTTTATATACAACCATATAAAATCCAAGATCTTGTTTAATTATTATCATTAGATATATAACAACTTGAGAGAGATGATATTACTCTATATTATCTTAAGATAGTTAAATAATTTTATATCATCTATAAAAATTACACAAATATATTTGAACAGGATTACACACTTGAAGGACAAAAAAATTTTACTCATTCGTGAAAAATCCAAGACTCTAACTTTTTTTGTTTTTTCTTCTTATGTTATTAATTTTTTTGAAAGTTCAGTTTTATTTATCTTCTACATCTGCATTAGCTTCACCCCTATCGATTATCCGATAAATTCAACGCGGTACTCGTTAAATGTGAAAAGAAAAAAAGAAAAAATGATTTAGTTGATTAATCACAGTCATGTACGTTTATGTAGATATAATGTAGAGAAAGAGAGAGAGAGAGAGAGAGAGAGAGAGAGAGAGAGAGAGAGAGAGAGAGAGAGAGAGAGAGAGACTAGTATAATCTGGACTGTACTAGACCGGACTATGGCGATATAGTTAGATCTCTGTATAATATACGTAACGCGATATTAAACGTGGGAGAAGAACTGAAAGGCTGCAGCCAACATCAGCTTATACGATTTATGCAGGTTAAGAAACAAGTCGAGAACCGAACTCGTAGAGAGTCCCGTCGCTGTGCGGTACCTAAATATAAAATATCTTATAGAAAAACCGCCCGCCGCATAATGGACCACCGAACGAAGGTCACCTGCTGAGGCCTAGCTACCTGCTGGTCCGGAATTAAGGACCTCCGAGCTACCAACGCACCCGGTTTTCTGATCCTGATCCTGATTTTGATCGTAGCTTGGGTAAAGGGAACAACAACATCGACAATGAAACACGACTCGAATTTCTCAAGGTTGAAAGAATTAACGATAAAAAAAAAAAAAAAAGAATGTGAAAAAAATTAAGAAAAAAGGAAATTTTAAACACCAACGAACTCGATATATAATTTATAATTATATTTTGAAATTCTTTTCAAAAATTTATTTATATCCACTTTATTCAGTTGATATATTATTTATTCACGATTAACATGTCAACGTATTATAAATACTGTTTGAATTTCTTAATTATTTGCATAATACGTAATGTTACATATATACAAGATCGAAAGTTTTTTTCTTTTTTTTTTTTTTTTGTTTTTTTTTATACATAATTTATTAATCACGGTATATATGTATTATCCTCTCGTATAAAACAGACTTAAAAAAGGTCCTGCTGCTGTACGATCTTGTAACACCTTTGTCCAGAGCAATTTTTTCCGACCGGGCATCATCTTATACGATCAAATTCCACAGGGATGATTCAGATCTATACGATCCTTAAATTCGCATTCTTTCTGTCTGTTTTTTTGTTGTTTTTTTTTCTCTGCGTTAGACTATTACTAAACTAAGTAACATCTTATAAAACGAATGAAGAGAATATTTACGAGGAAAAAAAATTCTCAGCGATTTTTATACAACTATTAGAAATTTTTGACAAAATAAGAAAAAAAAAAAAATACGAGGGAAATAAAAGTGGAAGAAAAAAAAAGTTGAAAAATATAGAACGATATGAGATCCATGAGACGGCGAATGATTTGATGAACCGATAAAAAGTTGTCATACGACGATCAAAAAAAAAAAAAAAAAAAGTGAGAAAAGACAAAGAAAGAAATGAAATGAAAAGAATAGAAAAATTTACGACGTCTATTAAACGTGATTCTATAAAACGGTGATGTTGTATGTATATACATACGTATGTATGTATTTAATAAGTTTAAACAACCGGTTGGGTTTCCTCGTCTCATTTTTAGATCCTAAAATAAAAAAAAAATTAAAAAAAAATTAAAAAATACGTCTCCTGGTTGCCTGGCTTGCCTCTGCCTTCAGGTCTTAAGATCAAGCACTCCATATACCTATATATAAAGGACGTCAAAACCGGAGCCATAAAGATGTCGCGCATATGTATACGTATATACGTATACGTATATATATATATACACCTACCTGTATACGGGATCGTGGTATATGTATAGTAGGTGTACAACGATGAAGTGTGGTACTGATATTTCATCAGGTGAAAAATAATACGAAAAGATTAAAGAAATTTAAACACTATGTGCATATGTAGTATAATATTTATACGTATAGGTGTACGTGGTATACGAGAAGGTAATTCCTCTTATTATATAACCCTAAAAAAAAACTTTGTTACATACCTATATATATATATATATATATAACAAACATAAAAGTCATAAAAGTTAATTTCTAACCGAAATTTATAGTGCACGTCAATAATGTCTAATTTCCTTCTTCATGGCACCAACAAAGAAGATATATACCTATGTCTTCTATCCTCGTACTATACGTATATAAAATGAAATGATAATATATATATATATATATATATATCATCGCAATGTATCATTTGATTGATCCGTGAGATTCTTTTTTTTATTTATTTTTTGTCTTTTCTTTTTATGGCAGTCAAACTATTGGTTAGTTTAATTGGTATGAGCTAGTGTATGCATATCTATTATACATATATGTACTTTAAGTGTGAGTATATACATAAGTAGAGTCTGTCTACATACGACGATGCGCGACGATGTTAAAGATTCGACATTCAGATTATACGACGCCAGATACTAGCTCAGCCATAACTACTATATACATACATACACATATATACTTGTATATATGTATATATATATATATATATATATATATATATATATACCTATCTACCTACTTCACTATAGCGAGAAATAAATACCCTATTCCTCTCTTTATCGTGTGCAGTGTGATGTGTAGTTTAGTTTGTGTATATATATATATACCTATCCTCTATCCAGCTTAACCCTGCTGCAGGTAGATAGATATATACCGCGATCTTAACTCGATAAGAATTTAACGTTTATAACGCGCCTGGTCTGTATATAGTGTTATATGTATATATATAGTATATGTGTAGAAAATAATCTTGAATCCTGCGATAGTAAATATCCAAGAGTGGATTTATCCCGCGACAAAATTATCCCCCGATACACGCATATATATATATATATATATATATATATATATATATATATATATATATATATATATATATATATTTACTTCTTCATTGATATAGGTATATGTACCCATATATCTATGTATATTGTAAAATATATATAATACTTGCACCCTTGCACTTGGGAAGAAAAGATTGCGATTTAAAATCTTTTGATTCATTATCTTTTTTTTTTTTTCTTTCTTTCGACATTGTTCGTCTTTATTCTAAATTATTCGACGAAATTTTTTATTGGGATCAAATTTAGAGAATTCAAATCTGCGAAGTTGTAATTTTTATTTTTATTTTTTTGTTGATTTTTGTGGTTTTTATTTTTTTTTTATCAAAAAGTTACTATAAGTAAAGAATAGAAATTAGGCACACAGATAAAAGTACAGATTATACATATATATTTTCTCCGTATATATATATATATATATACACACATAAGAATGATGAAATATATTAACCCTAACTTGACACACTGCACTGGGGTGAATTTTGTTGAATATATATTTTAAGTTTTTATTATATACTTAATATTAATTTTTGACTTATATAACCAACATATTATAACTTTAAAGAGTATAAGCTAAGTACTGAAAAAATTACCAACTTAAAATATTGAATTGTTTATTTGTTATAACAATTTTTGTCGCTGGGTTACAATCTGCACCCCAAAGTCTGTCAACCACACGTCATTCCGCAAAAGTGTGTCAAGTAAGGGTTAATGTAGGTATATATATATATATATATATATATATATATATACATACATATAATATAAATACGTTGTAAGAAGTATAACAACAATTTTTATTATATGTATATATATATATATATTTATACTTATGTATAACAGTGAGAAGTAACTCTCGAGCGTAAGTTGTTAGTCACGTCTGATGCTATATAGTTATAGTCACTTTCACCTGCATATTCCTATATATATACATATACATATATATATATAATACATATAAGTGTATAGGTATACATACATATATGTCATATGTACGTTTTTCTATTTACGGATATTCGCCCCATTTTTAATATATATAACAATCTGATATTTATTGCGAAAATTTAATCAACGATCGTTCTTTTTTTTTTTCATTTTTCTTTTTGGGTATTAGCATATATATATATATATAAGTATAGAACAATAAAGAGAAACAAAATATAAAAAAAGGAATAGAAGAATAAAATAAAATGAGACTATATAGGAGGAAATAGGGTCAATTCCGCGTCTTGAGATGGTCAACTTGTACAGTCCTTCCACTGTTGCCAAGCTCTCTTTCCTATATTCTTATTCCTCATACCTATAACACCCTATAGTTTCTTCTACCCTGTTTCTCTCTCTCTCTCTCTTTCTCTCTTTCTCTCTTTCTCTCTCTATCGTAATTGCAGACTCTTGCCCGCAACACATACACTATTTATAAAATTAGCCCACGAACAAACACCTACGACTAATACAACTATACACAAGAAACACAATCTCAAGAGGGATGTGTAGAAGTAGCAACAGCCTAGCTAGGCATGATACATAAAGTGTACCAAGATACTAGCGTAAACCTGTTGATATAGATGCGTTACGTATGGACCGCCTCTGCACGGTTTCGACTCGAAGCTTAGTCACGAAATAAATAAGCCATGTATGCATGTGCGCATGTGTGTATGTGTGTGTACTGTGTATATACATATATAGATATATATATATATATATATATATATATATATATATATATATATATATATATATATATATATATATATATATATATGTATGTATAATTCTTCTTTGCGTAAAGCGAAGAAAAATAACGCCCGCATGAGTTAACCTTAGTTAGTTAGTTATATGTGTAGTGTAGTTAGATAGTTGGATAGATTGTTAGATAGATAGATAGATAGGTTTCGAGCTTGATCAACTAGTCCGGTTTTTGTTGTATTTTTTGGGTTTTTTTTTGGTTTTTTTTTTCAAGCGTGAGTCTTCTCTAACCACATGACACAATTATAATGATGATAACATCAATAGTGTATAAAATATTTAATCCTTAACACACGTGACAGTAGCAGCAACAAATATCTCGGTTTATAGGGATGCTTCAGACACCACGTGGTTCAAGAAGATAATTATAAATAAATTTTTCCTTCTTTTTTTTTTGTTTTTTGTTTTATTTAGTCCTAATATAAGAAGAAACAAAAGAAGAATATTATGAATAAGAATCGTATTTTGGGACGTTTTTTTTATTTTTCTTCTCATTTTTTCGGGATCTTGATCACGTACAATATATGTACCTATAGACCAAAACTTTGAAACAAATGCATTTTTTTTCCATCATATACCACGGTTCTTTATATCTGGTTTTTTACCCAGTAGTATATAGTATAGTATATATATACATATATATACGATAGCAGCTGCATTTTCATATACATATACGCATATATTTTACTGTACAGTTTGAGTTCAGTTCAGTTCAGTTGACATGTGAAGTTAAACTCCAAGACACGTGTTCGACGAAGAGAAGGGAAGATGGGAGAAGATGAATCTAGAGAAAAAAAAAAACAAAAAAAAAACTCTGTCTACCAGGCTCAGTTTTCGAAAGAAAAATAGCTCTTTTTTTCTTTTTTTTCTTTTTTCCTACACGATGATTTTTTATTTCCAAGCCTTTTTCTGATAATTTTTATTTTTTGTTCTTCAAATTGTTTTTTTTTTTTGTATTCATTCGATCATAATTACGGAAACCCGTATCCGCGCGATATTTTTAAAATCGGTATAATTTACAATATACTATATGTATATATATATATATATATATATATATATATATATATATATATATATATATATATATATATATATATATATATATATATGTGTGTGTGTATATATATATATACATATATGTATGTATAAACAAGCAGCCGCAAAGTAGGATATAAAACGTGTAAAGTAACGTAACGTATCGTATCTACTTTAACATACATATATAAATGTATAGTATATATCCTATATACCCACGCTTCAGTATGCCGGAAGTATTGCCGCGAGCGATAAGTGTGCAACAAGCAACAGCAGTAGTAGTAGCAACATCAGCAGCGAGTAACGATTTGATCTGATCTGATCTCAAAGTCTGATTTTATTTATTTATTGTTTTTTTCAAACCGTAAAGTTAATTTCTAATAGATCATAAATAATATGCCATATTATAACGATTAAAAATAATGAGAAAAATGTCCAAATCTACACCTACCCTACGAATTTCTACAGGTGGACTCAATCGTCTCTAATCTTATAGAATAGAGTAATAAGAAGAAGAAGAAAAAGAAAAAGGAAAAACAAATTTAAGCAATGCTGAGTATTCAGCACAAACTTATTTCGATTCGTCTTAAGAGACGACTTACGAGCAAAACGAACAGTTAGAAATTCTTAAGCGCGAGTCTGACTCTACAGTATATACCTAACAGTATACGAAACCACACGGTGCATCGACACAAGGGTTAAATATATCTGGCCTAACATAACCCCACGAGTTTGTTAAGCTCTACAAACCTTTCATTTCGCGTAACTCTGAATAATATATATATATATATATATATGTGTGTATATATATAAAGAGAGAGAGGGTTTAATAACCAAAAAATAAAAAAAAATAAAGAATTTAAAATTAAAATTATTGAAGTAAATGCGGGTGTAAAAAGAAAAGAAAAAAAAAAAAAAAGAAAATTGAACCGAACCTACCGTCTTGTTTTATAAAACGCCGGAAGTTGAAGAGATTTGAAAAGCGACAGATAGAAAAAAAGAAAAGAAAAAAGAAAAGAAAAAAGACCCCCCCCCCCCCCCCCCCACCCCCCAAGATGTAAAAGATAAAAATTACTCCCCGCATCCTAACTAGCAGCACAAGCTATACGGACTTCTGTTCCGCTGTGCGCTTTGCGGTGGGGTATAAACCGTGTATATACCATCTATTATTACCCAACCATATAACGCGGCAGGGAAGAGACGCGAGAAGAAATATATATAACAAGAAATAAAAAAGAAAAGAAGACAAAATAAAAAAATGTGAAAAAAATGAACGTTATAGTTTCGTATATAGCTCCCATTCCTTTCCTCCTCCTCATCCTCTCCTCCTTTCCTTAAACAGTCTCGTTTCGATCCTGAATATGAGGGAGGAGGCGCCGCGCCGCGTCGTACGTACGATGACAACGACTACGTTGGTCGGTCGTACGGACGGACGGGCAGACGACGCTGCCCATCTGTCCGGGTATGTTTACACGACACATGCTGCATATACTATACAAGTGTATGTATATACAGTTTGAGTAGGTACACTCTCTTTCGGACCCTCGAGAAATACCACTTTTACATCTTTATAACGATTAAGAAACGAACGAGATGAAAATAATCAACGGATATAATATGTATAGGTATATACACATAGTATGTAGATGTATGTGTATGTATATGTACATATACATAAGTAAAAGCAAACTATAAACAAACTATTTGAAAAGAAAATTAATAAACTTCTTCCTCTCTCTATATGAAGGATGTTACGCTAAACTGGGCTAACAGAGTGAAAAAAAAAAGAAAAAAAAAAACGAAGTCAAAAATTCTACACGATAATCAAAACTGAACGAGAAAGAATTCAAATATTATAATACCTAAATAAAATCAAAATGTGCTATTCTTTAAATTCTTAATAAATAATGAATTCTGTTATAATAAAAAATTCAATATTTTTTAGTAAAACGATTGTACCTACACTGTAAACAATTAAAAAGCAAACTATATTACCGAAATTTTAAAAATATGCTACCTCCGTACGTGTATAGAAATTTAAGAATAAAATTTGTTCAAAATATGCATGAAGTGTAATGAAAAAAAAAAAAAAAAAAAAAAACAAACTTATAAATTATAAGGATTTTTCATTTTTATATATGACAGAATTTTGCGCGGGAAGAATCCCACTAATTATTATTATAATTATTATATACATATGTATGTATATTGTGTATGCATAATAACTACCGCACTACATGCATTTATGTACATATAGTATATGTACGACTTAACCCTATGCACATGAGACAAAGAAATACAATATATATGTATATATGTATGTATAATAATAATAAGAGAGCAGATGAGACATAAGGCAGCACCGAGTTTAATCATTGCGCAAAGAAAGATCTGCACTTGGAGAGTAAAGAGGAAGAGGAGGGTCTCTCCGATTCACCACCACCATATTACTACCACCTAAGCTGTTCCTCGACTCTATACTTGAGACAGAATTCAAACTGCTTGCTGCTACTTGCTGTGCTGTCGCTGTTGGTACTTCTGCTCTGCTCTGCTCTGCTCTGCTCTTACTCTCCTCACTGCTATTGCTGCTGCTGCTGCTGCACAAGCAAAGCAAACCGCCTGACTCTAACTACAACTCAACGAGTGCTGTTTGCCTGCCTTGCCTGCCTCCTTGCTTGCTTGCTTGCTTGCTTGCTTGCTTGCTTGCAGCGATCATAAGCCACTTTCACTTGAATCTCCGTCCCAATATGTAGTAGATATATGTACAAATTGTATATATACATATGTAGAGGTATAGATAACTATTTTTTTATTTTTAATATTTATTGACAATGAAAAAAAAAGTACAAAAAAAAACTGAAATAAAATAAATTTTGAGATTGATTTTATTTAATATTTATTTTTGTTTAGATACTTATAAGATAAATAGATGATTATTGTAGATCGTGATAATGTATTGAAGATGAACAGAAAAGAAAAAAAAAAAATAGCTACGAAGTTTGTAAATTGGATGTTGGAAGAAAAAAAAAGAAAAGAAAAGAAAATAAAACATATAGACATCAATTACCCGGCTCTTGAGACATATGGTGATATATAAGATACACCTATGTATATGTACATACATGTATATATATATATATATATATATATATATATATATATATATATATATATATATATATATATATATATATATATATATATATATATGTATATTTACACATAAAAATGTGTATAATAAAGGTTTGTGTTGGCGCGATCTAGGTCGTTCAAGATTTAATCTAGACTCCGTACTGTATATACATATGGAGAATAAATGGTATACATACATACTTACATACATACGTATTACCCGAGAGGCACACAAACTACCACGTGTTTTTAGACTAGTCGTAATCCTGACTTGTTTGATCTAACTCTACTTAATCTATATCCGCATCCTCTTCTATAAATTGTACGAATAAGGGTGAGAGAAGAAGAAAAAAGAAAAATACTTGTAACGAATGAATGTGTACGATCGATTGATCGATTCAACCAACAAAGTCTAGGAAATATTTACCGCCTTGCTTGGTATTGGCCTCTAAGCCTCAGTTAACCTTGACTATAAAAAAAAAAAAAAAAGAAAAAGAAAAGCCTTTGACGAAATTTTTTATTATTTAAAACAGCCGAATAGTTTTTTTTTTTTTTAAATTTCTTTCAACGTAATTGAATTGTAAAAAAGAAAAAAGAAAAAAAAAAAACGGACAATGATATATTCAAGAATGCATAAATGTGAAATTCACCCTACTGTAAAACGCCGATATGATTATTTAGGTACGGGTTTTTCGAAAGCCTGAAAAGTGTCGTTTCTTCGTTGTAACTATAACGCTACGCCCCGAAACTTCTTATCTTTTGCTCTCATCTTATTGTCGGAATTGCTGACTCAGAAAGAGAGAGAGAGAGAGAAAGAAAGAAAGAAAGAGATAAACCGTTTTCACAAGCAGTTAAAACCGACATCTTTTGAGTCGAGTCGAGTAGAGCCGAGCCGGAAGCAGTGTCGAATCTCTGAGGTCAAGTCCCTCTTTTTATTATTATTCATTTTCTTTTTACTATATTACTCTTTATTTTCTTCTTATTCTTAAACATTATTCTAGTTTTATTCACATCAGTCACTACTTTTATACGGATAATCGTAATTTATCAAAATCGAAAACGAAAAAACAAAGTTAATAATAAATAAATAAAAAAAAAATTAATAAATAATGAATAAATAAAGAAAGAATACAACCGAAGGTTCCTCATTCGATAAAGGATAATCGACGAATAAAGTTAATAGAGAAACTACTCGTAGCCTTCACTCTATACCATCTAGTAACCATATCGATTGTCGTACTGCGACACCCCTTTCGGGCTTGCCAGCACTAGATTTATGCCCACGAGGCGGATTATCCCTTATTCAAATTCAAACTATGACTATAGTATATGTATATCGAAAAAAAAGGCTTTAAGTATACCAACTATTTAATTTAAGTCAAGATATAATAAAACATATAAATAAATAAAAGAATAAGAAGAAAATTATAAAACAAAATTATAATACAGTTTGTTTACCTTTCTTTTTATGTTTTCATTGTTTTGCTTTTCATTTTCATTATTCGAATTGAACCTACTACAGATTAATTTAACGTAATATAAATATATATTTAATGGAAAACAAATTTTGTTTTCCACCTTCCGTATTATTATCATTATTATTATTATTATTATTATTATTATCATCGTAATCATCATCTGCGTTCGTTAATTTAGTTTCGCTTATAAAAGCCCACTGATCATGTTATAAGACTTTAACTGATCGATCGATCATTCCGATGCGATTAAATATACGGATTAAGAGTTTAAAAACGAGTAAAAAAAAAAATGAACAGAAAGAAAGAAAAAAAAATAAAGATAAATCGAACTGATATATATATATATGTATATATTAAAACGTGCTAAAATTAACTACGTTCAAGAATTTTCTAAATAAAAAATAATAAAAAATCTTTCGTTTATTTATTATCATTTCAGATTAATAATTCAAACTATACACATACATTGATAAAAAAGAAGAGAACGGTAGTCCTAAACGAATTTTAATTATACCCTAAACACACACACCTGATAAACGGATAATAGTATGAGATATAAAAATTACTTTTTATAGAATTAAAATATAATAATAATAATAAAAAATGAATAATGAACAATGCGAATTATCATTAAAATTCAAGATTATAAAGATTTATTTAATAAAAAATATTAATACTCACCATGCAGGATATTTTGAAAACAGAGATACCGGCGACGCTTTAGTTTCCTCCGTTGAAGGGGGAAATGTGGGGGACGGGTTGGCGACGGTGGAGGGGGGGGAATAGAGGGGAGAAGATTGAGAGTAAGGATGTTTTAAAAATCCAAAAAACCGTTGGCAAACAAATCGCGAAAATCCACCTTATCACACGCGGACACAATTGGAGTTTTTTTTTTCTTTTCTTTTGTTTAATGTTTACGCGTATACTGATATCGCGATGTTATACTGTATTCATTTCATGTATATTAATTATTTAAAATCAAAATAAAAGATAAAAATAATTAGAGAGCAAAAACAAAATAGAACAACAATAATAATAATAATAATAAAAAATAAAAAAAACACAAACCCATAGTCTGAAATAAAGAATATAAAGAGAATTATGTATGTATATACGTATGTTTATCAGTAACAGCGCACGCCGAGTTCAGCGGCCGACTGAAAGTATGCAACGGGCAACGCCGGAGCTCCTGCCTGCCTTTGCTGCCTCCTGTGGCTTTGCCTATGCCTGTCGAGACCCGCACGCTAAACAAAGCGGCTGCGCGCGCACCTGCCCGCAACACTTTTTAGCCAATTGCACTCTGTCCGATCGACTCGGAATCGGCTAAATCCGGTTAAACTCGGACACTCGCGGGACCCGTCGCGTCGTCTCTTTCCACATAAACTAACACACACATATATACATTTGAAACTCACGCTTACGCTTACGCTTACTAACGAACCGTTAGCATTTATACATGAACACGTTTATCTGGTAACGACGAAGAGGAAAGGGGGGAAAGAGGAGAAAGGAAGGGATTCGACTGACTCTCTTCTCCCTCTTTGTCCCAACACCGCAACCAACATCTCGATAATCCTCGATATCCAAGGTGTGTTTTGATGGTGTGCGGGTGGTTCGCCGTAGCTTGCACGATCGTATGAATATACGATCGAAGCGATCTCTGTCGTGAATCGTACCAAGTAAAGGCCCTTGACGTCTCGAGTTGTAAGAGATGAATCTGCAGCAAACCGATAATGCAGAACGACTTATTTATTTTATTAATTTTCATTTTTAGGATAAAACGAAAATAAAAAAAAAAAAAATTCTACACACATGCGATTTGATACGTTTTGTTTATTTATTTATTCATTTATTTATATACTAATAAAACGATCCATGCCCGTTCTAAATAACAAATAATATTATCAAAAAGATTTCGATTCTTTAGAAATCTGTAGAAGTCCAAACAGAACTATAAATTTTTTCACATCTTTATATTTTCGGCTCTGCAGAAGAATGTCTAAATAAAAAAAAAAAAAAAAAAAAAAAAAAAAAACACAAGATCGTAGATATTTTTCAATTGAATTAAATCTGGACGAAATTTTGAGATAATTTGTCTAGAATTGATAAAACAAAACAAAGAAAAATTGAATTTCTTTTTATTCGAGGGGGGATGGGATTGGAGAGAAAAATAAAGGTCGACAGTAAATAATAAAAATAAAGTTCAATTGATAAACAATGAGAATCTCATAGTAAATTTGTATATGTATATGATTGTACATATAATAGACAATTTTAAGTAATAATATTATATTTGGTCAAAGTTCCGGGGAGTGCATACATATATTTTATTCTAATTTAAAAAATGAAAATATACGATACACACACATATCCGCCTTAATCGCCGCAATTCAACTTACGTATACATATGTGACTAGCTTTAGTGTGATTTGTTTCGTATAATAATGATATAGGTATTATTTTCATTTTTTTTTTGGTATAATTTCTTCATATATCGTAATGTTCGATAAAAAAATAAATAAAATAAAATAAAAAAAAAAAAGACTACGTATATAATAACACAATAAAAGTAGGAAAAAAAAAAAATAATGAAAAAGATAGTAAAAAAAATGGTTATGAAAAATACAATTTTTATACCAGAAATATAACATGCTGAAAAATAAAATAAAAATAAAAAAAACAATATACTTATATTTGTAGGTATAATATATATTCTAATAATAATCCCACGAGATCCCAATTTATTCTATATTATCATGATTATTGATATGATCATAGTATATATGTATGTACATATATTGTATAATATTTAAAATCCAAAATATATAAGAAACGGAAATAAATTCAAAAGAAAAAAAAAAAAAAACAAAAAAAGATACCAGCTATGGATCAAACGTGGAGTTATAGATATATTCATATCATTGATATCTATGATCTAAAAGGTATCTAAACCCCTGCCACCCTAACATAAAAAACTTAAAAAGTTTTTATAATTCGTTGATAATAATTAATTATGAACTGTAAGTTGTGCCGAAGTCTGGGCTACCCAAAATACAAGACCTTCCTTAACAAATGTACACACGAATACAACCGTGCCTTGTAAATCACTTGGAGCTTTCCAGACGATTTCTAGCTTTCCCTTATCGTCTGCGTTTCGGTGGGTAGCGGCGTTCTTGAATAAAAATATTTATAAATTTAATAAACTTAATGAATAATAATAATAATAATAATAATAATAATTTAAATTTTACTCACATTTGTACCTCCTGGGCAATTTATTGTCTGAACTTCGGCGTCATTGGCATCGACTACGAATGAACCGACGATAGTTTTATCTACTCTAGCCTCGAGTATAAAACCTTTGAATGTGACGTTGTTTTTACCCTCCAAAGTAACCTGAAGGTATAGATAAATGATATTTGAAATCTATTATAGATCGAAGATTATTTTTATTAAAATGAAAAAACCGGCTAGCCAGTTTAACTGCATTTCTTAATCTGTATGCTAATCGATTATATACCTATACATATAATGCATGTATATAGGATACGTTTATATCACCGTTAATTTATAGCTCATTTTGAAATACTAAATCAAATGTCAGGTGAAAGTGATTTTTTTATGATTATTTTTTGCCAAATTTTTTAGCTCATAAACAAAAATCTGAATAATTAAATAAATGTGCATAAATATTAAAATGCTAATTAGAAAAGAAAGAAAAAACAAAAAAACAAATTAGATTTTGAATTTTATAATAATACCTTCACTTGATCTCCGGAGTGGATTGAATCCTCGCTTATAGTCAATGTGTAAGGGGAAGCTATCGTCTGAGGTTCGGCAGGGTGCCCAGGGGTCAAATCGTTACAGACACTGACCGGAGCACCGGTGCTGTAGGCATGAGCCGCGGCAGCAAGACCGGCAATTAATAATACCAGAGAACGAAACATTGTTCTGTGAATAAAGAAAAAAAAAAAATAATAAATTGATAAATTATAATATTTTATAACATTTGCTTATGGAATTAGAAATTTTTTATACACTTCCTTTTTTTTTTTAATTTCAAACTTGAAAGAAATTTGAAAATTTATATTACGGAGTTTTTGAACTGCAGCTAATAGTTTAATTAAATTTTAAATATATATGGATGAGATATAATTTTATTAATGAATTAATTAATTAATTCATGCTGCAATTGTATAGGCGATTCGTTTATAAAGCCATTTCATTTTATCCTAGATATACATGAGTGGACAGTGTTCCAAGGCCTTATTGCTAACTTATAGAAGAGATTGTAGTCGTACTTGAAATCGTCTAAAACTGTGAACATATATTTGTATATCTATATAGATATGGTTCAATATACCTACGATAACATATGCTTGAGAACGAAACCGTTTAAACTATCGTATTAATGATAAATGTAGGTAAATTGATGAAATTTTTTTTTCTATTCAAGGTACAAATTTAACATGTCATGGATTATTTACTATGTAAATATATACGTGCACGTATATGTGTATAGATATCTATTATCAAGACTTTTAATTAACTAATTTCATATTCGACGAATACAGAAAAAAAGAATAGATTAAAGATTAATAACGATTGACGTTTTTTTTTTTTTCGTTTTTCATTTCACCACGTTTTTTTGTTTCTCGTTTTAAATTCCTCTTTGTTATCCTCTCCACGTCGAGTCAATTTCGCGAAGGTTTAAAGAAATAAGATTTAACTGACAAAAACAAAAAATCTGCATGGCATTGTAAATCATACATTTTCAATGTCGTAAGCGAAAGGTTGATTTATTTCGCGGAACGGGACCCGGCACAACGCCAAGGATCGATGTTAATATTTTTCTTTTTTATGTTTTTTTTTTTTTTTGTTTTCTTCTCATTTTCTATTTTATCTACATCTATGTAGCATATTTATTACTTATCATCGCTGATCAATATTTAAAACCATTTCTTATGTGGATGTTGTATAGGCAAAAGTGCAGGAGAACAAAAAAGAAAAAAAGAAAAGAAGTAGACATGAATGTTTGTTCTTTTTTTGTTTTTCATTTTTTTTTTTTTCTTATTTTTTGTATAAAACTTTTCGGTACTTTTTATTTAATCTACTGATCGCGATGCAGTAACTACTTATATATATATTACGAAGACTGCAGCTTTCACTATTGAGCAATCGGGTAATCTGCTTCTGGCTATCCACCGTTCTATACAGTAAACGTATATATATATACCTATATATAAATATTATATACGTTTGCTAGAAAAGTTGTGAATAATAGGTATATATACCTATATATGTATATAAAACCGTAATCAGAACCTAGTTTAATATACAAATACTCATAGGTATGTGATGTATGTATGTATGTACATATATCCATCTGCAGCCGATGCAATTCCCAGCCACAAACCGCAAATAATTGAATTGAGGTAAATAATTGCACAGGGTAAATAACAAATTTGCAATTTTAAGCCTTGAGATATTGTCCGTTGAAAAATTTGTATAAAATTGTTAATTAAAAAATAAATAAAGAAATACATTTTTTTTTTCATGTTCAGACGATTTTTGAAAACGATTTTTCTCACCCCTATAGAACTTTTTTCTTTTTGTATTTGTTTGTTTTTTTTTTTTTTTATTAGGTACTAATAATTCGAATCAAATAATTTTCGTTAGAAAATTTTTTTTTTTTTTAAATTATGAATAAAATTAAAATTAATCTGAAATTATTAGTAAAAATATATATGTAGGTATATTTCGTATTTCGTAGAAATTTTTTTTTTTGGAATTAATTAGTCGTTAATTTTGATTTTGTTTTATTTATTTCTCTCTAATTATCTATTCCATTTTGCAAAACACCGCAAGAATAACGTTAAATAAAAAAATGAATAAATATTTAAGCAAAAAAAAAACAAAAAAAAAATATATATATATATATATGTACATATATATAGGAATAATGTATATAGTATATATACTTACTTGACAATTGAAGAATTGGTATATATATAAATATATATATATATATATATATATAACAACCACTTGAGTGAACGCGATTTAAAGAAGTCGAAGTTAAGTTATGGAGCTGTTAGACTCAACGCTTGACTTCTTATATCCACTTAGATCGCGTATTCCCCACTCCAATTTACCCTTTCTTCGAAGTCACAATTTACACAATAAGCAGCAGTTATACACATTAAAGTATACACGTACACACGCGAATATATTATATACGTATATAGGTATATGTAAATGTACATATACATGCATACATTGATATATTTGAAGTTTCAATATTTTAGTAGATAAATGAGTAAACTCGAGAAAAATAATCGCCCCCTCCCCCCCCCCCCCCCCCCCCCGCTAAAAAAAAAAAAAAAAAAAAAACAATAAACAATAAAAAAACGGAAAGACAATCAGTCAAATAATGAGATTACACTCGGACGAAGATACCAATAATAAAAAAACTGCACAAATCAAGTTTTACTATATAAAAAGAAAAAAAATTTTTGGAGATGGTTTAAAAAAATTAATAAAATGAAAAAAAAAATGAATGACAATCAGATTTTTTTATTTTTATTTTTTTTTTTTATTCAATCTTAATATTATCTACCATATATAAATATATTATGTATATATATATATATTTATATATTCGTCATTTGAGTTGGGATTTTTTTTTACGCGATGTATGTAATTCAAAAAAAAAACAAAAAAAAATTTCTTGTTTTTGATTTTTTTTCGATGTTTCTACTTCCAGGGATATGAGATTCTGGTCGAAAAAAAAAGGAAAAAAAATTTTATAAGGAAATCTACGAAGTTGGTTACGTCGACACGATACATGTTTTATAATATCATCTTTTGGTCGTTATATAGCGGTATAAGGTACCACCTTGACACATTAAGCCTTTCACGCGAGAATATACATGTGTATATATATATATATATATATATATATATATATATAAATATATATATATAAATATATATATATATATATATATATATATATATATATATATATATATATATATATATATATATATATATATATATATATATATATATATATATATATATATATATATATATATATATATATATATATATATATATATATATATATATATATATATATATATATATACATCTTATAAACTAAATGGCATATATTACAATTTTCCCCATAAAATCATATACATATAAGTACATCTAAATATAATAATCGTATACGAATTCATCGAAAATAAAATTTCAAACCTGCACTCCGTACAGATACTATAAGTATATAAATTAATCAATCAATTATATAGAAATATAATAATAATCATCGTAAAATAAATAAATTTAACTAATAAAGATTCTATTAACTATTCCTATATATATATATATATACATATATGTATACCTATAACTCACGAATCGTTAGGTAATTATTATTCATAGAAACTCTCGGGAGGCATAGAAGCGTGAACAAGATATACCCTCTATACATATACATATAATAATTATATACATATATCTATCGAACATACATATACATATATATGGCAATTTTTGCCGTAGGCCTGTTTTTGTTTTTTTTCTAGTAGTTTTTTAGGTTTGCCATTTAATTTTTTTTTTTTTTTTTTCTAATTTTTTTTATCCTATATTCTAATTCATATATCTATCGAGTTCGTCGACATTCATCGATAATATAATCGAAAGCCGTGCAAAATATTCCTACTTATTGATATAGTATATATAAGAGTATATACTACAAATATATAGGAAATAATAAAACAATAATAATAATAATAATAATAATAATAATAAGGTTGAGAGGACCAGAACCTTGAATATAGCCGATAATAATAAACAGCAGTGGGTATAATTGGCTGTTTATGATCGCGAATTTTACAACGATTTTAATATTGCAAAATTTTTTTTATATATATATTAGTGAAATGTATTATAGATTTTTATATAAAATACGACGAAAGACAGAGAGAAAAAAAACATCGGTCTACTTTAAAATTTGAATTTTTTATTTTGAATATTGAAAATTTTCGTATTTTTTATTTTTTTTTTCATCAAATTCGGTTGGGACGTTTTTGAGATGAGTTTCGAGACTCGTACTCAAAAAGAGTTGATTATGGAAAGAAAAACAAATAGAGGAAGATGTTTTCGAATGTTTTCGAATGTTATACTATCACCCGAAAAAAAAATTCAACGAAATTAAAAATGACGTGGCCAAACCCAGGTCAAGTTCCCGTGGAATTCCCCATATACATATGCAGTTATTATAAATATGAGTGATAAGCAACTATCATTAAAAAATATATTTCATCATTTTATTATTGATATATATATATATATATATATATATATATATATATATATATATATATATATATATATATATCTACATAGGTATATGTATTGCTTTATGTATTTCAGGGAATCTCTTGAGTAGGTACATATATAAATTACATCACAGGATATGCATAATCTATAAAATGATTATTATGATGCACGTTACAATTATTATCCTAAGTGTATTACTTATGTATTTACGTGTATGTATATAATGTATGTACATATATACACGTGACTAATGAAAATGACCATTAACAACATTTATTACAAAATTCTAAACTTTGAACTCGATACATCGGATCGTACGACTCCGGTTTATTATACATATATATTATTATTGTTGGGATTTTTTGAAATAAATATGGAATTCCCAAGACAGTGTTTATGTACTCTTAAAAATTAAACATATGCAGTAATAATTGGTATTAGTTTATTTTATTTTATTTTGATTTCGTTTATTTTTGTTGTTGTTTTTTTTATTTTTTTTTTTCATTTTTATTATGTATGTATATATCTTTCTTTATCGCGCGGGATAACATTCACGCCGAATACCACGTATATGTACCGACAGCGAATTTTTTTAAACTTATAACTATTAATTATAAGATTATTTATCAGTCACGGATAATGGTTCGACGAGAATATTATATACATATATAACCAAATATAAAAAAAAAAAATTAAAAAAAAGGTAAAAAAAAAAAAAAAGAATTTCTTATGAATCAGGAAAATATTGAGGCTGTAATTCTGATAAATCTTTCGAACATCATGTATTGTATACATGCAAGCAACACGTATGTGTGATGACTGCGATGTATATTAAATAAACATTTGATAATAAATTTTTGATTGTTTCAATTTTTTTTTTTTTAACTTTTTTATGTGATAGTTCTACGTTCTTCATTCATCGCCTACTATCATATAATGAAACAAAATGACTAAGAAAATCAAAGATATCGAAAGTCAGCGACCGGGTTAGTTCGTATGGAAAACCCCAGATATATCTAATTGTTCATCAATCGCGAAAAATATATTTACAATAATCTGTTATCTGTTAGATGAATAAATAAAAGAATGAATAAAAAAATAACTAGATTATAAAATAAAAAAGTAGTATTTCTAAGTAATGAGGAAAACTTGAAGCTGTAATTCCAATGAATCTTTCAAAGATGATACAATATGATATATATGCACAGCTGACCCACCGCGATTACCAATTAAATATAATCGCTGATTTTTTACGATTGGGGGTATATACTAAGATACTTTTGATCTTATGCGTTCTATGATTTTATTTTTAACTACTATATGTATAGAATTATCAAATATGTGTACATACATTATATGTATACATATATAGCTTTGTATGTACATTGAAAACTGATTCCTTGAATTTATTAAAAATTTTAAAACCCACGGTTTTCGATCATCTCCCACTCCAAGTATTCGCATGATTTTTATATTTCTAAGAAAATTATATGAATTATGTATAATAATTTATATCCTTAACCGTTTTTTTTTTTTTTTTTTTTATTAGTTCTTTATTATCAATCGCGTTTATTATTTCTTATTAATCTTCAATATAAAAACCTGATAAAAGGTTCGATTAAAAAAAAATGTATTATCAAATATTTGTTAAGTTTCTATGTAGGTATATAAATATAGGTATAATGTTAATTTTTCTATTTCTCCTACTGCACGTCATGCTGTTAATTTATAGATTTAGATGAATTGCGAGGATGACGATGCTGTTAATACAGTTTAGGTTCAAATTTACATGACCATGACGAGACCCTGCATTTACACGGACGTATCAGCATCGAACTGACAGTGAAGTGCGTAACGTATGTATGTACATACAATAAAACTCCGTATGCATGTATGTATTTACTTACTACCTATGTAAGGTAAATGAAAAAATTAACGCTATGATGTCGTCGGCCGCGAAGAATGGAGAACGAAGAAGAAAGAAAAACTATAATATTGGACCGAATCCGCAAGCGACAAAGAACTAACACTGTCTGAATAAGTTGAATAGCTTTTCAAAGAATTGTTATTTTGACTCATTGAATAATTATATAGACTTGAAAAAAAATAAAATAAATAATTGAATAAACAAACTAAAAGAATAAATACAATTCACGAATATAAAACGTTTCTTTAAACGTTTAAATTACATTTCTCTTTTATTCTCCTCGACTTAATAATATCACGGTCATTGCAAATCGCTGCGGATGTATAATAAACGCATTTTTATATGTATGGGTATACATATATGTATCTACGTGTTCGATGTATAACAACCTATTCATTTTCTATGAAATGTGTAACAAAGGGGATTTTAACCGTTTCCTTATCGTCATACAATTAGCAATAATTACTTATATACTATAACAGCATTATTTCGTCATTATATTAATTATTAAAAGGTACATACATTTCATCAGGCGAGAAAAACCCGTTGAGTATTTTCTGCGTCAATTCAGTATGCACAATTGACGTGAATGTAAACGATAATAAATTATATGTATAAAGCATTGTGTATGCTATTCATTACCTGTGTTCATTGTAGGGTGGATTTTCATTGTATAATGTCATACACACACAACATACACATATACACGAAAATAAACACTTGAAACAATAACGAAGATTAATCACTTACCACTTATTAACGGAAAAGAAATAAACGGAAAAAGAAAAAACAACTGCTTAACGATAAAACAACAAAACACTCGAGCGCGGGAGTCGTCATGGCAACCACAGTTCATCTGCCTTCCATAAGAGGCGTTAGCGTATGAATTTATCAGTTGCGCTATCTCGTGGTAAAATTGAAAACCATGTTGAAGTTATTGAGTTGCTTCAAAGATAAGAGAGCGCCTCTAACGGTGAAAATAGCGACTACTGTCAGTATTCCAACAGGGCGAACGTTCATTTTCATCTACTTGATCACCTCGCTTAATAGGGTGGTTAAATATTTCGATTAAAATAGTTTTATTTCTAACCTAATAATGAACGTGATAGCGAAAACGTCTAACCTGGCGCCTTACTTAAAGGCGTCAGCAGGTGTGCCGAATTGTTTAAGGCCAGTAGCTAGCACAGGTAAGGTACAAAAGAGTAAAATCTCTGTTCAGTCAGAAGTAGAAAAGAAGACGAGCTACTCTATGAGCCAAGGACTTCCCAATGGACAGCTGAATGCCCGTTCTGGAATTTCAGGTGCGTTTTTAACCACTTATTTCATATCCTATTCCATCCCCGATCCCTATTATACCTTATTAATAATATTCGATACAATATTTCGATGGAAAAACGTCATTATGTAACCCACTGTACCATTTTACACTCATCCTTCATTAATACGTAAGAATTTCCCTTCGTTATCGACCGAGCAATAAGCCTCTATTATATTCAAATTCAAATCATTCTATATTAACAACAATAACTGATCATCGATTAAATTCATTTATTCATTCACTTTTTTTTATCTTTTATTTTATTCAATTTTTTTTTTTTCTTCAAATTTAATTTATCTAAACAATGTTCTCTAACTTCTTTTCTTTTACACTAAATAAATAATAATATTATTAATTCTGTTCTTAAAATTACAAAAATAAGTAACTAATCACAATTTTTGATGATAAGATCTCTTTCGTTTCTTTTTTTTGCAATATTTTCTTTTCAAATATTTTTCATATCATTTTTATTTTCACAGCGAGCGGCAATATTCAACAGATTCGTTTGGCCCACACCGACCTTCGAGTACCAGACTTTTCTGCCTATCGTAGAAACGATGTTAAAGATCCGACAACAAAGAGTCGAGAGAGTTCTGATTCTCGACAAGTATTCTCATACCTATTTACCGGCGGTAAATAATATTGATAAAGAATCCATAATTTACAGTCAGAGATTTAGAAATCTTTGATAACTTTGAATATGAGATATTTATTGCCTAAAATCTATAAAATTATCAAGTATTTGATTTTTGAAAACAAACAGATGAATAATGAATAGAAGTTGTAATAAATTGAAGTTAATTACGACTGTTAATCGTTCTAAACCAATTTATTTTGCTTTTTACTTCACAGCTGCTACTATCGCCGGTGTTTATTCGGCCAAAACTGTTGTAACACAACTTGTAACTTCTATGGCTGCTTCTAAGGACGTATTGGCTATGGCTAAGATAGAAGTCAAATTAGCTGACATCCCTGAGGGAAAGAGTGTTGTATTGAAATGGCGTGGAAAGCCGCTATTCATTCGCCATAGGTAATGAGAGACGGTTTATTCAGATGTTCAGAAAATTGATGGGAGAAAGATGAAGAAAGAAAAATGAAAGAAATTTATACGAAATTTAGCTCCCATTAAACAGCATTCATATATGTGTTCTCATTGACTTTAATTCTGATCAAATTTACTGTATTTATATATTTTTCTTTTCAAGAGTATCAATTCTTTGTGAAGACTTTTACTTGTTTAATTAATAACAATTTCAGATTCTCAGACATTTTGCTAGCATTTTTATTTTTTTTTTTTCAACAATTTCAAATCATTTGAGACACAGTTTAAGAAAAAAAACTCTAAATAAAGTTATATCTTTAAATTTTTGGCACCTAGAATATTTTTTCAGTCATTTTCGATATTTGAATAAACTTTAATGCCATAATAGATGAAAAATTTAATATCGTCCGTTAATTGATGATCAAAAAAATTCCAAAACTCAACAAGGACTCTAATTTTGTATTATTTCTATTCGCTTTAGACAACAAGACGAGATATCTCGAGAACAAAGCGTTCCCGTATCATCTCTTCGCGATCAGCAACACGACAATGAACGAGTACAGCGTCCAGAATGGTTAATCGTAATAGGAGTTTGCACGCATTTAGGATGCGTGCCAATAGCAAACGCAGGTGATTACGGTGGATATTATTGTCCCTGTCACGGATCTCATTACGATGCTAGCGGTAGAATCAGGAAGGGTCCGGCACCCTTGAACCTCGAAATACCGCCTTACGAATTCGTCGAGGACATGGTAGTAGTCGGTTAAAAAAAAAGAAATAAATAAAAAACAAACAATCCCTTTTCTTCTTCAATAAATGTATTGAAGAAGAGGGATCAGTAGAAAATTTGCGTAATATTTGAATAATATTAATTGTTATTAATATTGTTGCATAAATTTGTTATGAGAATAATAACAAATCTTAACCATCATCCGTTCATATCTTTAATTATTATATCTATTTCGTTTCTTGAGTGTTATTACATCCGATATCCCTCGCTCTTATTAATCGTGAATTAATTAAATCATCAGACTCTGAAATTCTATGTGACTATGAGGCTAGAAATAAATGAAATATTAAAAAATTATTTATGTGATGTGAAATATTAATGATCGTTCGACGATATGTTTACTAGGTAAATATATATTGTTGGATGGGAAGATAAACTCTTCCAATTATTATTATCATTATCATTATCACTATTATTGTCTAAACTATGTTGTACAGAGTAAATAATAGAATAAAATAATATCAAAGATGATCAAATGTGAAGAAATAATTACACTTTATTTATTTATTTATTTATTTATATATCTATTCGATTCCTATGTAAATATTTAATGATAAGGAAAAGCATCGAAAGTAATTAAGATTGTTTGCAAAATTTATTACCTTCATTGATAAAAATTGATGAAAAAATATTTAAAATAGATTTTACGTTAGATTCTATAGATAAAAGAATGTCCTTTTCATTTTATGAATAAAATCTGTGGCCAGTATGATAGTTCGATAAATTGTCTGAGTTTTTATTCAATTTTTATGTATAAAGAAAATGTATCAAAGCGTATCAACGTGTTGATCATAAAATCAAATTGGAAATTTCCCGGGAGAACCTGTAAAACGATAAAGAGGAAAGAAAAAAGCTAAATACGGTTTGATTGGTTTTTCAATTTACAGAGATTTGAAATTTTGATTTTTGAAAATAACGTTCGCGCATTTGCGCTATTAACCTATCGATAAGCTAGATTTTATTATCGACGTTGACTGAAAAGTGTTAATAACTCAGAAAACGCCGCTTTTATCAGCACATCAAGCCGCATAAGGCGGCTGGCTGTTCTTAACACTCTTCAATGAACGGTATCAATGCAGTATAGCGATGAATATTCATAATCAATGATCGTTGTGATTTGGTCGAATGACCTTGTTGAGTCGGATGAACCGATTGCAGGTGAATTTATATATACATCTGAACCTAACCTGTAATATCGAAATGAATCTAATCCTAAATAATATACCGGCAGAGAGAAAGAGATAGAGAGAGAGAGAGAGAGTAGGGGTAGAGCGAATGTAGTTTAGTTTAGTTTATTTTAGTTTTCAAGTTTCAACGTTCGCAGCACTGCGAACCGTGTTGCGTACGAATTCGACTCCCCGAAAATTTTAGGGGTTGGCGCTGCTCCCTCTACGTAACGCCGGTGAAGGGTACAGGCTCAGCATAATAACAATAACGTTCCCGCTTCCGCGAGGGAGCGCCTGTTATGGCGAGAAAAATTTTCGTTTTTCGTTCCAAACCGGGTTATACAATATACTTATAATATCGGATTGATGTGAAAAAAAAAAAAAAAAAAAAAAGCAACAACAACAAATTATTATAGAAATTTAATTAACCGTGGATCCTAATTTAGTATACAATATATCTGCTGGCAGTATATTATGTATACACATTTATAAAACAATATATTACAAATTCAATTTAGCCGTGAATCATCGATAATTGTATCAACGTGTCTCCGGACCGATACCTGTATACCCGTAACGTGCATAGATATACACATAACCATATTAAATATTTTTCGCGTGTTCGTGCTGGCTGCAGTGGTTAAAGGGTGCACGAAATAACTACGTACGTACATACCATACATATACACATCAAACTGTCAACCGCAGAGTGTAACCGAGGGAGTGCTGAATGTTTTTTGTAAGTATAAATTCTATTCATTTTCTTCACATCATCAACCGTTTATGTCAACTTTTAAGCATACGTATAGGTATGAGAATTCAATAAATTCGTTTCTAAACGTTTCTACATGAACAAACACACGCGCACACACACATATATACTTATATAAATCTATATACGCCAACTGACAATGAGCCGGTATTTGAGCGCTGCAAACCATGTTTATACCAGTCTTATTATTATTCTTATTATTATTATTACTTTTTTTTTTTTTTCTCTCATACTTTTTATATTCCTTTCTTTCTTTCTTGTCTTTATTTTATTTCTCGTTCGCGTTAATTCAACGAACACATAATTTAGCCAGTTTGTGAAACACTCAACCGTGTCCCGGCGATGTTATAATTCGTTATCAAAATATAACACACTATGTAATATTATGCGCTGCGACAGGTGACACGGATTCACTTAACGCGGCCTTGAACCTGTAGCCGCGTTAATATTTTCAATTCCTTATCTTAATTTTACTAATTTTTTCTTCTTTTTATTTAATTTTTTTTTCTTTGTTTTACTCGTTATTCTTTCATTCAGTTTTTACACGATAGATTGTAATAACATTAAACATTACATAGTACTCCTAATTCAACATTCGATACAATTTAAAAATTTTTTTTTCACATCCTGATATCACAATTAACTGTCATAATATATAATTATATGACATATAAAATAATCTATAAGAAAGTAGTTTCTAGCTATGTAGAATTGCGTGCATGCATGTTAGTATGTATGTGTGTATATCTGACGTATGTGTTAGAGGTATTTGTTATTATCTTATCTAAGTTGAGAGAGAGACTCGAGTAGGTACGTATTTTCGCTTATAGTTAACTGTATGTAAACGCAAGTAATCCATGCAAGGGCATACATAAGATATAGATATAGTATTTAGCTAGTGTATACGATATTACATATGTATGTATGTATATACCTATATATATATATATATATATATATATATATATATATATATATATATATATATATATATATATATATATATATATATATATATATATATATATATGTATATCATACCCATATGTGTACGTATATTTTTCGTAGAATTATCGAATAATATAACTACACTGTACACACAGTGGTTATTTTTTTTTTTTTTTTTTCTTCTTTTTTCTATTCGTTTTTGTCAGAAATTTCAAATAAGTTGCCGTTTGCGCTGCGTCCGTGTGTGTGTGTGTGTTTATTTTTATTTTTATATTATTATTTTTTTTCTTCTTTTGACTTGTTTTGTTTTGATTTTCTGTTTTTGTTCACAATTCTGATATTCTCTGAAACTCAAATATGTACCATATATATACATATATATATATATATATATACACACACATAAGGTATATATGTATAGATAAATATGATATATTTTAATATCTATCAAATTCATAATACTACATAATATGTAATATATAGTTTCTTTAATTGCTTTAAAATTATTTCTACATATATATATTCATATACAACGCGATATTTATATAGGTATTATATCATTTTGCGATTGTGCAGTATATAGTACAAGCTAACTACACTACACACATATTGTACAATGTATCCGCCATCGCCCCGATTTTCAAGCTCACGCACGATATTATATATACCGCGACTTTTCGCGATTAGATTTCTTCCTCGCCAAAATGTGGTTTCATCTTTTTTTCTTTTTTCCTTATACTTTTTCCTTTTCCCTGTTTCTTTATCTTCCTCTTTCTTTCTCTCTCTGTTTCGTCTAGTTTCTTCTCAATTCTTCTAGATATTACCGATTGTATTAATACCGTTTTAAAATTAAAATATAAAACTTTTTGATAATTATTAACGCCCCCCCCCTCCCCAGTCTTTCAAAATCATACTCACATACTCACTTCCTTAGGTAAAAGGAAAATGAATATAAATAAATGAATAAATAAACAAAAAACTTTACATTCCATTAACATTAAATGGTATAACTTAGCGTTTACACTGTATAGAATCAGCTGATTCCGCAATGCATCAACGTTGTACCATCTCAAACGACATCGAGAACGAAAACAAAAAGAAAAAAAGTTGAAAAAAAAGACCAAAAAATGAGTAAAATAACTCAATACAAACTATAATCATTTTATAATACAAATACGTATATACCAATCTCACGTAGGTATACATACCTATATATGTATATATTTAGGTATATGTTATATACATATTATATACCAATACGAAAAACGAATATAGGGTTTCGGGTAGCAGGATTACCTACATTCTGGCTGGTAGGTAGGTATAGTATAGGTATAGGCTGCGTCGTTATCGGCACACGAAAGGTTTGACAGCCTTGTGACACGCATTCTGGGGTTGTATGTCCCCGAGAGTTTTGGTGAACGCGAGAGTTTCCACTAGTACGTACGTACGTACATACATACGTGTGGAGGGCTGCATACCACTCCGTAAAACCTCCTCGTTTTCGGGGTTTCGTACACGTATATGTCTATACATATACATACATACGTATGTGCGTAACTACCTTTCTACGTACATACATACATACATACATACATACGTACGTACGTACGAATCATCATCGGTGCGTGTGCGAGGCAGGCAGGCAGGGAAGCAAGCAAGCCAGCAAGCAAGCAACCAAGCAGGGAGGGAGGCAAGCAAGCAAGCAAGCAAGCAAGCAAGCAGGCAGGCCGGGGAATCAATAGATGCGTGTTGCACCTCGGTAGGTTTCGGCTGTGTTCCCTACTTCCCTCCTTCGCCCTGTCGACTCTCTTATTCGCTCCCTCTTCTCTGTCTCTTTTTACCTCTAATACTCGCGATATATACCTATACCTCTACTCTATAGCTTAAAATTAGTTTCTCCCTAAATTTTCGAACTATATATATATATATACATATATAATCTATACACGTAAATGTACATACATACTCATATTACTATTTTTACGATAAACAATTACAATTAAAACTAACAAAATAATTTTCATACATAATATATATATATATCATAACGTCTTAATATCGTTTTCATTAAATTTACTGTACATATATATATATATATATATATATATATATATATATATATATATATATATATATATATATATATATATATATATAACTCAATTTTCTATACACATGTATATACATGTACACCTGCGAATAAAATATGTATAATAGGGTGACTGGGTGACCGAGTGACGGCAAGGGACAGACAAAATCGCGAGTCTTCTTCTCGGTATTATAGTTCATTGTGGAAACTTCGAGTATAAGAAAATCGTGAGTTTTCGAGGGGGGGGGTGGGTGGGTGGGTTAGGTGTAGGTGTAGGTGTAAGAGGTAGAGGGTGGAGGGTGGAGGAGGTTAGAGAGGGTGTACTGCAGAGTATATAGATAAAGGTAAATCTAAGGTAGTAAGGGAGTTAAGGGTGGGTGGTCGTCGGGTGGGTACGACGGGGTAGAAGGAGGGTAATGATTAGTTCTTCCGAGGTCGGGGCTGTTGCCGGGTGCAGGTTGCTTGGTTCCCTCCCCCCCCCCTCCCACCCTCCTGACCCCTCCGGTCCTCCTTCGCCTACCCTTCATACGGCCTACCATTTCACCCCATACACCGTCGCCCGCGATTCCATCAACCCCCGAAAATTTAATCCCCACTCCTCGAGACGTGCGAGGCGGAAGGTGGTGCGGTGTGGTGCGGAGGTTCGAAAGCGACGCCGACGCTACCACCGCCGCCGCCGCCGTCGACGAATTCGTGTATACGGGGAGAGAAGGGAGGATATTGCAAGGTTGTCCTCCCCTCTCTCTCTTATACTGTAACTCGCGAATCTACGCGGACGCAGGGACGTGCAGGGACGTAGGTAGATATATTTTCTATTATATCTATTTTAAAAATAAAAAAATTAAAGAACAAGCATTCGAAAAACAAAAATTATTATCATCATTATTATTATTACGCAGTATTTTATCTGGTGATCATTTTTTATATAAAATTTGAGACACAGTACATACATGTAAGTATGTATGTACATCGTTTTCTTTATTTATTTGTATATATCAAATAACATTATATTCTATTTATATTTTTTGATTTTTTTTTTTTTTTTGCAATTTCAAGTTATAATCGCATTTGTTCTTAAATTACTCTGATCAATTGTAATAAGTTTGAAAGTTTTGTTTTCGATTTTTGTTTTGTTTCACAAAGAAACAAATTGCACCGTCAACAATTATAAGAGTATTTCAATCCTCAAATATCAGAAAAATAAAAAATTGAAAAACAAAAAAAAAAATCAAAAACAAAAAAATACGTTAAAACAGTAGCTCGAAATGTTAGTTACGGCCCTGCATCCCTCGCGCCCTCAAACGCACTTTCTAGCGAAAGTGATGGTCGCGTGAGTGTATATATGTATACATATATACGTCTACGACGACTGGTTTTAATACACATACCCATCATACATATACACACACCCGCATCCACGTATACATATATACATGTATATATATATACATAGTTGAAAATTTCTGCACGGACGTCCGCCCTGTGCGTTTCGTTTATATATATATATATATATATATATATATATATATATATATATATATATATATATATATATATATATATATATATACACACATATATACGTATATATATATACACCTATACAGTCTACGTTATACCCGCCACCACTCGGAAAAGTTTGACGATGGCGGTTCCGAGGGTAGGTAGGTAGGTATAGGTAGGAAGGTAGGTAGGTAGGTAGGTAGGTAGATAGGTAGGGGTGGCGATAGGAGAGGCAGTAACCTTGCAACAACCCCCCGACGTTTCGTTCGTTCGTTCGTTCGTTCGTTCGTTCGTACGTTCGTTCGGTTGCGTGTGAAGGCGAAGGCGAAACCAAAAGCGAAAGCGAAAGCTAAAGGGAAAGCGAAAGCGAAAGGGAAAGCGAAAGCGAAAGCATGAGAGCAAAAGGGAAAACGAAAACTCGCCTAGAGGGTTAGAGAACGAACGAGAAAGAGAGAAATAGAGAGTGAGAGTGATAGTGAGAGAGTGAGAGGAAACGAGAAAATGGTAGGAGAAAGAGCTACGGAGGAGTAGAGAGTTAGAGAGAGAGAGAGAGAGAGAGAGAGAAAGAGAAAGAGAAAGAGAAAGAGAAAGAGTAGAGTGGGGCAAGGAGGAAAAGCGGGAGGACCTCGGCGTACGCATCTACTCCCATATATATATATATATATATATATATATATATATATATATATATATACATATATACGTTCATTGTATATATATATATAGATATATACATTATATACATATATAGAAAGATAGAGAGTGGGGATTTGAGGGCGAAAGGCAGAGGGTAAGGGGGCGGGGACTTGCGGGGGTGCAACGCGGGGTGGCAGTGACGGGCGTGACGTAGTCGAGGGAGGATGTACGCCCCTGTTGGCGGCCCCAGCAACCAACAACTACCCCTGGTCAATCCATGGTGGGTCCATCCGTCAGGTATCTATCTACCTACCTATAAAAAAACAAAAAAAAAAACAAAACAAAAGAATAAAATCAAATAAAATAAAATAACAAAAATATATTTATCTTAATCTATCTATCTGTCTGTTTGTCTGTCTGTCTGTCTTTCTGTCTCTCTGTCTGTCTGTCTGTAAAGTACGTTAGTATTTCGCTATACGGTTAGATTTTATATTGTAGTATATTATGTGAATTTGTATATATATATATATATATATATATGTATGAATTTGTATATATATATATATATATATATATATGTATATATGTATATTTGCAAATTTCAATTTTTTGAATATAATATCTTCCATTTTTCTATTTTTATTTTATTTTATTTTTTATTTTTCTTGGATCTTTAATTTTTATTATACGTCTATAATATTGGTGAATGTTCAAATACTTACTTTTATCATTCATTCATTCATTAATTTATTCATTATTAGCGTTATTATAGTTATTTTTACGAATGTTCTGCCAAAAATGAGCAAAAAAAGAAAAAAGAAAGAAACAAATATGTATATATATATAGTTTTCGTGCATATTTTCTCGACGTACATACGTACATACATATAAATACATAATTGTTAGAAACATTGTGTAAAATGAAAGAAAATTTTTACATATATATATATAATATATAGCCGGGTTGGGTATATATAATTAATGTATTGAAGTGTTCGTACTATTATATATATTGTTTTATATATTGTATTACTTATTATTGTATGTAATTTAATCTCGTTAACGCGATTATCGTCAATTAAAAATATTATATTATTATACGAATAATTATGTTATAAAAGTGATATCGATCAAAACGCGCGAAATTTCGACTATACATATACGTAAGTATTATATATATATATATATATGTATATATATATTATACGATATTATATCTACGTTATTTTAAAGCTGTATACGGATTCTTTGTCGTATCTTTAATCTTATTTCTATTATTATTATTATTATTATTATTATTATTATTATTGTTTTTTTCTTTCTTGTTGCATATATACGTATAGTTTTCAATTATACATAAAATAATATATATATATATATATATATATATATATATATATATATATATATATATATATATATATATATGTATTTTTTGTCTTTTTCTCGAACGTGCGATGCACATTATAGATTGAGAAATAATATTATATTATAGCGTATAAAATAACAAGAAACAATAAAAGAACAGAAAAACATGAAAAAAAAAAAAAAAAAAAGAAAAACAAGAAAATCTTGGTACATACATCTGTTTGACAGCTGGTCTTACATTTCGGTGACGTTATATAGTACCGCGCGTTTCTTAATAGGTATATATATACACACGCGATATGTTTTTTCAATATTCAATCGTTATGAGAACAAAAAAAAAAAAAAAAAACAAAAAGAACAAAAAAAGAAAAAAATAGATATAAAAATTGAAGGATGATGATTAACCGCAAAAAAATATATATATATACATGTTGTACTTGTGGGTCGTATATCGCAAATTACTGAACGATCTTCTACCTGCGGGTCAGCGGTCAAAATCATCATTTAATCAGGTGATAGTATACATCGAAATAGGTAACTCTGATTTTTATAAAATTTTTTTTTTTATATAACTTTAGCAACAATGGTTTCGAAAAGTTTGCAGTTTTCATGCAACTTAGTCTTAAACATTAATAACTATTCTGTGTGATTTGTAAAAATAAAAATAAAGAAAGTATACCATTTTTATTTGAAAAACTCTCAGCTTTCCGATGAAAATATCGTCGATTTTCTCATATGTGTATAGAAAATCTTGAAAATCACGTTTAAATTAAAAAAAAAAAAAAAAAAAAAAATTACAAAAAGTACATATCACTTTTATACATGACTGTCAATTTTCTGTGAAATGAAAATATATTTTTCGTAAAACTGTGATTTTTTTACTTAACACGTGTGAATCGTAATCTGGGATTTCGATGGGGTCGAGTGTCAAGAAATAAAAAAATAAATAAATAAAACAATTGTTGTCGATTATGTTTTGTAAATTTTTTTTCTTTTTTTTTCTTTTCATGATTTTTTCAACGTCGAAACAGAGTTTAAAAATTCAATGTTTAGTTTCATCATTTTCTCGATAATAGATGATTGTTGGAAAAAGACTAGCTTGACTCAGTGAAATTATTGCGCTATTATACTTCCTGTAAAATGCATGAGCGTAATTCTCTGAAAAGTTCAAGATTACTGAGGACTCGCCAATCTTTGATCAATTTTTCAAAAAAAAAAACTTAAAATTTGTTTTCTAATTTTTGGAATAAAATCATACATTAATTATACCTATTCAGGATGCTCCTGCTTATGCAATTTTAAAGTCTGTTTCGACATTGGAGAAAGAAATCAAAAAAAAACAACAAAAGAAAAAAAACATTCACAAAACATAATCGGCAACAACACGTATATGGTGTTTTATTTATTTATATTCGATCCCATCGGAACCCTGGATTAAGACTCACACATATTAAGTAAAAAAAAAAAAAAAAAATCTGAGTTTTTCTCCAAAAAATATTTTCATCTCAAACAAAATGGAAACTCATGTATAAAAACGATTTTTTTATTTTTTTATTTTTTTTTTTATTTTCACTTTAACCGGGATTTTCAAGACTTTTTGGACATATGGAAAAATCGACAATATTTTTATCGGAAAGCTGAGAGTTTTTCACATGGAAATAATACTTTATTTTTTTCTTTATTTTATTTATTTTTACAAACCCAACAGGATAGTTATTAATGCTTAAGACTACTTTGCATGAAAACTGCAAACTTTTAGAAACCTTTTATTTTGCTAGTTAAAGTTATGAACGAAAAAAAAATTTGAAAACAAATCAGAGTTACCTCTGTTTCGATGCATACTATCACCTGGTTAAATGGTCATTTTTAACGCCGACACCCAGCTATAAAAAATAAAATAAAATCGTTCAGTAATTGGCGATATGACCCATATGTATATACCATACCTATATCTTTATAGTTTAGAATTATTTATTATAGAGACTCGATCTATTCGAAACCCGATTTTTTTTCTTTTTTTTTTTCCCCCGGTTTAAATAGTGTCAAATTTAATTGCATTTTTACAGTTTCGATTTTTATATTCACTTCGCGGTTAAATAGACCGATGCAATATGGTATGCATGTACATTCGTCAAATTCAATGGCCACGGCATTAATTCATATGCACTGCAGTACCATGTTAAACCCACGATACCGTATAGATATCGCGTGCATCCATACGGATCTCGAAATTAACAATCGTCAGATAAACTGGGTGAAATTTTTATTTTGTTTCTGAATTTTTTGATTATTATTATTTTTATTTTTTTATTTTTTCATTTGCAATTTTACCGTGCAGTAAATTTAGTGCAGTTAGATAGCAGCGAGCAGAGTACAGATGATCGAGATTTATATACCCAGTTATATACATATATATACAATAAATCGCACAATATCAAAAATTTTAAATAATTATTTGCTCAATACCCTACAGATCGCGATATCTATATACATATATACACCTATAATACATAAATATATGCAAACTTATAAATAAATCTATATAATATACAAATTATACGTAAAATAGTTATCGCGGTGTCGTAAACCTCGACGATCATCGCGGACAGGTGAATTATAAGATTATAGTGAAATTTCACCGCATATAATTTTATAAACACATATATGTATAGTTATTGGCTGTGGGCAGGTACGTATAAGTACTAACGCACTATATCGCGTGCACACACATATACATTTAAACAAACAAACAAAATAAATAAATAAATAATTCGTTCGATACAAGAAAATAAATAAATAACATAAATATACATATATCTGTATATAACTATACTATATGTATCTAACGATGGTGGCATGGCGGCAGCACCCGTGTGCCCATAAGCATAATCCCTCTTTGCCTCTCTGTTAAGAGGTGCTACGTGCAGTTCACATAGCGGTACCTATTCCTACATCGTAACTATACATATATAGTTGCCTAGCCTAAGATATATACATAATAACGTTTACTAACGAACCGATTATGTATATATATATACCTATATAAATACATTTATATACATACATATAGGTATACTAGTCCCAAAAACTCTCTCTCATCGATTATACACCCGATATGTACTATAAATCTATCTCTTATATACATATGTGTGCAAATTTATATATACATGTGGTATATACATAAAGTATTCAATGAAAAACGTTCGTTATACTACAGTGACGCTTATAGTAATTCAATATTAACGGCAATAAATTTCCATTTATGTTAGTTGAAACGAAAAATTTTTTAATCGCGATATTAAAAACGAGAAAACAAAAACAAAAAACAAAAAAAATTAATAATAATTCTATCTCAAAATTTGTTATACTGTGTGAGTAACAAAAAATGATCGTAAATATAGAAAGAAAGAAAAAAGAAGAAGAAAAATTAAATTGAGATGATGAGGTAATATGGCTATACCCCAATACCTTTACACATATCTTATGTACTTCGGTTATCTTATTGCTATATATGTGTATTGTGAATTTTATATATATATTATAGTAATATAGTCGAGGTTGCAGCCCGCAGTTCTCTCCATATATTCTAAGGAGAGTCTTTGCTTTGTATATGTACTATACGACAATAAAGTATAATACATATATAGATACACATACGATTTTTAAATACTACAATATTATTCGAAATAAATGAATACAGATATTATACAGAGGGTTAACACACACATAGAATATACTATTTATATACCTAAATAATAATAAGTATATACTTTATATATATATATATATAGGTATAATATATTGAAATGCGTTAACGCATGGAACATGAACATGACCGCGAACATACATGAAGGTAAAGATCGCTAAGCGTGTACACAGAGTACATATACTCTATACGTTTTCTATGCGTAGTACGGAAATTGTGCCGGTATTAAAGTGGGGGTAAATATTGGGTGGGAGATGAGCGGGCGTTCGGGGGGGAAAGGAAGGAGGGAGGTAGGGGGAGGGGGAGTAGTAGTGCGTGTGGTTCCGTGGTTCCAGGGTTCTATGGTTCCACTACCAAGGCCGCCAAAAACGTAGGGCTGGCTAGCTGGCTCTAGCTAGCAAGCTAGCTAACTAGCTAGCTAGCGAGGCGCGCGGCCTAGGCTAGGCCTCTCTGCCTCCTATCGTCATTTCTATCGTGGTTCCTAGTTAGTTTGGTTGCAAGAGCCCGGAGAGCCAGAGCTCGTACAAGCTATGACTTTAAACTCG
>OZ001262.1:13715062-13750062 GCA_963924015.1 Macrophya annulata
GTGTGAGGTGTACTTATACTGTTACATATATTACTGTATTACTACATCGATCTATTATATCCCTTGGGTACTTTACATGTCAAGGTTTACCTATCACTTATAATCTGTAAGTAATACATTTTACCTATTAACTAAAAAAAAAAAAAACACATTTACTTCAATTAGGTACCGATTAAATAATTTTTCTATTATTTATTTTGTTTAATTAATTAACTGAGATTGATATTTAGTTTTATATGTATATACATACACATAATATGTTTAGTCGAATCGAACGCTTATATTTCGCTGCTGGTTGTAACTGCTATATGCAGGCGCGTGTGTAAACGTATATATCATGCCTACACACATATGTGTATATATATATACATATATATATATATATATATATATATGTATATATATATATATATATATATATATATATATATATATATATATATATGTGTGTGTGTGTGTGTGTGTGTATCTATATAACCATATTATTACGTCTAGAAAATAAAAATAAAAATCTTCTCTCTCCGCCAAACACGTTGAACTGTGGGTGTATCTCTTCGCACCGATTCGCCACGCCACGCGTTGCTTTGCTATGCCTATGCGTATGCCTATGTCACGCCGCGATCGCGCTGATTCTTTTGCTCTCGATTTTTTTATTCGTAGGTACATACATACATATGGTACATTTCATGTGACTTGAGCCACTAAAAAGAAAAAATAAAAAATAAATAAATATGACTAAACCTCATAAAATTTTCTACTGATTCGGGGTATAAAAGTACGATATTTTTTGCTAAGTATTACAGCCTATTGGTGATTAATTTTTAATTTTTGAAATCCATGATTTTTGTTTCTCCATGACGACGTGTAGATTTTTACCAAATTTTTATATCACTTGCGGAATATGAGACAAAAATTAACATGATACAAATATCGATGGGTTATTGGTCTGCGTGATTTTTTTTAAATTTTATTCTTCAATTTTTTACTATCAAAAATTGGGTCTAGACTGTTGAAAAAAAAAATTTTAATAAATCTTTTTTTATTGTAATCGATGAAATGACCGAATTTTTCTCATTTCTAATAATTTCCGTTAAGAAGCACTTCTTTTTGGGATATCTTCGTTTGAAGAAAAAAAAAAAAAAAAAAAACGCTAAATGCGTGTAAAACTCTATGGGTCATAATAATTGGCAAAAATCTTGTAGGTACTTTTATACCCCGATCTATAGAAAATTTTGTAAATTTATATAGTCATTTTTTTGGGTTTCTGAAGTCATATGGAATGTGCCATGTATATATACATATGCATATTAAATTTTTCGGTACGGTATATCTTATTATACGTAAATATGTGATATTTAAAAAAAAAAAAAAAAAAAAAAAAACAGAAAAAATAAAAACAAACATCGTGTTGTTAATTATTATTTAACATATGTATATATATATATTTTTTCTTAATCAATTTTCTCAAGAATGTGGTTTTTCTATTATGGCAAAATTCTTTGTTAAGGAAGTTTCGGTCTGTTTCCCCCTTTTCACACCACACTCATACTCACCCAACGTGGGATAAGGTTGAAGATTAGATTATCAAAAATATATACACATATTATAATATTCACTTCTTCTTCTCCTAGTTCTTCTTCTTCTTTTTATTTTTCTTCTTCTTTATCTTCGTTAAAAATATAGTTCAAAAAAAAATAAACAAATGAATGAAATTTTTTTTCAAAATTTCATCGATAGATAGGTATAGGTAGGTTGGGAGGTTAGGTGGGATAGGTAGTTGTATACATACATATATATATATATATATAGATATATATATATATATATATACATATATATATATAGACGGTATAAGGTATACCTTCGCCATAGCACCCGAAATCCCTTTCGGTTGGGGGTATAACGGTTTCATTCCCAGCAATTATTCGCAGATTCCTGATTCACAAAAGCACCTCGCGCGCGGGAGGCTTCTGCGAGGGATGCTGTAGGGTGAGCCGTAGGGGCGCCGAGCTGCTGGGTGCAGTATTGACGATATTCCGACCCCTTTTCTCCTCCACCTCCTCCTCATCCCCCTCCTTTTCCCGTTCAACGCCACAATTTCTCTCTCTATCTCTCTTCATCTTTCTCTCTCGGTCTCTCTCTCTCTTTTACTCGTTGTGAAACGTATCAGGTGTATAGAGCATAGTTTCATACGAATAATCAAGCAATCGTAAATACTTTATAATAATATCTTTCAATCAGCTAGTAAAAAAGAAAAAAGAAAACAGAAAAAAAAAAAACAAAACCGCGTATGGATTCACCCATATGTGCACATATATATATATATATATATATATATACATATATGTATTCATTAATTAATATCTGGATAAATTTTCGGGTCTAAAAAAAAAAAAAAAACTTGACCAACATGCAGTTATAAGTAAATATATACATATAAATATATATATACATAAAAGTGCGTTTATATAGGCATATACCTATATATACCTGTATTATATATTGTATATAGGTATTTGTATAGGTAGAGATATAACAATCTTTACGGGGGCGGGCGCAATCGTTAGATTTTATATTATTTAAGCTTTCGTAGAATTGAACTGCGAAAAAAAAAAATACAAAAAAAAACCAATAATATATATCGTATATCGCATGGCGCATGGCGCAACTTCTGCGCGTTATGCTGCTGCAGAGATAAGCGATTAGAGAAAACTGTCTGGCCCATACTATATATACCTACTACACATATGTATTATATATATATTTATATATATACATATATACATTATAGTAGATTTTTCTCAATCTCGTAATAATTAAACACAGTCTTAAAAAGATGAAAATCACACCGAAAAAAAAAAAAAAAAAATTGATCAAAAACATCCAAATTAAAAAAATTTCAATATTTTGTTCATTTATTTATTAATTTTTTTCTAATCTCTTTCCTATTTAACTTACATACGGTATCTATTATACATATGTATATTATACTGGTCAAAGTTATTTATATTTATAGATAAAAGATCATATGAATATATTTATTAAAAAAAAAAGACATAATAATAATTTTTTTTTTTCTCCCTTCAAGTACATATTTAAATACAAATTATTTTTTCTCCTTTTGCAGTCTCCGTTCTTTTCGTTCTTATTTCCTCCACCCCCTACCGATTGTCACTATCCCCTTTCTCGTCCTCGTAACTTAATCCTCAATCAAGAACGATCCTCGTCATACGTATAGATATACAGGTATATTAGAGAGATAGGGATAGGGATAGAGATAGGGATAAGGTCCCGTTCGTCCATTCGTCCGTACGTTCGTATATATATATATATGTATGTATATAGGTATATACGTCCGACTTCTTCGTCCTGCGGAACTCCCGGATTATAATAAGCCCCCCGGGTTTGTGGCGCGTTTTCGTTATTCGGGGTGTGCCAAATTGGCGATGAGGAACATGTAGCCGTCGCCTAGGCTAGGCGCCTGTAGAGGCTACACTAGGCGATACGACAGAAACTGGGAATTTGAAAGACAAGAAAATAGAAAAAAAAAAACAATAAAAAATAAAGATAAATTTAAACAGAAATAGAAATTTCAGTTTAATAGTTTGCATCGCTTTCCGTATTTTCTGTACATAGATATGTCTGTCAGTAGTAGAAAAAAAAGAAATTGAAAAAAAAAAAAAACGAAAAAAATCGAAAAAAAAAGAGAAGGAATTCGCAATGTGCTGCAGCGCAGCATAAGCGCAAAGGCTTTTCGGGTTCGTTCTTTCGGGTTTTGTGTGTTAACGCGCCTTCTATCGCGTGCGTGTGGATTTTCAATATAACTGTGTGCGTAACCAGAGGCGCGCGTGCGGCCCCGCAGCGACCTTGAGCCTCGCCGTTGCCCCCCTCCCTCCCTCTCTCCCTCCCTTCTTGCCCTTCCTCTTCTCTCTATCCCTCTTTTCCCCACCCCACGAAAAATTCACCTCTCCTTTCCTCTCCTCTCCTCTCCTCGCCACACACACTCTCTCTCTCTCTCTCTCTCACTCTTTTTCTGCTCCCTTTCCTCTCAAGTCCCCTTGTCACTCCGCCCCAAAAACTGAACTGCCTGTGCACCCCCTCCTTTAGCAGGTCTCTAGAGTTCTTCCTCCTCCTCCACCTCCACCTCCATCTCCAATTCCTACTCCTACTTCTACTCCTACTACTAAAAACTACTCCTCCTTCTCTTATACTGCCAAAATTTACCCCCACTATGTGTCTCGTTCTCTGCAACGTCGCTCGTCTCCAAACTCCCCTCAAACCCCCCCCCCCCCCCCCCCCACTCGGTCTCTTTCTCTCTTGTGTAGAAACGAGAGATACATACGTAGAACTCTGAACACGCGGACCCCGCGATACGCCGAGAGGGGAAAACTAGCTTTTCTGTACATACAAAACTGCACATTCAATTAATATTATTATTATTATTATGATTTTAGTTTTGCCATTTTTTATCTCCCCCCTCCCCTTAAATTTACGAAAAGTATATATTTAACTACAATTTTATTTATTGTATACAGAGATACTCCCAGAATGGATACTTCACTGCATCGAAAATCTATTTTTCAATATTCAATCAAAAATCTGCATTTAATTTGTTTTTTTTTTTTTTTTTAATCTCAATTTTCTTTCGATGCAATTTTATCTCCTCGAAATTGTATAAGTGCAGATAAATTCTTGAGAGGATATAATATATGTTGTAGTTGAATTTTTTGTTCATATTCTATTTATTATTATTATTATTATTATGATTATTATTATTATTATTATTATTATCAACTGCAAATAAATATATTTAATTTTTAAATTATGGAATACGTAGCCGACTGCAGTAAGATTATATTAAAATTCAGGGATTTCTCATATACAATATATATATATATATATACACATTACATATATACGATGTGGGTGAAAAAAATTAAAGATCCGTCACTGGCACGTGTTAGATTTCGAGGTTGTTGCAAACGGGGATAGAGATACCTTAGAAGAATTAGAGGAGTGGAGAGGGGAGAAGGCGCGATCATTTAGTTTCGGTTGTGTTCACGGCGGGAGGGTAAAGGCAACTATAGATATACCAGCCGGGGCCAACGTTACGCGAACTCAAGTTCGGCGCAATCCTGGCCTTAGGCAATCGGTGGGTCTCTCTAACCCACCCAGAAACCAAACCAAACCAAACCAAATCCCCTTCTCTCTCTCTCTCTCTCTCTCTCTTCACCCCTTCTCTAAACTATTCCCTTCTTTCTCTATCCCTCTCTACATCTTAGTCGGTTGATGCTCCCACCCTATTTTTTTTTCCCTTCCCCTCCCTCCCTCCCTCTCTCCCACCCTATTTCCATTCCCATACCATCCTATTCCCATCCCAATTCGACAAGCGAACAAGCGCCCCACGCATACAGAACACGCACACTATTTTGGGTAACCGCATTTGCAACGGCTTCGATGACCCACATACATTCTTTCTTCCTTTCCATTATTTTTTCATCTATATTTATTATAGAAATTATTTGTCTTTTCCTTTACAATAAATAATGAAAAATAATATATAGGTATATAGGTTCCTTTCTTTCTTTTCGTTTTTTAATTTCAAAAAAATTTTTACAGTTTTTCCTTGTCTTTTTGATTTATAACAAAAAGAAAGAATACAATTTTTTTCACTCTTTTCTTACCTCTTTGTTTTTTCGATACAAAAACAGCAACGGCAACAATACTGTACATAAACTTATATACGTAAATATAATTATAATAACATTATACTCTTCCACGGTAGAGTGGCTCGCTAGTTAGTTAGTTAGTTAGTTAGTTAACTTAACTTAGCTTACTCTAGCTGGCTAACCTCTCTTTCGTTTCTCGCGGTCATACACAGGCTCGGTGCTACTTCATACTTTTGTATATATATATATATATATATATATATATATATAGATAGGTATACATGTATAGATAGTAGTTGCGTTTGCTTGGTTGCTTGACTACTGCCTTGCCTCTTTGCCTCTGCCTCTGCTCTCTGCTCTTTGCTTTCTGCCTCTGCCTCTGGCTTAGCCTGCCTCCTCGCGCGAGGGTACCGCACGTTATTCCAGTGACGTTACAACGCTCTTGAACAGTGCCGATTTGAATTCGGAACTAGCTGTATTGCATCGAGGATAGCTCGTTGGAGTATATACATACCTAACTCTGTACGGAACCGCGCGGTTATGTAGTTCGTTAATATAGATATATGTATATATATATATATATATATAAATAAATAATATATATATGTACATATATATATATATGTATATATATGTGAAACATAGTGGGTGCAGCGAAAACAAAACAACAAAAAAATAACAAGAATTTAACAAAAAATTCTTTATCGCATATTAGTGATCGTTATTTTTCTGAAAAAAAATCTATATAATATAGTGATTATTATAATTTATACGCTTTTCGAGAAGGGAGGGAAACAAAACAAAAAATCAATCAAATTTCCTGAAAGTTTATATATATATATATATATATAAAACAAAAACAAAAATAGTAAAAAAGTTTACAGTTTGAATAAAATTTAAAGTGCCTCGTTATTAATTTTTCTGTTATAGTTGTTCGTTGTCTAATTTTCGAAATGATTAAGTGGTGATATATATGTATACATATATATGTATATCGAATTTTATATATTATATTCGATTTTTTTTTTGTGTATTATTTAAATAATGTGTTTTACTTGGTGCAATCAGCGAACGATATAAATAATTATATATAATCATATATATTGTATATATATATATATATATGTATATATACAGTTGCAAAATTTTATCAATGGATTTAATTTGATATTAGATATATATATATATCTATATAATATGAGAAAATAAACTAAGAAACTAAATTTTAACGTGTGGGGGAGGGGGGGGGGGAAAAATAATAAAAAATAAACGAAAATGAACAAGAGAAACAAAGAACAATTAACAATAAACGTGTATCGTGTGTGAGAAACAAAAAAAAAAAATTCTCTTCTGTTTAAAAATTAATTTTTTATTGTTCATTTTAATTATAAAAGTTTTAAAAATTCGCTAGTTAATAAAAATTTCATCGTTATAATAAATCCTAAATATTTCAAGATTTGCAATTATTTTCGAAATAAAAATATCCACAACCACGCGTATACAGATATATACGTATACTGGATTATAAAATAACCGATGTAACAGGCCAAACCACGTGTCCATGTTACTAGGTACTGCCTTCACATTTTTTTTTATAGATTAGATATAATATCAGCAGTGTCAATATTATCGAATATCAAAATATGTTACATAGTATGTATGTATACAAAAACAAAAAACAAACAACCAAAAGAATCTTAACACTAATGTAAAAAATAAAATTCAAAAAATTTTTTTTTCTTTTGATTTTATATTGTTAATTTGTTCGATTTTGCAGCTGGAGGAGTAGTTGGGCACGGACACGATCAGGAAGAGAGGTCCCTACTGGAGGGTGGCTGCAGTGACAGGGGTGGTGGCGAAAGTCAGGGCGGGGGTGGGCCAAGGGGTGGCGTCATGGACTCTAATCAACAACAATTCTGTCTGAAGTGGAACAGCTTTGGTAGTAATTTGGCTACCGCATTTTCCAACCTCTACAAAAGCGAGAGTCTAACGGATGTCACCCTATTCTGTGAGGGTAAGTGGACCACATTTTAAATCCTAAAACATATCCATATACGCGACATGTGCACAATCTTCGTAAATAAATTACCATAAAAAAAAACAATAATAATATCCGCAAACGATTAAAGAAAGTAGAGAAATAAAATTTGAATAGTTTCAAAGGAAAGCGAAGAAAATAATGACATAATAGTCCGGAACTCGACGTTTTATTTCTACTTGTTATACGTACGGAACTTATGGCGGACCCTAACGCCACTTGTTCTACTCATCGTTTGAACCTACACTCGCCTATTTCCCTGCAACACCCCGTTTGACCATACGCGAATATTACTACTGCGAATTTGATACGTTGCACCGCTCGGAGAATGCAGTCATAGCGGCTGCAGTTTGTATGAGGCTGACCTAACGCGGTTTGTTCTACTGATCCGTTGCGCCTATACGCGGCTACTTCCCTTCTCTCCCGTTCGACCATACGCGAATATAACTACTGCAAATTCACAACACCGCACTGCACTACTCGGAGGATGCAGTCAGACACTCGGACAGACTGCAGTTCGTATGCGGCGGACCTAACGCGGCTTGTTCTACTGATCCGTTCTACCTATACGCGATTGGCTACTTGGCCTACTACCCCGTTTGACTATACGCGAATATTACTACTCGCGAATCGACGACGCATGCACCGCTCGATGAATGCAGTCAGACGGTCGGTAGACTGCAAGAGTGCAGTTTGCATTTCGCACTGTGCCTTCGCGGACTGCAGTCGATTTGAGTACCGCGCTGGTAGTTGACGGTTTTCTAGAAACTTCAATTTTGAGAAAAGTATATTGAACCGAATTGTCGAGGTGATAGATTTAATTAATGTGCAAATTTTGGTAAAGTTTTGAATAGTTTTTTTTGTTCTTCGGTGATTAAAAATTGTGATATACGATTTTTATTACAGTGATTATTAATGTTTTTTTTTGTAATATCATGTGGGAATATGATCACCGTGAAGTGTTTTATAATTATTTAGTGCATCGGGAATTTTCTTCTTTTAATTATTTTTATTTTTTTTGAAACTTTTTAAAGACTGTTTTGATCATGGTGTTATTTATTGTTTTACAAAATTGTGTATCTACCTACAAATGTACGTCAGTTTTAGGTTATTCAAATAAAATAAAATACTTGTATAATAAATAATATGCCAAATTATTTTCATGTACGACGATAATTAGAAACGTTTACATTTTTTTTTTTTTTTTTTCTCCATTTTTCGTTCTTTATCAACGAAATTAATTATTTATATTCGTATTTACTAATTATGCGAAATATTAAAAACGGGCGACAAAAATTTAGCGTTAAAAAAATGACGAATATTCAGTCTCTTCTTCTTTATTTGATTTTTTTCCCAGAGGTGTTCAGTTTCTATTCCAAATATCTTTCTCTCTTTATTTCGTTTTTTTTCTCTATTTCTTTTTTTAATTTTTCTTTCGTTTTAACCAAAATAAATTATTAATGATGGTCCGAAATAACAGAGAGAGAAAAAATAAATAATAAACTTATGAGTTGAAACGCATAAAAGAATTAATTACCTAAATCTCATATATATTACAAAATATGATAAATAACTAAAAAAAAAAAAAAGGAAAAAAATTTTCCCCACGAGTATAGATTTTTCATTCTGAATTAATTCCGACTAACAAAAAATGATAAAAAAAAAAAAAAAAAAAAACCCTACGTAGTTATCATCATTTTTATTTATTATTTGCAACGACTCTGCTGTTACGCCAATAAAAATGTACCCACATATTGCACACACATAGAAAACACAACCCATTCGTCATAGTGGCAGGTTCCAGTCTTCGTCTAACCGTGGATAGGCTCGATTAAATTAGGTCTGGGTTACAGTTAGATCTAACAGCAACAACATCACCAGCACCAACAGCAGCACCACCATCAGCAGTAGTAGTAGTAGTAGTAGTAGCCAGTAGTAGCAATAGTGGGTAGTAGTAGTTTAGTGAGCGAACGTTACACATGTATAAATCTACACAACTATACAAACTATACACGTATATTAGTGCATATATATGTATATAGAAATCCACAAAGTATTGGGTGACCGCGACAGCATGAGTGTTGCGACAATGTTAAAAATTCTTTACCAACATTAGAGTAGCAGATTCATATATATATATATATATATATATATATATATATATATATATATATATATATATATATATATATATATATATATATAATATATAAAAAAGTACGTCTTACGAATAGGATATATACATACATACATAGTCGTATGTATTTGTTTTTATATGATAGTATTGGTATTGGAGAATTTGAAGGCTTCTAACGCGCGACAGGCATGCTTACAATTAGGCTAGTCGACGACTATGACGTATCCACAGGGTATATAAAAGGTACATTATACCACGAGATATACGCGCGAAACGTCTGTATATGTATAACCTATACTGCAGCTAAATAAGTAGTACATGGACACGTGATATAAGTATTTTCAGGGTCGAACAAGCCGTTAGAAATCCAACACTATATGTATACATATGCTACAGTATATTATACTATATTATTATCATTATTATAAACACGATCTTAATAGTCACTCGAGTATAAGGTGTATATAGGTATATATATATATACAAATAGCGATAATTTACATCAAAATTAAACTCATTATTATTATTATTATTATTAATTCATCTCTGATCAATTCAATGAATGAATGAATGAATTATTTATTTATTTATTCATCTTAACGATAAACTATTTGGCTGGAATATTTCCTCAATTATGCAGTTAGTAATATTCTAAGTTATAACGTAGTTATGTATAGTTAGTATATGACGTTCGGATGTATGTATTAAATACGTTGCGTAACTAACTATTTTACAACTAGAACTACAACTGCTAATTCTGCTGCTGCTGCTGCTGCTGCTGCCGTGCTGCAACGAGCCTAATTTAGGTTTAGGTTAGTAATATATATGTTTATATAAGGTACTCCATGACAAACTGCAGTGAGCCCAAAACTCTCGATAAAGGTTGAATTTTTTCAAGGAATATAATGAATAGTTTAAAATTTTTTTTTTTTTTTAATTTTTGCTGATTTTTAACAATTGATTAATTTTTTTCTCGGTAGGTTTTCGTCGTTCTAATTTATTCTTTGATGGAAAATGTTTCTGGATGATCACAGAGTGTGTATGTTTATTTATTTTTCTTTTTTTTTTTTTTTTTTTTCTCTTGGGGGAATTTTTCCAATTAGGTCCAATTGAAAAATTCTATATTTTCACTATTTTAAAGGAATAATAATATAGGTATAATATAAAAAATTTTCAACCCTAACAAGTATAATATACATGATAATTGAAACAATCTAAAATTATAGTGAGGGTTTTGTACTGCAAGTTTGACGTGGAATACCCCATACATACATATATATAAATATATAGGTCAAAACAGAACGCACCCTCCGACTATACATATATTATACGTATAGATTAATATATATATATATATATATATATATATATATATATATATATATATATATATATATATATATATATATATATATATATATATATATATATATATATATATATATATATATATATATATATTATACATATATACATATGCGAATCGATTTATATGTGTTATAAACGTATATATGGGTATTTGTATACGCGTTATTTGTATTCGTATGCGTGTGCGTGTTCTGCAGGTCGCTTATAGTTGGTATATAACGCGGTTTCAGAATGTAGGTCGGTTTAGCCTAGCTTAAAGCCCTGGTGCAACGGCGGCATCGTAGAAAAGACCGATATAGCATTATCTAACTGGGTCATAGCTCGCTGGGTTGCTGGTTTTTTTTCCTTATTATTATTATTATTATTATTATTACTATATTATTATTATAATATCATGTGAGAATCGGGTCGTTCCTTATTACGCTATCGCTATATTGCATATATACATATGCTGCAGAATTACTGACTGACTAACCTGACTACTGATATGCTCATACGCTTGTTATATGTATATTTTTTTTTCTATTCTTCTCTTTCATTTTTTTTTTTTTATTTTGTAATTTCAAATTTAATTTGAAATTTTCTTACGTTTCCTGCAATGGTCATATGGAGATTCGAAATGAAATACAGTAGAGATATTTTATGTATATGTATGGATACATATATATTTATACATATTACGTTAATCGCGTGTAATAACGCGATGATCACGACGTAGAATTTTGCAAGCGTAGATAATCGCGGTTCTGCAGTAGGTTTATGTATGTATATATGTATGTAACGCATGCGTATATATATATATATATATATATATGTATGCTATCTATTATATGTATAAGTAATATTTTATAGGCTGATTCATAACCGTGTGCATAAATATAGGCATGACGGAAGGGAGAGAAGGGAAAAACAGAGAGAGAGAGAGAGAGAGAGGTAGGTAGAGAAAAAGCAGGAGAGAGTTAGTGCAGAATGATAAAGAGAGAAGGAGAGAGAGAGGAATAAAGATAGAAAAATGTACGGTGGGCGACCGCGACGTTGCCAACACACGTTCCGCGATATCATATATAAAACGCGTTTCAATGACCTCTTGGCAATGGCCAACAGCCAATGTCTGGCTTTTCAGGTACTCTAAGCAATTTTTATTTTATTTTATTTTATTTTATTTTTTGTTTTTCCGTACAGTGGAAATGGAATTAGAAAAAAAAATTCATACATTTATCTGTGTACATACGTATATATAAAAAATGCAAGTGTAAGAGTGAGGAGAGAAATGAATCGCAATGCAAATCCTGAAGCTATATAGACGTTATTAAAAAATTTATTCATATATAAAAATTCATGCTATATATATATATATATATATATATATATATATATATATATATATATATATATATATATATATATATATATATATATATATATATATATATATATATATATATATATATATATATATATATATATATATATATATATATATATATATATATATATATATATATATATATATATATATATATATATATATATATATATATATATAGAAAAGTTTTTCATTTTTTGTAATTATTATTATTTTTTGCTTAGTTTTATTACATTTCTTATATCAACTCAAGATATACTCGAGCATTCAATATATACGTATAGATATAATATTATAAGATCGCGAAACTATTTGCCAATTTGTTTTTATTCATATAGAAACTGTTTTTTTTGTTTTTTGAACGCGGGAACTTCATATTAGTGAGAAATAAAACCGGTTCTTATATTTTCGTTGGTTTTTTTTCCTTTTTCTTTTGCGACTTTAATTTTCTTAGAAATATTTGATATTCATTTATAATTCGCATATGTATATACGTATATATATATATATATATATATATATATATATATATATATATATATATATATATATATATATATATATATATATATATATATATATATATATATATATATATATATATATATATATGTATGTATGTATCGTTGGCAAATATTTGGTAAAAACAGAAATTTAAGTATTACTTATAGGTATAGGTAATAGGTATGTGTATTATAATATACAGAGATCGAATGATGAGTATGTATATATTAGCTATATATATATATATATATATATATATATATATATATATATATATATATATATATATATATATATATATATATATATATATATATATATATATATATATATATATATATATATATATATATATATATATGTGTTGTATTGTGTAATAATATGACAATTTTTCGTTATTTGCTTTTTTTTAAAGAGAAACAGAGACAAAAAATTAATTCACAATTAAGAAAATTTCAATGCAATGAAAATGTAAGAATGAAAATGAGCATGCGTACCTAAAAAAAAAAAAATTTTCATGATAAAAAAGACATAAAGAAAGAGAAAATAACAAGAAAAAAAAAAAAATCTTTCAAACGAGATATAAAATATGCGAAATTTTCAAAAATCAAAATCAAAATGCGCTATGGTTGAAGTTTTATTTGTTTATTTTTTTTTTTGTTTGATTGATTTTCCTTCCCGTATAGTAGTAAAAGAAAAAAAAACAAAAGAAACAAAAAATTATTTCGGCCATCAACTTTACCCAATCCCGTTAGAATAATTTATTTAGGTATCCCAAATAAATATCCCTTTGTCTCGATCGTTCTAGTCGCGGTAGTGGGTTCGTATATTATATCCAAACCGAGTCCTGCAGCGATCGTGTACCTATACCTAATACCTACACCTATACCTATATAACTAAAGAATTCGAGACAGTGTCCAGTTCAGTAAAGTCCAGTCCCGAGTTGTTGGTATAAAGTATAGTTTATACATAGGTATAGGTATGATATATATATATATATATATATATATATATATATATATATATATATATATATATATATATCCATGTATTATATCGGAGGCTAAATAAGAGTGCAAGGCACTTCGAGACCTTGGCGAGAGTCACTACTATACCTGATTGTGAGTGAGTTAGTGAGCGAACGAACGAACGAACGAACGAATGAGTGAGCGAGTGAGCGAGTGAGTTAGCTCGGCGCAAAGTGAACGCACTCTGTCCGACACAAACAACACACGAACGATCAAGCAGGCAAGCAAAGTACACTTCCTGGAGTCAAGGCTCACCGTTCGCGTTCTGCGTTCTGAGTTCTGAGTTTGTAATGTTTCTAAGTTCTGCGTTCATAGCGTCAGTGTGTTTGGCGTTCAGCATCGTTCGGCGTTCGGTTATAACAGCCTTTACTACTTTTAGAGACTATGATTTTTATTATGATTCCCTGACTCTCTGATGCAACAGGATGCCGGCCATTACCCCCTTGCTCTAGAGTTACTGCGATACACTTTAAGGTTCGTTCAACCTGCATCTCTACCTGACCATAAGCAAGCACCCTATTATTTCTACCTTTTATAACACGCGAAATATTTATATTATTATTATTATTATTGTTATTATCATCATAAACGTGTACGTGTACGTACAACATTAACCTTGGGACTTCTTACGATTCAGAATTCATTTTTCTTATTACTTTATTCAAAAAGTATATATATATATATGTATATACTAGATATATACTAGAGAATATAATAAAAGAAAACAAAATCTCGGATCGTTCTTTAACGTTGTCAAAATTATTATCGTATATTTGCAACAGCAACAGCAGCAGCAGTAACAACATATGAGATACTGGTATAGATAATAATTATCAGATTAGAGACACGTAATGTTAGGTTATACGTATATATATATATATATATATATATATATATATATATATATATATATATATATATATATATATATATATATATATATATATATATATATATATATATATATATATATATATATATATATATATATATATATATATATATATATATATATATATACATAATATGTATACAATGTATTTATATGCGTCACTGACTTGTTTTCAACGATAATCCAAAACCACTTGTACCAATCACCTCATTCAGGTATATTATACACTCATGTATATATATATATATATATATATATATATATATGTATATATATATATATATAATATATACATGAGTGTATAATATACGTGTATGTATAGTATAATATGTAACATATTTTTATGTCTACGTATGTATAATACTCGTGTGTCGTAATATCTTATAGATGTACGCCGCCTCCTTCCTCTTCGTTCTCATCATCCTCTTCATTTTCCCCTCTTTTTTTCTTTTTTTTTTTCTTTTTAAACGATAACGCGTTACATTACTGCAAAGCGACTATCGCCAGACGAGATATTATAACCCCGCGCTTCACATACCTGCTTATGATATTAATAAAATTGAAAATTATTATACAAAATAATGACATTTTTAGAATAATAATGAAATTTTTGAACAAAAAAACTTTATTTCTCTATTTTTCTTTACGCTTCAAGGAAATAGAAAAATATAAAACAATAAAAAATATAGAAGAAAGAAAAAAAAAAAACTGAGGGGAAAATAGCAAAAAGCAAAAAATAAAAATGAAATAGAAAAATGAACGAATCGATACCCGCGTTTGCACGCCAGGTTCCTGTTTCAGAGTTTGATAAAGTTTCTTAAAGTGGTTGCCTTGACGCGGTGCGGTTCGGTGGTCGGTTACCTACCACTACTACTACGTATTATAAAACCGCGGTTCAACTTCCAGTTAAACTATCCGAGCTAGGCGATCGAGCGCAGAAAAGATAAGAGTTTTCATATACCTATCTATATGTATATATACATATGTATACTAATATCATACGCTTTGGTATTTAGTTATTATTATTATTTATTTATTTGTTTAACTATTTGAAATAATTAATAAATTTACAAAAACAAAATAATAATAATAATAATAATAATAATAATTAAAAAAAAAAAAAACTCGTTACATATTATACACCATTTACATACAATAGAACGTATATAGACATTAATTGATGGGCAATGCCCTGACAAGGTCGCTGCGCTGCGTTATTGCCATATCTACTGCTGCAGAGAGTTGCGAGAACGTTCACGTTCGCGTCGTGCAAAACATGACGCATGGTATTTCCGGTCGTTGAAAGGAAAAAAAAAAAAAATAAAATAAAAAAAAAAAAAATAGAAACTAGTTGGCAAAGAAGATAGAAAAATAAAAAATCAATAATAAAAAAATCTACTACATCAGTCAAGTGTAATAATAATCATACGGAACTTTTCAAATCTTTGTCGAAAATATTATAATCCAATAAATCTAAATAATAAAACGATAATGAAAAACAAAAAAATAAAATAAAATATATAAACCGAGATGTTCTTTTGAAACTAAACAGTCGACAGCGCATGCGTGAAATAATTTAATTTCATTGGTCTGTGATCAGTCGATCTTGTGATGATATTTTAGTCTGTGAAACAGGGGAGCCAACTCGTATGTACGAAATTCTAACTTTGAATCTAACCGCGATTCTAACCTCGAAAATCTGAATCAATAACTTGGCCGCCAAAAATAGATTTTGACAGCTAAAACTCGGGTTGGCCAGCCTGCATTACCAAACGCCAATACTCGCGCTGTCGACTGTTTAATTTCAAGAGAACATTTCGGTATAAAAAAAATGTTGAACTTTTCTTTCTTTTTCAGTTTACCGCATACATATTAGAGTGGTCCTTATTTATGGTGTCGATGAATTTTGTTTTCGCTACCACCCCCCGAATCATCTGCAAATAATTCGAGAAAAATCCATTAGAAATTTCAGCCCCTTATCACAACCGTAAAACCCTCCGGAAAGGGTTGAATTTTGCCATTTAAAATTATATATAGGTTTTTGCAATGCCTTTGGTAAATATTTTATCGTTAGGTGATTTATTGGAGTAAAAATAAAAAAAATTTTGTAATTGTTAGAAATTAGTGGACATCGATGCTACAATTTGGGAAAAAACCATTTGCACCAGCTTATGGGTCGCTCTATGTTAATTGTACATAATTATCTGTCTTATTTTGTATAATTTTCGAAAATATCGTACCGAAAACTGATATAACGAAATATATAAGAATAACGTTTACTTCAAATTTAGGAAACGATTTGGGAAGGCGGTCGAAAAAAAAAATTCATTAACACCCTAAATAAGGACCACCCTTGTACATAAATACATATACATACGTAAATTAGTATACGTAATGTAAATAATCGAAGGGAAATAGGAATTGCACAATGACAAACACTAGTAAAAATGTTATAATCGGTAAAATTGCAAGGTATCTTATATATTGAAAACTTGATTACCTGCAAAAATTTTATCTAAACATTTCCCAGCAGTTTTCATAGTTTTTGAATTACAGTCATAATCTTTTCTAGAAAGAATAAAATATTTGTGTTAAACCGTCGACAAAAACGAGAACGTCAAAGAGAATCACTTTGATTTTTGGTTTTTTAGGATAGAGAAACAAAAAAAAAAAAAAATCAAAATTTTTGAGACTTTTTACAAATTTTTTGAACATGGAGTATTTTTTTTTTTTTCTAACGCAAAGTATAAAAAAAAAAAATCGCAAATTCATTCTTGGCCATTTTTTAGATGGTACAAGCCAGTGAAATAGGAATAAGTTCAATTAAAAATATAAGAAGGCTTAAACGTTTATCGAGTTAGCTTGGAATGCCCCATATATATTATTTTATAAATTTTTTCTATATTCCTTTTCCGTTTCCGGAAGATTGCTGCAACTTATACTTAGAAGAATGTACGATTTATCATAATGATAATTGGTTTCCTATATTCCATCATCAATTTGCGGTATTAAATAAAATACATACGTAAAATATATGGATGTATGTATGTATGTACATACATACATTTACATGCATGCACACATAATTTTATAAATGATATAATTTTTTTCGCGGTATGCATGATATAAGTATTGCATTTTTAGGTATACGTACATATATGTACATATACAAATATATATATATATATATACATTTGCGAATGTATTTGTAATTTTGCACTCTTGGAATGATGAGAAATTCGCGCGTGAGTTGGCGGTACGCGATATGTAACGATGAAACGAGGTAGCGAGGGAAGCGAGGGAACAGCCACAAGGCGAGCTAGCAATCTCCACGTGCGGGCAGCTGCCTGATGCCCACCACGCTCCGCGCTATATGCCATACCCATGCCATGCCATGCCTCTGCCTCTGCCTCTGCCTTGCCATGCCGTATACCGCGGGCAGTCGTCGCCCCGCGCACTTTGCCTTGAAATTATGTAACTATAAGCTAAACGAAGGATTCCGACGATGCTATTCGCCGTTGCTGTTACTGCTGCTGCTGCTGCTGCTGCTGCTTGCTTGCTTTGCTTGCTGCTGTTATTGCCGTTCGCCTTACGCCTCACGCCTCACACCGCTCATCGCCCTCCATGCCATATCGCGAATCGCGCAGATCTCGAGGCAGGCGAATCCCCCGCGACACCGACCTACGTTAGCCTTGAGATATGAATAGACCCGTAGAGAGTGCACTGCACTCTTGCGTAAGCTGTTTTCTTTAAAAGAAGACGAAAAAAAAAAAAAAAACTGTTAGAAAAATATAAAAAATATATTTCTATTTTTTTTTTTTGTTTTTTGTTTTTGCACACATAAAAATGCATGGGGAAAAATATATATGAAAAGACGAATCTTTCCTTATATAAAATATACATATACATATATAAGTATATTATAAGTGTTTATATAGATTTATTACACGATGAAATTAATTTACAACCGTGAGAAATCGTTAATCATAATATTTTTACATACATTTTCAAAACTATCATATTATTTATATATAGGTATATTATATGTATATATATATATACAGTTTATCAATTAATTTTCCTTCGGGTTTTATTACTCGTTTTCTATATATCGTGATAACAGTTTTCTGAAAATCCTAATTATTCCTCATATATTCGTATAGTTTCACGATACAATAATTTAATATGTGTAGAAAAAAAAATATCCATTATACCTATTTACCTACAACATACATATATACCTATGTACTTGAAGAAAAATTTTTTTTTTAATTTTTTTATTTTTAGTTTCTCAAGAGTAGTTATATTCATTAACTTCAATCAATCAAGTACTACTACTATATCATGCATTTTGCCGGGTCGAGAATAGAGAGGAATCATTGCAGATCTCTCTTTATGCATATATATATATGTGTATACATATACCTACACCTATAACTTACACCCATATCTATATCCTAAACCTAAACCAAAACTGCGAGAGGACTTTGTTCTGTATTGTTCTTCAATATAGCTGATCGTTTCGTTGTATTCTACTGTACTGTATATGTATATGCATATATATGCATGCATATGTGTATACACGTATTATATATAGGTATATATTGTACGATATACAATACACTTACACATACGTAAGGGATTGAGCCGTGACGCAGCTAGCGGGGTGAAGGGGGTGGGTGGGGGGGGGGGGGTTCGGTTATATGTGTTATGGGAAAGGGTTTTTTTTTTTTTTGGACAAGGGGGGAAAAGAGGGAGAGAGAGAGAGAGAGAGAAGATCACACAAAGCAATAGAAGGAAGCGAATACGCGGAGAGCTATTCGATGAGGAAGAGGAGAAAGGAGGAGAGGAATGAGAAGGAGAAGGAGGTACACGCACACGTATAAATTTTAGGCGTGCGCAAAAAGAACGGGGCACGTTACTGCGCCGGTTTGGGGGCCAATGACCGAGTGTGGGCGATTGGCGGTTTCGACTTTTTGACTTAGTCTTGTATTATAGCAATTTAGCATCATGCAACCGTGGATTCTATAGGAACAATGCTTGCAAATAATTATTACACTATATATGTATAATATATATATATATATATATCATATGTATATGATTCGCGAAAATATCTGCACTGTTGAATATACCATATACCTATATATGTATAACAGTATTTTGTATATAGGTATATAAATTTAAGAATTTTATATACAATGCATTTCAATATATCTTATCGAACTTTTTGGTTCCTCTCTCTTCTTTTTTTTTTTTTGTCTTTGTCTTTTATATCGTATTTTGATATTTCCTTACAATATATTGTATACGTATATACATATATATTTATATATATTATACGTATAACATCCTATATATTTGTATATGTATATATATATATATATATATATATATATATATATATGATATAGAATCGATGATCGCGTGAATGATTGTAGTTTATAACGTATTCGGATTATGGCTATGTGCTATTGTATATATATATACAAGTGTATATGTACACATATAATAGAGGTATATAAATAGTTAGAAAAACCAATTATTTGCGAACGCATTTGAAAAAAACGAAAATTCAAAAAGTAAAAAATAAAAAAAAAGTACGTTTTTAAGCGTTTACCGCGGGGCGGTGGATGCGCAGCTTCGCATATAGATTACGTCACGTTATCTATAAATACTATTCGCAAAAATATACTTCGTGCGAGTTTTCCCCTGCCCCTCCCTACTATTTCTCCCTCCTTTTTAAATCTTTACCGCCTCTTTCTCCTACTCCAACTCCATCTCCCACTCCTCATTCTTCGCGCAATACTTTTCGCACTAAGTCGTTGAACGATTTATAAAAAACAAAAAAATACTAAAATACAAAAAAAAAAAACGAAAGAAAATGAAAAAAATAAGTAAAGTAGGTATATATATGTATGCGATATGCTGATTTACAACAGCTACTATGATATGTATATTGGTATATCTATTCGTACCTATATTCACGATGTTAATACATATCGCTGCCCGACAGTGCAGACAGCGACAGCGACATGGACGTGAACGATTTCCGGTTTTTGTTGTCACCATGATGATATAGGCTTCCACTACCGTACGCGATATGCACTATATGTAGGTACAGCTAGTATATATGTGTTATATATTAATTTCAACCGCACCGGGAGGGTAGTGACTCAACAACAAGTATATAACAAATTATTATCAAAGAAATTTGTCTTGTATTATTTATTTTACTTATTTATTTATTCTATTTTCAGTTTTTCTTTTTTTTTTTTGTATTTTTTTCTTCTTTTTACAATCAAACTTATTATACACGATTTAATCAATATAGATATAAGTTCCGATATTATACACACCTAACCGTACCTATGTGTAGCACGTGGTTGAATCACGCTTACGTTTATTTATTTATTTATTTACTTATCCAATTATTATTATCATTACTCTATTTTATATTCATTTTGTATTATATTAAAATTTTTTTATTTTTTTTATTTTCTAATGTTGTTTTTTCTTCTACATTTTTTTTTTTTTTTATTAAAAATTGTCATTCAATACTGTGATGAATGAATTTTTGTTTCTTCTTTCTTTCAATTTTCTGTTCGTTTGTTTTTTTTTTTCTCTCTCTCTCTCTCTCTTTATGAACGGTGATAAATTTTTAGGTATATATACATTATACATACACAGCAAACGTTCGCTGTTTTCTTTTTTTTTTTTCTTTTTTTCTTATATCGTAGAAAACTGTGCGACAGGAAGCCGCAAGAATATCTACGAAGAAGGTGACGAAGGAGGGGGGCGGGAGGGGGGGACCAGGAGGAGGAATACGGGGATATCTTGTGCGAGGGCACTACAACTAGGAAGTCTTTTAAACCGGCTGTCAACCTTCCCATGCGCGTATATCTCACGGTTCTTCGCGCGCAGCTGCGTTGTGCGTTTGTGCGTTTTATACGCTGCGCGCGTTGGTATATATTATACCTATATATACATATATACGCATGTATATATATATATATATATATTTAATATATAATATATATACATATATATATATATATAAATATAAAATGTGTACCTATACATATATAAAATGTGCGTTGAGTTAACCAAGCCTAGTATAGAAGCTATAGTATTATATCGGAGAGTTTAGGTCTGTCTTATACTTATAGGCCTTATAGCGAACCCGACCCGAGAAATTCTCACTCTTCGATGAATATCTAGGCCACGATTTTACTTACTTAGTACCTACGTTAGGTGTATGTATATATACATATATACAGTAAATGTATATACCTACTGTAGTGCAGTACCCAGTCGCAATCCCTCCCCCCCCCCCCCCCCTTCCGCCGTGATGCCTTTCCACCTCTTCCCAAACCCCGTAATCTAGTGCACCAGGATATCATACCGCGAGCTATGACAATTACGGTCGCGTATATACGTGTACAATAGGTATAAGGATATAGTGGGAGGTATAGCGCGGAGGTTAATACGCGGAATTGAGACATATACCTTATATATATATATACCACTCGCGAGGATGATATCGTGAGAATAGGTGGAGTAGTTCGGGTACCAGGTGGGTCGATGCATGTGTATACTGTATAGTATATGTATGTGTATATGTATACAGGAAGTCGGTTCCGCAGGTGGAATTTAAGAGAAATTTGAAACATAAGAAGCCGCCAGGAACCGCAGCTCATACAGTTCATAAAAATTTTTTAATTTTTTGTTAATTTTTGTATGTTTTTTTTTATTTTTTTTTGTTTTTGTTTCTTTAAGGTTAACAGTACCTGTATCTAATACTTTGACCGTAACATATACATTCGGTTCGAACTATATAAAAGAGAAAAAATTATATCCATCTATAAACAGTAAAATAATAAATAAGAGAAAAGAAACAGAAGAAGAAAAAAAATAATGGAATAGAATAGATAATAGAATAAGAAAGGTATAGAGCTGGGAACAGCGGGCCGTTATAAAAAAAAAAAATAAATAAAGAAAAAAAAGATGGCTGAAAATGTGGTGAATATGTTAATCAGATGGGCACTTCTAATTAGTGGGAGCCACAGCCAACCCTTTTGGTACTTTATATTAAACTGTATCCTATATGTTATGGTTATATAGGTATACTCGCATGTATATATATACACATACATACATATTACGAAACCATTATAAAGATTGTATCGAAAAGTTTCTATATGGCGTCTATGAACATATATACGTTGCAGCTCACCGTGTCCATCTGCTTCTGAAGAAAAAAAAAAAAAAAAAAAAGAATGAAAAAATTGAGGAACAAAAAAAAAAACTGTAAATTCGTTTCTCAATTTTTTTAATTATTTTTTTTTTTTTTTTGTATTTTTGTTTTTTAAATTTATGTATAAGAACAATGTGATGTTTATGATGATGTATTTGTGTATTTCTATTTTTGTTTTATTGTGTGTTTTTTTTTTTGTTTGTTCTCTGATATAGGTGTTACGTTCAAGGCGCACAGATTGATACTGGCGGCATGTAGCAAACATTTTCAAGAATTGTTTGAGGGTATGCCCTCATCACCTGCGGGTTTAATTGTAATCCTAGACGGTACTAGCGCCCACAACATGGCTGCACTTTTGGAATTCATGTACCGGGGTGAGGTCCACGTATCCCAAGAGTCATTAAGTTCGTTTTTGAAGGCTGCCGAATGTCTGCAAGTGCGTATGTTATACAGAAAATTTAACGAAACTTATATAACCACACAAAAAAAAAAAATTAAAAAAAATTGAAAAAAAAAAAAAAAATGTTCTATCAACACCTATGCGTGTGTGTCTTTTTCTATAATTACAGGTCAAAGGTCTGTCAATAGAACACGAAAAACTTGCAGTAGCCCAAAGGCACGCTGCTGAAACAAGCAACAATTCATCATCGGAGGGTAACGCGACAGGATCTGCTCCTGGTACCCTAAGGAAGAAGTCACCGACCCCGGCGCAGATCCAATCCACAGCCCAAACTTACACCGTACCTACGTCTCACGCGACTACCCAACACTATTACGATAGTCCTCGGAAAAGGCTTATGAGGTTAGTTTATTAATTTAATTATTAAACAATAATATTTTTATTGTTATTAATATAATTAAAATTTTATGATGATGATGATGATAATAATTGATAATTTATAATCAGATCGCCAAGCGATGTCGACGCCCTAGCACGAGCTAGCGTATTGAGGGATGGTCCAGCCTTTCGTCCAGCATCAGCACCCCATCCTCTTTTACTCGAGAATTCTCTTCACTCACATTTCTCACATCCAACGGATCAAACTCAGCATTCGCACACAGCGCCACACACACCAACGGAACTTGAACGAGAATTAGAACGCGATAGATCGGAGGAGAGAGGGAATGGCGAACACAGAGATAACGGAGCTGAAGGTATGATAATATCTACGAATCTCATTATGTTGAATCTCGTTATTAATAATAATAATAATAATAATAGTAAAAAAAAAAAAAGATTATTTACGCGGTCGCGGATATTACGTTAAAAATTTCTTAGATACCTGTTTTTTGATTCTTTTTTTTTTCTTTCAATTTCGAAATAAGATTTCTTCGGTCTGAAGTTTAGATTTATTTTTATTTTTTTTTTTTTACTTTGCAGATTTTCGTTAGCTCAATTCACAAACTTATATGTACCTTTTTAATTCATGAAAATCCGGTTTTTAATTATTCACACCTTCTACATATATCTATACGTGCTAATGAATTTTTAATACAAAACTCACGAAGAATTTGTCAAATTTTCACAACGATTAAATTTAAATCTTACAATCATTTATAGAGAATAAATTATTTTTTTTCTGTTGGAAAGATCGGTGTAAAATACCCAACGAAAAATTGTTGACAAAATTTTTCCCAAGTTTTCCAAGTTTTTCCAAGTTCCCAATTATTTTTTATATGATACCTTTGAGGAAATCGAAGTGCGGTTATTTTTTTTATTCTTAGTGTATTCTTTTTTCATTTATATTTTTCAATTTTTTTTTTTGAGATTGTGCATTCTGCTCAACAATTTTAATTTTATTTTTCCTAGCAATGTATAGATGAAAGACAATTATTTATTTTTATTTTTTAAATGGACATTTCATCTCGATCTCAAACTTACCTATACATAATAAATATAATAAATATAAGATACGAATAATATTTGGTAATGATAATGACGTATTTAATTTTTCGTCCTTATCCGCAATAAAATTATTGCGTTTAGATCTTCGAATAAAACAGGAACCCGGTTTGTTAACGGATCGAGAAAGGGCTGAAAGGTTAGCGGAACGTTCATCGGGTGAATCTTACGGCGGTGGTGGTGGTGGCGGCGGCGGGGGTGGTGGTGGAGGAGGAGGAGGTGGAGGAGGCGGTGGTGGCGGAGGTGGTAGTGAATCTACGGCTTATAGTACCTCGGGAGATCACCTTGGCCAACATCAAGGCTGTGGTGGTCTTGCTACCAATATGCCACCCGCTCATCCTCCGACACCAGACCTTAGTCCAGCACCTACTACACCCGCGATGTGGAATTCGAAGATCAACAAGGCAGGGACGGTTACGACGCCTGACGGTGAGTCTACATTCAATATTCAATCATTTTTTTTTTACCCATTTTCTTTTTTAATTTTTTTTTCTTCTTTCCTTATACGATTTTTTTTTTTTTTTTTTTTTTTTTTTTTTACAGTCATTTAGGGAAAAAATCTCGTCGAAACTGTTCGAAAAAAATTATTAGAATTTTTTCTAACTTTTTGGGGTTTTTCTCCAAAATTTTGTGCATTTAGTTTTTTTTTTTTTAGGTATATATTTATAGGTATATGCATACATGTAAACGGTGATAGTGATTTGCTTCTTTATTATTTTTTATTTTTTTGATATTATTTATTTTTCAACGTTATATCGAAGGAAAGTAATAAAATTAACAAACTAATGTATAATATACACACCTATATGTATGTATATAAATCGCACTGCGATATATATATATATATATATATATATATATATATATATATATATATATATATATATATATATATATATATATATATATATATATATATATATATATATATATATATATATATATATATATATATATATATATATATATATATATATATATATATATATATATAATTATTATTATAAAACGCGATTTCTTGAACGTTAACACTGCAACGATAAGAGAAACTCGGTTTTATCAGTTAACTTATCGCGTTTTCGTGCCCGACCATAAGTAACGTATACTACTACAATATGCGAACGCGTCTGTTGTATATTTGAAAGTGTTTTTTTTTTTTCTTCTTTTTTTTTCACTACATGCACATTGTGGCATTGAACTGAAATCGCACGTGCATTTAGAATCCAAGTCAATGAACTCCGCATCGTATCGCTATAATATAATATATATACACATTTATACGTATATAATTATAAATAAATTTTTTATACACATTGTGGTGATAATTTTTGTTCTTAATAGACATTTTAAAATACACCGAAGGGGAGATAAATATAATTATTATAACATTTTTTATTTAATTTTTTACTTTTTTTTTTTTCTCGAAACGGGGGTTGATTTTCAGATTAAAGAAAAACAAAATAAAATGAAAACTTGCTAATGAATAAACGAAATCTTTTTTATTTCAAAGTTGAAATTGTTTATTTTGAAAATATGAAGAAATTTTAACCGAAAAAATTACTTCTTTTCACTATCTCGTTCTATATATGAAAAACATCAAGAGAAATACAAGATTATCGAACTGTTCATATTTTTTGTTTTCAAATGAACATGATTCTTCGAACTTTGAAATAAAAAGATTTCATTTTTTCATTAGCACTTTATTTTATTTTGTTTTTTTATCTGAAAATCAACCCCCGTTTAAAATAAAAAAATTTCACTTGAATGAAAATCCACTAATTTGACAAGTTTTTACCTTCTTTCAATTTTTGTTTGTCTTCCGAAATGAAGAGAAAGGAAACGAAAAAATAATAATAATAATAAGAAATATTGAACTCACTTATATCGATTTCGGATGATTCGTTTATACTCTCGTGTACATACATATGGGTATATATTGCATATGATAGATACGAGGCCACGTAATGAGTAAAAATAAAAATAAAGTTATAGAAGCAAAGTGAAAAAAAATAAATAAAATAAAATAAAAAACAAAAAATAAAGAAAAACAAAAAAAAACGAAAAAAACTAAAATGGTAAAGAAAAATGTAAAATGTCGTCGGTGTACATTTTATAATGTCTATTAACAACAAAAATTATCTCTAATCGCGTTTTGAACTTGAGTATAATAAATTGATTTAAGTATATATATACCTACGTGTATATATTATATTATTATACATGTATGAGATCGTATATATTATATTATAGCGATACGATGCGGAGTTCATTGACTTGGATTCTAAACGCACGTGCGATTCAGTTCAATGCCATAATGTGCATGTAGTGAAAAAACAAAGAAAGAAGTAAAAAAAAAAAAAAAAACTTACAAAATACAAAATAAAAAGAGAAGAAAGAAAAGGAAAGAAACAACATATACAGTCAGGATATCGCGTAATCAGTTTAGAACCAGTCAGCGCGCTCTCCTCGTCCCCGTCCCGTTTATGCTAAAAGATCCAATCGCCAATTACATATAAGGCGTCACCATGCTGCTATGCCGCTATACCGCGATGCCGCGAGGTCGCGTATATACCATATTATACTACTTGCTTTAACATATACATATATTGGTGTGTATATATATATATATATATATATATATATATATATATATATATATATATATATATATATATATATATATATATATATATATGTATGTATAAACCAACTGTGTATAGGTATGTATGTGCGTACATATAGATAATAATTGTAAGCCATACGATATAGAAGTAAATATAAGTCTTCTCCTATTCTCAACTCTTAACGATGTAAATCTTGCACACATTGATAGACAGATAGATAGATAGATAGATAGATAGATCGATAGATAGAAATATTGTATACACTATACGTGTATGTACATACATAATATGTATACATAGTGATATATTCAATGTTTTTACATTGTGTACAGTTTCGGCAACAAGATGTAATAAATTAATAACGATATATACACCTGCCGCGACGATTAGAAATTCTCTCTATAAAGAATAAAAAAAAAAACAACAAACCACTTTTTACCTAATTCAACGGATGTTTATTCATTCCTAGATTTTTTTTTTTTTTTTTTTCATAACCACCTTGAAAAGATGAGAATACAAAAAAAAAAAAAAATAAAAAACTAAAATAAAATGAAAAAATAGAAATAAAACAAGAAATAGAGAACTGAGTCGTGGGTTATAACGTATCGGTAATTTTGGCGCGGTTATTTATCACTGATGTTTAAACGACGTTACGGTATACACGCATATTATACGTACAGGTTGAAGAATAAAAAAGAAAGAAAAAAAAAAAAAAAAAAACAAAAAGCAAAAGTAAAAAACTAAATTCAAAGAAAAGAAAAGTGTCTAAATATGTTAACGTTCAATAAGAAATAGAAGATAAGAACAAAAACGAGAAAAAGAAAATTCTTTCCTGCAAATATAAGATGGAAAATAATTTGTAATTTTTTGTTGTTTTTTTTTTTTTGTTGTTGTTTCATTGATATTCTATGTATGATCCGAAATTCTTTATACCTATGTATATATATACATACATGTTTATTCAGATATTAGAAATAGAAACACAAATAGTCAATAAGTTGATCTATTATTTTATTTATTTACTTATTTATTTGTTTCAATTTTTTTTTTTTTTTTCTCTGTTAGCTCTATTGGTTATACATATCTACATATGTATATATATTCATAGTATATATATATATATATATATATAATGACCGTGTCCGCGATTATCATTAACGAAAGCAGCTGATAATATTTCGCAGCCACTATATAGGTACTATATACGAACCGCAACCGTTTCTAACCCACATATGTTATTAGATATCGCGATGCGACCGTAAGGCGCCACGACGCCTATACATATGAATACTTCTTATTACTTAGTCGAGTTATTTAATTATTTCCGCTCCTCTAATCATCTATACATACTTGCTTAATTTATATAATATATACATAACAATAATAATAATAATGATAACATAAAAAAAAAAAAATTTCAAAATTCAAAATTGAATGATCTACAAAAAAAAAAAACAAATTAGTTTCAAGGTTTCATTACCTATTATATCAAGAAAATTGAAAATGATAAACTCATTAAATAAAAAAATAAAGAAAATGAATGAAGACTCTTTTTTTTTTTTTTTTTTTTTTTTTTTAATTTTATTTTTGCGGAATTTATAACCTACGGATCGCCGTGCTATATTATAACTATGTATACACATAATCTGTGATTGGAATTCTTGAAAAACAAATTTTATCACCGTTAGATATCGATCAGTCGGGGGCCGCGACCGTAACACTCGCAACGAATATGATCAGGGTTTATAGGCGCATTATATCGCTAAATAAGTAGTTGAAAAAAAAAAAAATTAAAAATTAACGAACAACGATCATATGTATTTGTAGGTATATATATATATATGTGTATTTAAATAAATAAATACGCGAACGGCGGGCAGAGACTAACTGAGCTTGTATATGTATATACATATATATAAATATGTATATAGATAATTAATAGCCATACATTAATTGTGTATATATATATATATATATATATATATATATATATATATATATATATATATATATATATATATATATATATATATGCGTATATACATACATATATATATAATACAAGCGTTCGGTCAGATCTAGTCGATGCGATCGAACAGATGTTATATACGTATACCTATATATATACATACATATATATACATATAAACTCGTTTTATCTATCGTTAAAACCGTTACAAAATGCACGCGCAGTTAAATAGTTGCATCACGCAACGCAACGCAACGTAACGCCGCGCAGTTGCACGGTGGATAAAGTATATTTGATGTTGCAACTATCCCTTCCAACTTCCAACTTATACCTTATACCTTATACCTTCACGTATCACTTTTTAGTTTACCATCTCTCCTTCTTAATTTCTTATACATGTATTATGTACATATATATATATACAGATATATACACATTTACTATTATATACATCATCTTCCGTACTGTACGGAGGTTATTCACTACAGGGTTTCGGCTATATGGTATATATAGGTATATATATACACAATATATAGGTATAGGTATACATATAGCCTCGTTATATGAAGCCTGAAAATTAATTGGTCCAAAGTATAAAGAGAGAGAGAGAGAAAAAGAAAAAGAAGAAATAAAAAAAAGTATAGAAAACGATTTTATTTTTTTTTTTTTTCACTCATTTTCGAACTCATTAATGATGAGTAGACAGTTTTGAATTTCGTACACTTAATCGTTATGTATATTTCTGCGATACGCAGTGCTCACCTTTTTTTTTCTTCCTTGTCTTTTTCTTGTAACATTTTTTGAATTTTTTGCAAAATCGCGCGCGCTTTCACCATCAACAAATTTCAATATTTGCAATGTATGGGTTTACTACTGTAGGGGCGTGTATATTATAACTGTGAGAACGTGTTGCAGCGGCAACAGTAGCAACAGCAACAACCACTTCAGCGAACGTCTATATTCAGGCCAAGTTCGTACTGCTTTCTAATGACGGCCCTGCATCAGGACTTAATGGTTTAGTTTCGTTATACATCTTTGGCAATTTTTTTTTTTTTTTTATGTCGACGGATTCACCGGGGCCAAAATTTTATCTTGCGAAATTATTATAATGCAGGATGATGTGTGAATACCTGTGAATCGTTTAAATACTATTTTATTTTTTATTTTCTGTTTTCTATAAATATTTCTTTGGTTTTTTTTCATTGCTAAAAAAAAGAAACAAAAAAAAACAAAAAAATAAAGGAAAGAAAAGGGAGATAGAAAACAAACAAAAAAATGCGACTAACTGTAACGCTTAAGGGTTGGTTGCACCATAACTAGACAATTCGCTTTATCATAGATCGGTTATAATATTATATATCTATATAAGAGTAGACTTTCTCCAAACTTTCAGATCCAGGTTCACACGATCTTAAATCTGAGAATCTATCTCCTAGCTGCAGGGCCCCTGGATTTCCCCCCTTCTTTCATCTTTCCTCTTTCCTTTCCTTTCTTCTTTAGTCTTTTTCTCCCACCACCCCCGCTCGATTGCGTATAGAATATACGTACGTATGTGTATATATATATGTATATATATATATATATATATATATATATATGTATATATATATACGTACGTGTATAGATATATACCTATAGGTATATGTATACGCGTATATAATAGTGCAGTTCAGGAATCTTTTTACCGTTTGAATTATACGGTCAAAGGAATTATGGTATACAGAAAGACAGAGAGAGAGTAAGTAAGTGAGGGAGAGAGAAAGAGACAGAGAGTCTGGACGAAATCAGATCTCTGGTGCAACGGCGGTGTCTGAATACAAAAAATGATAAAAATATATACTTATATATATATATATATATATATATATATATATATATATATATATATATATATATATATATATATATATATATAATGTCTAGGAAAGAGACAATTATATGGTTTTTCTTAATTTTATTTCATTTTTGCTTTTTACATCTTGAGAATTAATATGATAATATCAATCTTTGTCTATGGTTTGACATATTTTTTGTTTTTATTATTCTTTCAAAACTCGCGATCTTTTAAAACTGTTGCAAGATATACATATACATATATATAAGATATGAGATATGAGATATGAGATGGGATGAAAGAAACCGCGAAGAGATAGGTGATTCGTTCGGATGACTTTGATTGACGAGTTTAAAACGCACTGCAGAAGTCATTAACTTATTACTATTATTACTATACGGACAGTATATATATATACATATATATATATATATATGGAAATGTTATAATAGTGAAAAAAAGTAAAAAATGAATAATGAAAAATAATTATAATAAAATAAAATAAAAAACTATACCAGAAATTAGGGTGGTTCAAAAAAAAAAAAAAAAAAAAATGCTTATACATATGTGCATCGAAATTGTCATTGATATGGTAATTAACGATATAGGAAATAGACTTTATAGTCTTCGTGTAAAAAATTTACCGAAATACTATAGACTATAGGGAATGTCTGTATACTTTGACACCTGGAGAGTTCTTAGGGTTACCTACACCTGGTATAGGTAAAGATCTTTCCGTAGCACTTAGAGGACTGCACCTCTTTGTGGACACCTGCGGAAGTTTGAACGAACACCAGCCGTTCACCACCCTGTTCTTGTAACCCTTTGTACACTTTACGGTAAAGCGAGAGAGAGTAAGAGAATTGGACGGAACCAGTCTTTCCCTGTATAAGTATATCTTGATTTCGGGGTTCCGTAATGTGTATATTTAATTCGGTCAGAAGTTTTTTTTTTTTTTTTTTATTTTTTTAATTTTGTTTTTTTTTTCTTCTTCTCCGCACGTTGTTTTACGAACAATCGTGTATTTTTCTTTCTTCTCTTGATCAGATTTAACGTAAAAAAATGAATAAATCAAAAAAAAAAAAAAAAAACTTAATAAAAATCGCGAAACTTTTCGAAAATTTATTTTGCGAAATGAGATAGAGAAAAAAAAAAAAACATTCTTTAAGTGAAATATAATTATTATCCATCGTGCAGAGAAGTTTGATCATGAAATTTTATCGAAGGCTGTAGTAGAAATATAAGTATCTATAATTTATAGATTCTCAATGCCTAATCATTGAAAAAAATTAATAACAAAAAAAAAAGAGGAAAAATATTATGAAAAAAAAAATTGTTTGTTTAGCTGGTTTCAAAATTCTTTTTCGTTAAATACTTTATAGACGTGTATCTATATACTCACCTTGACTTATATCGAAACGATCTGCGCCTATATGTATATACATGTGTGTGTGTATATATATATATATATATATATATATATATATATATATATATATATATATATATATATATATATATATATATATATATATATATATATATATATATATATATATATATATATATATATATATATATATATATATATATATATATACACACACACATATACATATAAGTATATAAATATATATAGGAGATTCATATACATACATATATATGCGTTGACAATTAATTCGATCGCAGAAATTTTTTATTCAATAAATTCTTATACATATATACATATATAATATATAAAATATAAATATATTATATACCGATGTCTAAATATGTTTGCACAATCGCGTGCTTTATAAAATATTATATCGCGTTCTAGAAAAAATATACAATTTTTTTATTTATTTTTTTTTAAATTTATTTATTAATTTTCTTCTCTCTCCAAAAGTGGGAAAAATGTTTAACAATAAAACTGCAGAATTTTCGTATCGTAGGTATGGTACGTATTAGACGTGGAGACAAAAAAAAAAAGATAAACACGTTTTTGTTTAATCTCATAGCCAAAGCGTTTGTCTAATGCTAAACGCAAGTTTTTTTTTTTTTTTTTTTTTCTCTTCAAGTGGGTCAGGGCTATCGGAGCCTCTCGCGCCTCCTAACGCGCGTTTAATAGCCTCACATGTGATTCTCGGCTTTTTAGACTATACCTATACTACTTATAGTGCGGGGGAAACTAAATAACGAAACGAAACTAAATTAGACGAGACAAAAATTTCATCGAATGTAGAATATCGTGTCTTGAATGAGAAAAATTTCAATAATATTATATATCCGTTTATATCTAAAATCCACAAAAATTAAAAATAAAATAATAATAATAATGAAAATTAAAATTAGAAAAGAAGAAGGAAAAGAAGAAAAAACATACGAGAAAATAAATATGATTAAATAATAATGATATACGATTTTTATACGGAAATTAAATACAAAATAAATAACACATAAACTTTAGTGAAATATATATTAAGTATCTCAGCTATATTATAAGGGTCACTTGTTGCGCTGTCAAAGTACCCATGCAGACCTGCTTATACTTATTCTTATCAATTGTATAATTATATTTATACATTCAGTTATTTAGACTAAAACAATTACAACGATTAATACGAGAAAAAAAAATACAAAAATGTAACTTCCTCCTTTCCTATTTTTTTTTTTTTCGCCATTTATAAATAACCGCGAGTTTCTGTTATCTATAAATAAATTTTTTTTTCTTCGTTTTTTTTTTTTTTTTTTGTTTTTATTATACACATGCACACACGTATGTATGTACTATAATGTTCTGTTATACCATTAACCAACACGCAACTACTACTGGCTGTGGTAAAACAATTTGAAAAATTTTTTTCTTTTATTCTTCTTATTGTCTTTATAGTTTCTAATTTTCCCGAAACGAAAACGGAATCAAAATCAGAGTAAAATGCGAATTCTGAAAAGAGTTTAGTATATCATAGTATAGTATAGAATAGAATAGAATAGAATAGAATAGAATGGAATGGAATAGAATAGAGAAGAGGCGAACTGAGGGTTAGTAAAGGTGGTAGGGTTTTCGAGTACGATAGAAAGAGAAAGAGTGAGAGAGAGGGGGGAAAGCGTAAAGAGGGTGGCTCTATATCCCTCCGAGTAAGCGCCGCGCGCTGGTGATATTCGGCTAGGCGAAATACAGCCTACCTACAGCTACATCCCTACCAGGGGAAGGTATATGAGGCGGCAGGTAGGAGGCAAGAGGCAGAAGCGGTTGGCGGGTGGCCGTAGGCTGGGTAGCTTGCCTGGCTGGGTCTAATTCTGGTGACTGCGTTCTCCCAGCGATCAATACCTACGTTGCCCGCGTTCGCCTATGCACGTCATTGCGCCACCCATCCGGCTCTATACCTCTACCTAACCATCTACCTTCCTACCGGCATCGTTTCGCT